>VXBO01007396.1:315928-336636 GCA_013400135.1 Rhinoptilus africanus
AAAAAACAGCTGAAAAATTACAGTGACACTATTTACTTGTTTTTAAACTAAGAAGAGCCAGTTTCCTACTGGGATAGATCATGTTGGGAGCTGTTCCAGATTCTCTGAGCTGCTTTCCCAGTAGCTGGGAGCAGTTCTCAGAGCCTTTTTTTTGCCACACCTACACCCAACCTGTACATGCTCGCTTAAGAGTTACACACACCAGCGCCAAGAAGCAACCTAAAGAGGAAATGCTTGGGAACACTCCTTCCACAGGGGAATGAACTGGGAAGCCGGAGAGCCAAGAAACAGCATCCATAAGCAAGATGGCAAAAATAGTAGCTTCTGTGCAGGTCGACAGGCATGATGGTAAAGGTGGAAAAAGAGCCAATGCATTGATGTGCTACTTGTGTGAATCTTTCGTAACTAGCCTTTTAAAACGGGAAAGTGCTAAAATAAGCAGGTTCAAACCTCAAAACTGCTTCAGACCTTTCTCAAACTGACCACAAGGCAGGTTGGCATCCCTCTGGTTTTAACACAGCGAGGCTATACTCTAGCAAGTGTAACGTGCCCAAGAACGCTCCCAGGGTCCGAGGCCAAGCAGCATGGAAAAACTCACCTCTGCCTCAGCAAACCTCAGCGTTCAGGGCAAGGTGGCTGCACACTCCAGAAGGAGCTTCCAGGAACCTTCCAGCTCCATCCCTGCACAGGGGACTGCATTAGTGCCAAAATCACACCAGGAAACACTCCTTGGAGCTTCCAGGAACCCTCCAGCCCCGGCGCTGCACCACAGGGTAGCTCAGCAGTAATGCCAAAAATCACACAAGGAAACTCTCTTAGCAGTTTGCTGGTACAGACTATCGCCTCGTCGCACCCTACAGCACATGTGAGCACCTCTTTATTTATTAATGCAGACATAGCAGAAAGTCTTTTGAAAATGGTCTCATCCTTGAGCAAGCGCTTCCACTTGCGCTCTCAGTACTGACAAACATTATGCCAAACTGGGATGAGGGGGTTTTTTAATCACGACATAAGTACTAGAGCAACAACGCTGCTGAACACGGGAGAGTGCTGACTGTCAGTTGTCCAAATGTTATATCACCTACTAAGGTGTGTCTTAACAACAAGCTCTGTTACAAAGAAATGAGTTTGGCCTTTTACGTGAAGGCCCTCCAGTTCTGCAGCATTCTTTTCAGCTGAAGGAAATGCTTTCCAGGTGTCCTCATACAGTTTATCCCGACACCGTAACAGAGGAAACACACCTGCAAATAACTGCTTTCTATTTGGAGAGGTAGAGTCCTTTATCACTTACGCACACTTACTGGGAATGAACGGGCAGAGAAAGAAAGAAATCGCGTCTTCTGGAAAAGGCTGCACTTCAGTGATATAAGTGGAAGAATGGCATCCACTTAATTTTTCCTTTTAAGTGCAGTACCGCTGTGTACACACTTAGTAATGCTAATGTTACAATCCCATAACATCCACAGGTTTTAAAGATGCAAACTATGCTTTACCCGAGGGAAGAGAACATGGTTCCTCCTTCTGGATCAGTGGGTAGAAGGCACTGTTACTTGCAAACACAATCCAGACACACGTAACACGCCTTCTCCCGCCTGTGACACAGCTTGTATCTCATAAAGCAAAGGCTTGAGGGTCACAACTAACTCATCTTGTGAAAGTTTTCCAAGTCAAAGCAATCAACTCTAGAACAACTGCAATGGTATCACACTTTTTATTCCAAATCTTGCGATATTTGGTACTTTTTTATTGGCCTACTTCCTGATGCTGTATGAATATACATTTTTTAAAAAACTCTACGTTCATTGAAGAGGAAAAGAGCATGTGTTCCTTGCTGTCACCACTGCAGAGAGAAATGTGAATAATGGCCTCCAGCTCTGAAAGCCCAAAAATCAGAGGACCAAGAGGACGAATCCAGGCATGATTACTTTTTTTTTTTTAATCTCACAATTTTCAGACCCCTGTTTGTAGGGGATCTGACTCATAATTTTCAGAAGCAAACAGGAAGCACTGCAGCGATCTCCAAGTATTTCCTCTCTCCACCCTCCCACCCCCTTGTCTTTTACTGAACTTCTAGATACTTTATTATTCCCTTTCCCATGTCAGCAATGAGGCAGTGCTGCACTACACCAGCTCCAGCGTGCTAAAGGTATGTGAGACCTTGCCTTCCTTTGCCCAATCCAAAGGGAAAGGCGCCGTTCCTCCCCTGGACAGGACAAAACCAGGCTTTCGCGCAGCCCTCCTCTCCACCCGCTGAGAAGGCGAAGTCCCTCCGCCATGCGTCACTCCCACCACAGCCTACGACAGCACCTCGGTAGCCCCTTGCCAGTCGCAAGCGGGGGCTCCTCAGCTGCTCTGTCCAAGGAAAGCGGGGCTCCAGGGCACTAGCAGGGGCAGAAGCTGGCTGCCAGTGGGTGGGCGCTGGATGTGACCCTCCCCAGCGCCAGCCCAGGCGGGACTGGGAGCAGAGAAACAGAATGAAGAAGCATTACAAGGTAATGTGCTGGGGAAGCTTTTTGACCTCATTCAGTTTATTACTGTGCTTCCTTTCATTGTATACATGGCGGGGAGAGGGGGAACAAAACAAGCATTTCCCCTTCTCCATTTACCACTGGGACCCATCACAACCCTGGAAGCGGCTGCCAAACATTGGCTGGCAGGAGAACCTCAGGGCCAGCTCTTCTGCACCCGGAGCAGAGCCGTGACTACAACTTGCAAGGAACTGCCAGGACTTTTTTTAGCTTGCCCCACTACAGCAAGCAGTTTTCGACAACCATGGGTGCCCAACACCTCAACCAACAGGTGGGTGAGGAAAGGGCAAAATCCAACACGTGAGAAAGGCAGGCGGTGGGACAGCACACGGACTGAGCTCCACCGCCTCAGGAAGAGGAGAAGCACCAGTGGGTGGGAGAGGGTGGAACACGGTGGCGGGGAACAATACGGGGGGTGACAGGAGAAAAGAAAGGACCTGGTTTGAAGACCACCATGCAGCTACCACAAGGAACTGGAGCAAGGTAAGAGCGTGGTGGGTGATGGAGTAAGTAGTCATCATTGCTTACTCCTGCATGACCAACTCTCAACCGCTGTGGTGGGGACCATGGAGGCATGCAATAGAAAGTACCTCTTTCCCTCTTCGAAGATGTCAGCTCTCTAGGGCTACTCTTTTTTATTTTCTTAATGGAAAAAAATAAATAAGTGGGATATATTTTAGCATCCCTTCCCAGGAAGAACACGTTACACCTTTCAGGGTACTTTGTGCGTTCCATCTTTTTGTGTCAATGTACAGTCCTAAATGCAATTAACTGGTGAGCCTGAGAGCCTGAGGTTTATGACCACACTGCCCTGGTTCCTGTAGTGACTTCACAGCGGCAACGCTACCCTGCTACCGGACAGTTTCCCTGCAAGGGGAACCTGGACAGAAAAAAAGCATACCAAAGTTCGCATCTAGTTTCAAGTTAAACAAACTAATTGCTGTACACAACCCCCATTTAAGAAGTCCTGCTAAAGTCAATCTAATATTGTGCAATAATATTCAGCAGAGTAAAACTATTCTAACCTTTTCCTTATCATTCCACAACCCTCTTGGACTGCTCTACCCATTAACACAAGAAGTGAACCCACCGCCTGGCACATTAAGATTAAAAACCTGCTCACTGCCTTAGCTACAATTCCCTATTCATTTGTGCACAGTAAATAATACAACTCAACTATGAGCTGATCTGAAAAGATACTACAGCACCCCACCCAAAAATCAGCTCCATTTTTATCACCTTTCCAGATTTTATTACCTAATCAAAAAGCCAATCAACTATCTCTGTGGTGCAGCTTTGTGTATAGTTACACAGTTCTTTCTCCAAGTCAAACAGCACCACATTGTCTGGGATAATCTCGTCTACTCCCATAAACAATTAGTCTGCTATATTTTGATTAACACTTCCGTTTAAGAGGACATTGAGATGCTTCAGCCCGAGTGGCAGAAGGTCTGGCCTCCAGCTAAAAGAGACATGATGTTCTCAAGCTTTTTCTCTGATTGGAAATTGTAGCTGCCAGCTCTCTGATGCAGAACTCTATTTAATTTGACACACAGAAATAAAACAGTATTGGTTTAGGTGATGCCTAACACTTGAGTTACAAAACTCATAGATCACAACATCCAACAAAAGGACGAAGTTGACCCAAATGCAGGAAAGAACAAAAGTAAACGTTAGGCTACTTCATTCATTTCATGTTACAACCTTTCAGAGCCTGACTATCTCTAAGCAACAGTCAACTCCGTTAGCACAAATCATCTACTAAATTGTTTAAGTATATGAACTCATATTGCTTAGAGAGCACTAAGAAGCACTCACATAAACTGCTTTGGTGGTGAACTGTGATGTGCAGCCACTGACAAAAAACAGCCTGCAAAGTAAATGTATATCCACAGCCTCAGTGGTTTGAAAAACTACTCACCAAGTCAAAAGGCATGATCACCTCTGCTACCACAGTTTACTCACATATAAATTCTTCCCTCGGTATAGTGCCCTAAAGTTAACAGTTCTCCTGTCATCCATTAAGATATAAACAGATATTGGTTAAACCTAAATGGACAATCTTTCTTAGAAAAATGGCAATCAGAGACAAAGGGTTTTTTCCCACTGCATGTGTTGCTGCTTGCTATTCTGACAAGGTAAAAGTAGTACAAATTGTTACTGAACCTCACAATGTGCAGTTCACCTGGTGGATCTGCAGCTTTGTGTTAGCAATTACATGAGCTGGAAGTGATTTTAAGCCTTTGTTGTTTCTTTTTTCTAATCCTCAATCTAAGGAGGTTTTAGAACATATTTTTGGTTATTTTTAGCTTTCAAGTTTAATTTTTTTCTAGGAAACGAGCACTGAAAATAGCTATTTGTTTGTATACAAAGCTCTGTGTTTATACAAAAGAAAAGTTTGTATCTAACTTGTCATTCTCTAATTAGAAAAAAGTATCACAGCACTTATACTCGAAGTTGAGCGCAAGCTCCTGACAACTAACTTTGTACAGATCTTGTCACAGCTGTTGAGCAGACTTTCAGCTGGCATTTGGATCAGATTCTCTGCTGACTTACTCTGGCAATACAGTGCCCAGAAAACATCTGACCAGCAAGTGCTCAATTCACCACCTACAAGGGACGGCACAAATATCCCACTTCCCCTCCTCTCAACACGTGGTAGCAAAGGTGGCAGAAGTAAAATACGACTTCCCAGTGCCCCCAGCAATCCTCTCTGGCTAAGAACCATTTGAAAGCAATTGCTGCTGCATTAGGGATAACATGGATGGGAAACCCAGACATACAGAAATCCATCTGGCCACTCAGGTGCCAGTTTAATGTGGGAACACCAGCCTCCAAAAAGAAAACCCATCCTTTCCAGAAGAGAAAGAGCCACTAGCCAGCTGGGGCAGTTTTGAAGTCCTGTCCATTGCCCGCCCTTGGAGAGTTCAGCGTTTAGGGAAAGGATCTCATTTACATATATACCATTAAAAAGAACTGTCAGCATCTTCCAGGCAACCATCAGTCCCTTCACATGCACTGTCTAGCCCAAAAGATCCTACCTTCAATCTAGGGACTGGGTGGTGCAGGAGTCATCAGCCTCCCGAGATAAAACCCTAATCTGGGCAAAGACCAGAGTATCTCCTCCTTCCTGCAAACTAACGGGAAACCAAAGCTCATTGGCATCCTGAGACTCAGACTCTTAATTTTTCAAACTACCCTAGAAGCATAAACTGTGCATAATAAGATTAACTGTTCAGTGATAACAGATAATCACTTGTTATCTACTGTTGGGGTTGTGCTCAAATTGTCCCTTCAACATCCTCCCATTAACCACACACACTGCAAGCGCTTTGGCAGAAGCAGTGTCAGTGGTGCAAAACATACCCTGAAACATGCCACTTCCAGCACAAACTGCTCTTTCAGGATGCTGTAACTCAGTAGCAGGGCAAAAATTAGCTTCGTGTTCCTCCACAACTGGCACAGGAGATTAAATGCTGGAAACAGGGAACCATAGGGAACCACCTCAGACCAACAGGCCCAGAGACCAGGACCAAACACCACACACAGAAGGAGATACCAGCATCCTTCACTGAATGCATAGGAAAACCATCCTCCCTCTTCCCCTCTACAACTAGGCTAAATAACTTACCTCATTTCACTCAAGAAGATCCAGCTTACAAAACAGATCCATATTCCTCTAGCTGCAAAAGTCAGGGAGAAAAAACTGTGCTTGTTTTTTAGTAGAAATAATGCGTTTTCATCAGTCCTTAGAAAACAAGCATTTGGATCTGACCCCTCGAACTACCATCACATAAAAGTGTCCTGTTTTTCAGCAAAACCAGCCAGAATACAGAAATTACAAAGCTCCTTCAACAGGTAAGATCATCCACCGACATAGATACCCACAGTCAAAGCGCAGAGACCACTTTGACAGTATCTGAAGATACTGGAAGACATTTCATCAATCTGGCAAGTCTGGGAATACAGTATCTTCGGTATCCTGAGAGGACTGAACTGATGGGAAAGAAGAGATCACAAGATATTTTCAGTCCTTTTGGGCTAAAGGGATAAAATGCCTCTAGTTCTTCTATGACCTCTGCTAAACCAAGATAATAGATGAAAAGCATCTACTGAAAAAAAGCTTTCTTTCACTCCAGCTTGTTGGAAATCTCCATTCTTTAATCTGGACATGAACTTGGTCTCTTTAGTCCATGCACTTGTCACTACAAGCTAAACTATTATAACACATGTATCTCAAACTACATTAAAAAAAGGAGGCACAAAGTGCAATTGAGAGTGAATTCTCCTTGATTCGTTATGTCTCACTCACATACAGTCAATCCCTGGACTCCATACACTTCCCTGTAAGAATATGTCCAAGAGATGCTCATGTTACCAAACAGGCTTGAATGAGCTTTTCCACTCTAGTGTTTAATTTTCTGCACAGTGCACATCACCCTATTTCTTTATAATAAAGATATTGGCTTAACATTGAAACAAAATAACTTCTGGAGTATAATTCATATTCTCATCCACTCCTGTTTTAAGTCCCTCAAAGACAATGGGATAGAGTGTCCTAATTTCCTTGAGTTTATAAAATAAGACAGTTGAAGGTGTGAGTCCGTTATGATCCTTTCTACCACACCCATCAGACTGTGGGCACACTGAGAGAGTGAAACTTTTATGGAAGCCTAGAGTCTCAAAGACTTAGTGAAATCCTTTGAATTTAAAATTTTCTTTTGATCCATAGACAGCTTACACTTGACTCTAAATCTACAAATATCATTCAGCAAAGGCTCTTGTACTTCTAGTGCCCTTATAGTGCCTGACTTCGGAAGCGTCAGGCGATTCTGTGCAATAAGTCATGACTATGTCAGTGGACAGTCATAACAATCAATCCTCTGGTAATAAAAAAACTAAGCTTTTCAGCAACACACTCCATTGATGCCCCTACAAGATACTGTTGCACTGGGGCTCTCTCTCTTATCTATCTTGCAAACATCACATTTCCTGCACCATTTTCCACATCCTGCTTACACTTCACCAAATCATACTTTTTTCAAATCAGCTATCACTCTTGCAGCCCCCCCAAATTCAGCAGTTTCAAAACCAACAGCACAATTTCTGAATTAATATAAACATATAAAGATATGTTCTATCTCATTTCTAAACTCCAAGCTTGCCTGATGCAACCAGAAAACCTTAATCTTGCCACTTTGAGGGGATGCTACATTTTTAAGATGATTGCAAGAGCCAATTATCTCCCCAAAGAAAGCTTTTGGCTGTTCTGAAGTCCATTCCAGGAACAATACATTCTTCAAGTGTATGATTCAGGAGGTTTTGCGTCTTATTCAGGAGGTTTTGCAAGTTATGGGAAGGAAAGAAAAAGTGACCTCTTTTTCAGCAGTCATTCCTTGAAATAATCCTTTGATCTTCTGCCTAAGGCAATATCTGCAACTAGCCTCCAGAGACTTCATTTCAGCGAAGCATCAAGGTCACCCTGCTGCTCCTAGATCTGTGAACGCCTGTGAAAGCACAGCCCTATTAATTCCTACAACCACATGGCAAGCTACCCTCAAGACGCCTCACCACAGTCCGTCCTGACCGTGTACTTATTTCTTAGACCAACTATGACGAAAATGTCTGAAATTTTAAGCACCAACAGGAGTTCTCCCCAGGTAGTTCAAAATTTTTATCGTACTTCATCCTCCCCTAAACTCCCCTTTGTCTCCTCATACCCAGGTTTCCACGCTCGGATAACTGATTATTATGTTAATCAGAAGTGATCTGCAAGATCATTTCTAAAGTCGTCTTTTATGAGGCTCAAACTCAAAGCAATCCCAAGATTTCCTCATCTATATTTTGTGGAAAACCAGATCAGAACCACAGAAAATGTATTTTTTACCATCCCATTGACCCACCTTGCTGTTTGAGAGTGGGTATATTGCCTGCACATTTCCCAAACTTGTCCAGACAGTTTTTAATTGCTGCCCATAAAAGGTTTCACTTTCACCTGCAAATCATCATTCAAAGCATTCACTAGGAAACCACTTTGCTTTGGCTCCTTCTGATGTACTCAATTATTTTTTTCAGATGGCATTTTTACCCTTGCTTTATTTCTATCAGCAAGGCTTCCAGTTCTTCTGTTAAAATCACTGCAATTCTCTCTGGTCTCTTTTGAGACAAGAACACCAGTCACAAATTTCCATTTTGGAAGTTGGATCCACCTCACAATACCAGGTTATCATTAGTCACAAGTGATGATGTCAGTTGTGGAGACTTAAGGTCTGTTTCCACTACAAAGAAAAAGGTTGAGATGGCGTCAGGTATTTTCTTGATCATTTATTTAGGAAGAATTTATAAATTCTTGTTTTCCTGGACACAGGAGAAACCAAACAGCATGAGTTTCTTTGATTACAGCTTTCAGAGAGAAAAACGGTCAGTAGCACACTCTCATTTTTATTCTCTGTGGGTCAACGTAGCAGGTTTTCTCTGCTTATGAGTTTTTGTCTTGTGTTCTCTGTACTCATACTCACTTAGGCCTGTTTGTTAATGCTGAATTTCTTTCTAAGAAGCTTCTTGAGTAACACAGCTCAATTTTTACTTAGGCTTTACCAAGCGTATGAGATTTTTGTGGTGACTTCTATTATTTTCAGCTATCTGGTCACAGAAAGGAGGAAGGATTTTATCTCACACCTCCATTACAAATGAAGAACAGTAATTACACTTACCAGTGTCAGTGAGGTTCCACCCTACACAAGCATGACAATAACGACAGCAAGCATAAAACTCTTTTCAGCACATGCTTTTTTTCTTGCAATCATAAAGCTCATTCTGCATCTTTAGATATATACTTAAAAATATGTTTGACACATGGAAACTTTAATAAACTAATTAGTTTTGTCACAGCTGTCTTACTCCCAAGGCTTACCAGGCGATAAGCCAATATAAAACAATTTATGCAACCTCGCACTGAACATCTTACTAGATCAACATTTATAAAAGAGCACTGACCCAGAACTTGGAGACTTTGGTTATGTTCCACAATTTGTTAACAACCTCGTGCAAGTCACTCCTTTGTTGTGTACCATCCTTTATTACAGTAATTCCCTTTAAATATACTTTAGATCCATGGCTGGAAACTCAAACCAGCACTATCCCACTTCCAGCTCTATTAAGAGCAGCCTAATCAGAGTGGACAGTTTAATCTGCCATAGAAAGGAAATGGACCGGATGAAACGGTCACACAGACCGGGAGTTCGACTCCACTGCCCTAATGCACAGTATTGCTTCAAATGAGGTGTTACAGCCGAACTTTACAATTAACGTTTTTACTATACTCTAGATATTGCATAGGGGTAAATAAATGATACAGTAATTGGTCCTTACGTTCAGTGGCAGAAAAACCTGTTCAACTACAAAAGTTAATACAGACAGAACTACTGCCTGCCAGGTCCTGACCTTGTTTTGGTTTTGCAAGAGAAGCCATTGCTAACAGAAACTGAGCATACCTCTAACACAAATCCTGCCGCTGCCCCGGGTCCATAGCAGTGCCCTCTCTGAAGAGCCAGCTGCCTGCCTCTGAATGGTCTCCTGATCCATCAGTACTCCTGAAAAATCTATGCAGGGAAGCAGAAACCTTAACTTGAATGCTCTTCAACATTTTGTTTTAATTGCCTCATGACATTTGCAGTTTGTAAGTCTACAAATTTGCAGGTGTAGGATCTACATCTCAGACCATCTATACAAGAAATAAGGTCATGAATCTTTGCCACTGTTTTGTTAGCTACTTTTCTGAATGAAAGAACATATACTATGTAACAAAGTCAACTACAGCCTAACACAAATAAATTATTACCTCCTCACCAACACAAAAAAAAAAACAACCCAACCCAACCCAATATCCACTAAATTTTCTGTATGCTACTTTGTAATTTTATCATTTAAAGGCAAGGATTTTTTTTCCTGTATTTTAATACTCTTAATACTGTCTATAAATAACATACTAAAATGACAGCTATGATACGAAAGGATATCTACAAAGATACTTGACTATCTTATTCAAAATTTGAACTTCTGGTATTTGCTGAAGTATTCAACTTTACTGTTGTTACAGCAACACTAAAATCCAAACTATTTTTACATCAGTTCCTTATTTATGAAACCTGCTCAACCTTAAAGCTCGACTTACTAAGTTCTGTCTTCAACTGGAGAAGCATTACAGATATTGCCGTACCTGATTTTTACATCAGCCAACCTGATGTAAAATCTCATTTTAGAACAATGAAATTACACCAAACTCTTCACTTAACCCTAACTTTTCAGCAATCTGTAAAGAGTCAAGCTCACCAGGCCCTATTTTTCCAATTTGGAACAGGAGTGGAATCTACGGACTGGCACCCTCACAAGTGGCAGATGGCAAGAAGGGGACAGTGCATTCGGCTGAAACTGAGTCTGCCTTGGCAAAAGGCAATAACTTAAGTCAGAAATTGTCCAGGACATCAAAGTAAATACCACTGACAGGCAGTTAATCTTTCTCACTCGCACAGTTTGTTTGGGTTTGGTTTGTTGGGGTTTGTTTTTTTTTAATGAAGGAATTTATATTTTTTAAAAACTTTCTAGGTGGGCTTAAAACTTTTCTTTGATTGGAAAAATGGAACATGCTTAGTGACGTCTTTCAATATGTTTCACCACTGAAATGCACAAAGAACTGCTCTCAGTGTTTTCAAAACTGATATCTTGTCTTTCTCTCCTTATTTATTGTTTCTGAAGAACAGAAGAAATATTAGCCAAATTTAAAAGGTGACTGAGAATATTTTAGCAAGGCACACTACTGATTCAGTTATCTGGAACAACTGGCGAGCCCATCAGAAATCCAAACCCAACTAACTTTAAAATGACATCAACAAGGTCAGGCAAAAAGCACCGTTTCCAGTCTCAAGTACTCCCATTCCTTTAGTTAGTTGTCCCTCCACCTGCAAACCCTGTGGTCTCATTTAAACTTAGCAGAAGGAAATTACTTCTAAACTCAGGGCACTCCTTACACCCTGAGAACTGGGTTGCTGTCTTCTAACTGTGGGCAGTAGGTTTCAAAATTTGGGGCTCACCATGAGTTTAAGCAGCCATTCTCCTAATCCTATGACTTCATGCTTTCAGCTGCCTCTGTAACATTCATTAACTTGTGTATGTCAAGTGCAAGAAAAAAAAACTCGTTTGAAATTCAAACAAGCCTCTGAAAGAAAATCAAGATAAGTCGTCCAAGCATTGGATCATAAGTTTCTGTATTTTGAGATTCATCTAAAAAACCATGTTTCAGGGTTTGTTTGTTGATTTTTTAAAAATGACATTGACTTTTATCTGCCAGAGGTCAAAGAACAACTTGATTACTGTTTCAATATAAATTCTTTGTGTAGAGAAGAACTGTAATAACCTTAACTTACAGCATCAAATTATAACCACCACACTTGGATATGCTCTTCTAGCCTTCTTCAGTGAAGTAATTTTGTATAAATTTCAACTCCATGCCCTCACTCATGTGACAGTAAAAACCTAAAGGGGCATTTCAAACAAGCTGCTCAAAATGCACACTATAAGATTACCAGAGTACCACAATTCATTATATATAAGCTTAGTTGTTACAAAAGCATTGGACATTGCACGCCCTTAGCAAGTCAGCCATGCACTGCAAACAATAGTGCCACGTTAGTAAGGACTACTACACTTTTACACAAAGAATTGCATAAGGTATCATAGACAATCTTAAAACTGCTATTTCTTTCTGAGGAACTGACTTTGTAGCTCAGACATTCTCTTGGAGAAGGTAGTATCATTATGCATTTTCCCAAACAATGCCAAAAAACCCTGGGGAAAAAATATCAAATATTCAGTTATCTGAGACCATACTAGCATCAGCACAGACCTCCACCATCTGAAATATCAAATTAAACAGTGGCAGTGACAGGCTGCTTTCTTCTGTGTGGAGTAATTTGAAAAGACAAGACAGTTTGCCAGGAGCTTTCATAACTATTTTCTGTCAGTAGAGGACTGCAGATATCCCAGCCACTGACCACCTTCTGTTCCTCTTCAGCCCTAATTCCCTTCTAACCGGTGATGCCTGTTAGACCACGCACATCAGAAGCTGCCCCACCAGCCACATCTACCTCTTTCCACACACCCCCCCTTGCTCTGCCGACTCCTCCACCGTCTCACCCTCCATTCGCCAAAGCACCCCTCCGCACCGGTCTCCGCTCTCTCCTCATCACCCAGGGGCCAGCGAGGGAGCACTGGAGGGTCAGAGGAGGTGGTCATCTTGTTTTCTTTTCTGCAATCTAGCAACCCTGGGATCAGCCAGTGGAAATGATGGCAAGAAAAATCCTGCTCAGGCAACGTGACGTGCCTGTGAATCCAACAAAGGGCTGGGGCACCTTTGGCACAGGCAGCATCTCAAGTTGCCAAACTCCACAACATTTCCGCTCGCACAAAAGGACCCCCCCCCAAACTAGACACGCCGGAGGCAAGCTACTGAGCAACAGGAGGGGGGGGAATAAACGCATTCACAGACGTGGTTTGCAAAATCTGCCCAAAGTTTATAACGACAACTCACAGAGCTTGCTAAGCCAAAAGGTAAACCTGAGCAGAAGAACCAATGCTGCGGGAACTCTGGATGAGGTGGCCGGTCCCCAGGTTTGCTGCAGGACAATGCAGCCACGCTCACACAGGCTCCAGGCTGCCCAGCCCAGTCACCACTTTAGGGTCCTCTTTCCTTCATTATTAAGCAATAAATATTAATTGTTTTAAAATCATATGCCTTTGACAATGTTTTGTTTCTATTCAACAGCAAGCAAAAAAAAAAAAGCAAACAAATGAACCTAAGAGGTAGACAGAGATCCAGGCAGACAGACAGGTGGAAAAACAGCACTGGAGCAACAAGACTACTCCTGATATAATCTTTTGGCTACCACAGCCAAAACAGACCCTCAAAACCTCAGGTGATATCTAACACAACACATGAATAATGAATAACAAGTACGTTTTAAGCCCCTGTTTTTTCGGTCCTTTGCTTTCCTTATTTAACTCTGTTTCCAATTTTGCAGTCAAAACAATTACCTTGCTAGAATGTAATTCCTTGGTTTAAGTTTGTTTCGTATTTGAGGTGAACTGAGGTAGTAAAAACAGAAATTACTTTTACTTCTCCAGAGATAGGGAACACTAAGCAGTTGGACAACTGTCTCTGTCCTGTGCCCCCCAGGAAAGGAAGCTGGAAATCCCGGGAAATGGGATTCACCTCCCACACAGCTGCAGGTCAGGTTTGGGCCTTTTGGTGGCCAGTGCCAGCAGGGAGGAGAAGCTGCCCCTGCCAGGTAAAACCCACTACCCTCCAGCAAGAGGCAGGTACCAAGGCAGCCCCTGCGGTTGCAGGGGTCTGAATGAAATCCTTCCTCAACTCACCGCTGTCAAAACCGGGGCAAATTTCCAAAGGAGCTGAGAAGGACAAGCCCTCCATGCTGGAGAAGAGGGTCTGGAGACAGCGCTGCAGCTCAGGGAGGTTCTCAGCACACAGCTGCAAGACACCTTTCTTTAAAACAGGGGTAACCAATGCATTTTTGCTTATCCTGTTCTCAGAAATGCCATTTTACTTGGAACTTTCCACACCAAATCATTCAACCCCAGGCATCTACCTTGGGTCCAAAAAGTCAAGGTTTAACATCACTATAAACAGCTGAAACCAGGACCTATCTCAGGAAGTGTCTACACGTCTACATAGCAGTGGAACTACTGATTCAAGTAATTAGATGGAATCACATTTACAAATAACAAATGCAGGTTTAAAAGAAGCAATCATAAGGGGTTTTACGTCCTTAATAAAAGATGCATCTCTGAACAAGTGACAAAACACAACACAGAAAAGGAAAGAAGTAAAATCCTGAACTCCTTTCTCCTTTTTTTCCATGAATATCCCTTATCAAGTATATCAAAGTCATATGAACTTCACCAGTCCCCCTTTCGTACAAGAAGTAACAGACCTTTCAAAGCAAGCAGAAACCAGACTTTCAAGTGCAGGAACTACAAGTGCAGAGGACACGGCTTTGTGCTAGTGCCCAACAAACAGGCTCACGCTTCAGCCGAGCAGCAGCAGGAGCAACCTGCAACATGAACAGCAAAGGGCAGAGGGTTTCAAACACTTTGCCGTTGAGTAAAACACCCGACCAAGCAAAGGTTCTCGTGCTTCTTGGGAAATAACATTCCAAGAGAGAGAAGTCAAAGACTGATATGACCCTTTCCTCTGTGGCACTTTTAAAATATAGGATAACCTCGATCTCTAGTGAGTCTGAGAACTGTGTAAAGATTGTTTAGTTAATCTCCTCATTATGTAATAGGAAGTTAAATCAGCCAAAGTCACGCAAGTTAAACAATCTCCCCTCTCTTTCCTGACTACTCCCCACATTACCCATAGATCAGCTGAGGACTACAGAAGTTGCCAGGCAGCTTGTCTCAATTCAAAATTCAAGCCCTCTCTTACTTCCATTACTACCGCACCCCTTACGGGTAAACTCACTTTTACATTAAATCAATCTGTTCTTTCCCTAACCCTAATTTTCTCTCCACTTCTGTTTGATAATGAGCTCTCTGAACCGAGGATATTACATTTTAGCATACAGTCTCATAAATCATAATACCACAATTAAGTATAATCCTGCGCTCCTTCACACCCAAGCTGTGCTCTGTGTGCAAGTCAAACTTCTGAAACAAACCACCCCCCTCCGGGGCTCATTACTTGCCACATTCCCACAAGGGTGCTTTGTGGAAAGCTTTGTCTCATTGTTTATTTAAAGACAACACTGTTGTTAGAATATTTGAAATGAGCATCAAAATAAGTTCATTATAAATGGCAAAGCTGGAGCAGAGCCTAATTGCTAATGCAAGTGGGTAATTACAGAGGATATAAGCTTTGATATATGTATTGAATTGCAAAGCATGCAAGATACAGAGTTGTATTTATATGTCTACATCTCTGCTTATGTGGCATTTATTGTAAGATCAATGAAGGTATTTAATAATGCATGTAATATAGCTTACGCTTAAGAAAGTTATCACAGAAAAGAAATAGACCATATAGCTGAAAAATGTCATGTGATGGGCCAAATTATGTTTCCAGGTACATTAGCACACATTCAAAGTAGCTGCAGAATTCAGACCAGTGCTTTTGCATTAGGAAGACAACCAAGAGAACATATTTCTGAAAATGCTAATCCTACACACACAATCAAAATTGTCAAATCTCATTAGTACTGGCAGTCCAGAGGATGAAGCACCTAGGTAATAAAATATACAAATACTTCTGCCCACGTAAAAGCTGATATTCACCTTACCTTCTTACCTCTTCTAGGTATTATTTGATTCTTTATGTTTTAGGATTAAATTATAAGTAATTCTAGTTATGCCACTCTTACTTTCTTCAGGCTTTCTATTCTTTCCTGACTAACTACATTTTGTCAGCTGGCACAAGAAAGAAAAACCTGCTCTTAACTAAAGGACAGTACTCTGTTCCTTAACCAAGCTTACATTTTCAGACAGTAGGAGAGAAGGGTAAAAAAAAATTAAGTGCACTGATGAAGATACTGCATTGGTGTGTTGTAAGCATCATCAGTCACTACATCTGTTCTTAGCACCATTCCTGAGGCCACCAAGATGACACATTTCAGCCTTCATTGTATTGGAATATTTTCATTTATGATGTTCTATAAGCACTTTATACTTAATCTTGTCCTTTCACAAAGTATGTCAGACTCGATCTGTGTGTGAAGACCAGCTTCAATAAGAAAACTAATGTACAAAAGCCCAGTGAAGGTGCCTGAAGGAAACTGTGATACTCGTTTCAAATAAGAAAGTTCTGGCAAGCGCTTCCACAAATTAAGGCAAGTTATTCAGGACAAACCACTAAACTCAAGAAAATGAGTCTGAGTACTCTACAACACACTTTTTGCTGCTAATTAGAAATAAGTCTCAGCACTCCTCGTCATCCACTGCCCTATATTATCTAGCAGGTAGCTTCTGGCTGCATGCTCCATTAATTATGTTCCATGAGGTTTCTCACTGCTATGGCACAAAAGCATGTTTACGGAGGTGAGACAGGAATGCAGCTACTGATGGTGACTAACAGGCCCATCGTCAAACTTTCCAACAGCTGATGCTGGCTGTTGTTCTTACTTACTTTTTTCCCCACCTCCTCCAATCGAGAATACTCCTCGCCCCCCCAAATTCTATCGAAAGGTGATTAACAGTAGCTCTAATTCCCAGCATCATTGCCAACATTCCAATATTTACTGCCAAAACATTAGGGAAGGTGTTATTGAGGTTCAGACACTGGTCTAGGACGACTTAAGACACCAGATTTGTTGCCTAGCTCTGCCACATACCTCCCGTAGGACATAAAGCCTCAAACAGTGCAAAAGCTAAAACACAGTAACAGCTCAAAAATGGGGGAACAAAAGCTAATAAGCACAGTCCAATAAGCCAGTACCAAATATATCTTGAAACGGCAGAAAATGACCCATGGATGTAAATTCCTTTTCCCAAACATCTCCTTTTCTATAGTAAATTGCAAGATTATCAGTTTATATGCTCAAAAGCATTCTTTTTAAAAAGGAAGGTGGGGGAGAGCTCACAGAGATCAGAAAAGCCAGATTATACATCATCAGCAGCATCCAAACCCAGAATAAACCCAAAGCCAAACAGAAATAAAGGGTGGGGGATTGCTTGGAGTCTCAATACCTCAAATATCTAAAGACCTGCAGTAGGCAATAGAGAATGCTGAGCCCTAAAACCCTCTCTTGTACTGCTACCCAGAGGTGGCCCCCTCTCCACTTGGGATCCACAGCCTGGATCATCCTGCTGGAGATAGGTGGTTACACCCTTTCTTCCCAAAACTGAGAATAACTGCTCTCTTAAAATACGGATGGAGGAGGAAGAATTCAGAGCCGCACTGCCTGACTTCCCTCCTCCTGCCCTCATCCCACACAACTGCGCTAGTCCCAGATGCGGAAGAAAGGTTCGGTTTCCTCTTCTAACTAAGAGGGATCCAATCTGAAAGCAGAGCCCTCCTGCACTCATACCCAACAGCTGTTTATAGTAAATAAAAATGGTTCAGAGCCAAGGACACGAGCACAGGTTTCTTCCAGCTCACAGAAGTGCCCCACCTTTTTGGGTCCAACAGCATCTCATCATTCGAGAAATTCTCAAACCTTTTCTGCCGAGGGAGGTATGGAGAGGCAGCTCTGCCTTCACCTAGCACAACTCAGCACATCCGCCTGGACATGTGGCCAGAGGGTATGGATAGCCCATCTCCCGAACAAGAAGGATCTCCTAATCTAGGAAATGAGGCAGTGCCGCTCTGAATTCTTCCTTCCGTATCCGTATTTTAAAAGACAGTGCTTGTGCTCAGTTTTTGGAAGAAGAGACATAAGCACCTATCTCCAGGCAGATGTTCCAGGCTATGAATCCCAAGTGGCAAAGGGTAGCTCTGGCTAATGGTAGAGGAGAGGGTACCTCTCTGCACCAGAGGAAGATTTCCACACTAAGGTTCTAGTAGATATTAATCTGACCCTATACTTGGTCTCAATAGGTCAGCCACATCTTTCTCCTGGCTTTAGGTTTCCTGGGGAAACCAAGCACAGGAAAATTTCTGCATTAGCAAGTGAGCAAAAACTATTCTAAAACACATGAAACTGCCTTTGCTTAGAAATCTCCACCTCAAAACTAATCTGTCGAGCTGGTTCAACTTTTCAAGGAGTAAGGTCTGCTGACGTGATGGACCTCCCTCACTTGGAGAGGTGCTGTACACTTTTTTATCTTATTTATAGAATAGCCTTACTCACTCTTTGTTTAAGAAACAATTAGCCTTTGACAGCTTAAAATAAACAGGACTCTCTCCCTGCTGCAGAGTCACTAGACCTGAGCTGGATTTCAAGTCCTTGCAACCGCATGAGGCTACCTGATGGAGTAAATAGTGTAAAAGACACAAGGTTTTTTGCCCAGCACCTTCCAAAAAAGCATCCTGGGTAATACTGGCAAGAACAATAAAACTAGAACACACATCAGCCAAACAAAGCGAGCAAGCAATCATTTCCTCACCTACCCTGCTTTGTCCTCATCGACAAGAGGCACCTCTAGAAGACAGGGCCACCTCTGTTCAGATGCTCGCGCCGAACAGAGGGAATGCAGGAGATGCAGGTGTTGGAAGTGGTTACACACCACATGTGCAGCTGGGCAAACACCTTCCCTGAAAGTACAATATTTTTTTTCTGCCTCTTGCCTTGCTGCAGCTGGTCCGAACGCACAGATAATACGACTTAGCATCACAGCTCTTGTACCACCAGCAGAGGGGTCAGCTTTCCCATTTAGTAGATATGGGAGTTTTCCACTCTGGTGACTTCACATTTCCTTCGAGGCCTCCAGCTCCTCAACTCCAGCCTCCTGGCTCTGCCGCTGCCTTAACCACGCCAGGGAGCAGGGCACAAAAAAAGCTGCATTGAAAAGCTAACAGAGCTACCTCAGCATTCTTGAACTCCTGGCCTGCTGCTGAAGGAGAGACGCACACAGGAGTCCTGCCTCTTCCCAGGTAGTCCCCTTGAGCTGGTTTGCCGGCTCTTACTAAAAGAGAGCCTGGATGGTCTGTTAGTCAGGGTGTTGGCTTGAGTTCAGTTATTTCTTCTGGTAAAGAACCCCCATGTGCCTGAGGCAAGCTTTGATCTTGGCTTCCCATCAGTAAAACTGGGGGTGAATGTCCTGCCCTAACTCCAAGGGATGAGGGGAGAGTCAGTGGTCTCAAGGCTGCAACACGAGAATGCAAACACGTACGTATTCAAGAAACATGCAGTTGTACAAGCACCAGTCACAGCAGAAACAGGTGTTCTGTGAAATGAGGAACATTTCTCAACATAATGAAAAGCAAAAGAAAATTACGGCGTATATAGCTTCCCCAGATAACAGAACACAGCACTGAGACAGAACAACAACAAAACCAAATAACTCAGCAACAAATCATGCCAACAAAGAAGTAATGCTGGGGTTGTAAGAATAAGAAACAATATCCAGTGATCAACAGTTGCGGAAAACATTTTCAGACAGGATTTAAAATCACCAGAGTCAACAAAACGAAAGGAGATGTGAGACAAAATAGAGTCACAGATAGAGAAGGCACAAAATTAGCAAACAGAGGAACAAAATACGGAAAAACACTTGTCAACAGATGAAATGAGTGAACAGCAAGGATAGGAAGTAGCAATAAGTTAAAAAAATATAAAGGGTCTTGAATATTGTCTCTTTCCCAGTAACAGTATCCCATCAAGTGACAGAGACGTTTATTGTTAGCGTTTTAATACTGCCTTTACTTCACCCTACACTGCCCCGTTGAGATCTCAGGACGCAGGCGGTCGAACACAACACGCCGAAGCAACACCCAGGCAGTGGGTCAGCCTTAGCGAGTTCAGCTGCTGTTCTGAAGGTCCAGCTGACGCTTCAGCAGCAAATGACACCGATATTTAACTGGAGCTTGAGCCTGCTCATCGGCTGGATCACTAGGGCTCATGGAGTGTGGGAGCTGTTTCCATTGACGAAGGTTTAAGGACACGCTTACTTTGGACACACCACAAAGTCGCTGTAACTCCTGCAGCTCTCCTACAAACATGAGAGGGAACCGCTGCGCCCTGGGGACGCGTCACCACAACCGAACTCCGCGATGGTTTAAAGAAGGATATCCCTGTATTCCCAGTGTCGCTCACAGTGGTTTTCTGTCCTAGATTCCAAAAAGGGGATTCAAAGTGGTCGAGCAGCCACAGTTATACCACACCTCTTCACCCCGCAAAGAGGCAGAAGAGCTCGTGGAAAAAGCACTCCCACAAAATTAAATATCTGATCACAAGTATCTGATTATTAATAACAACCGCAGGTAAGACCTCAGGCAAAGGGAAACCAGAAGGATGAACGTTTAACAGCTGATTACGAGGACGAGCCCAGAGAGGAGAGTTTTTGTCCTTCATGTCTTGGTCAAAAATTCTCAGGTGCGCAATAAAATAAAGCATCCCCCCTCAAAAAAAGAAAAGTGCAAAGGGCAGCGACACTGGCGCGTGCGGGTACCGCGCGGGGCTGATCCTGCACAGCGGCCTCCGGCAGCCGCCGGCTCCTAATTCCGGCCGGGGC
>VXBO01007396.1:337224-379132 GCA_013400135.1 Rhinoptilus africanus
GGGGGTGCCAGTGCCCCCCGCTACCCCCCCGCCCCACCACTGCAGCCCCGCAAGCCCTGCACAAGCCACAGCCTGCGCCTGGGTGGCCACAGGCTCTCACGCGGGGCTGCGCGAGTCCAGGGGGGCAGCGAAACCACGCGTCCCTGGGGGGATGGAAGCCTTTAGTTCAAAAGAAAGGCTACCCCCAGTATGGCATTCTCACTCCTAAAAACACTGTGCGTACTTTAAACAAAAAAAAAAGTGTAATTTCCACCAAGGGATTTAAGAATCAAAGTATTTCTACTTTTTCCGATCATTCAGCTATATTTTACCCCCCTGAGACAACTCCCCAAATTAAAGGAAAACTCATCACTAGCAGTGCTTACCCAGTGTATTTTTCTAATGTATTGGTTTGAGTGAAAAAAATAAATAAATAAATAAACCCCATCTCGCCCAGGTCTGACAGCATGACCAAATGCTATCTCTTAAATGATAAGAACATAAATCTGGCTGCAGGAATGTGCAGACTGCTGTGAATGAGTAATAAACTGAGGATTTCACACTTGCATTTATTTTCCCACATCTACAGCTTCCAGCCTTATCTCTCTTCTTCTGAACGTAAATTCTTGACACCAGAAATGCTGAGTCTTCAAAGTCAAAAAAAGTTTTACCGTCTACATGTACAGGAAAAGACTGTTATGCCATTCTAGAGTTCCTCCTTTTGCTCTTTTATGGTGAATATTTTTGATTTTTCTCTTTTTTGTACCCAGCAGGATACAAAGACACCACCAAAGGTCTGCACTTGCAGTCAGACATATGCGTACATACGTAGGCCCTAGATCTGACGCTTTGCCAAATACTTTCAATTCAGTCTCCTGGAGTAACAGCAATTGTTAAAACACTTTTGGAAAATAAATATGAAAAGAGCAAGTGCAAGTGCCTTTGTTGTGGAACCAGCCCCTGCACAGGAAAACCAAAGATGAGGTCTTTCAAACTGACCAAAACACACATATTAAATCCCAAAACTGGGCAAAATTAAAACACGCCACAATTAGAAACTGAAAGCCAGAGCAGCACCAGGCAGGGAAGGGGGAGAGAAGCTAAGGCTCCCTGCCCACAATGCCAACTAAGCGAAAAGTGCTGGCCCAGGGTCCCTCCCAGGAGCCACCACCCAGAGGGCTCAGGGGTTTTGAGGTGAAAATGTGGTTCTGGACAGTTTAAACCTGGGGCTGAGCAGCAAAAGCTTTACAATGCATTGACAATATCCTCTGTACTCCTGACCCTGTTTATCTCAGCCATTTTATACCAGGCTTTAATGGCCTAATTAAGATACTTTAAGCCAGGGAGGTTTCACGTTTCCCAGCAGTAAGTGAAAACCAGGCATGCCTTAGGTCAGTGGGAGTTTTCCTGAGGATGGACTTCAGAACTCAGCCAAGCAGCAAGTTTGCCTGTCCTTTGTATGCCTGGGAGAAAATCCCCATTTGGGACCATCCACAGCCAGGAAAAGTTCAACTCTGTTGCCTGAACATAGGTTACCGGCGCCATTTGACTTGTCCTTTGGTATCCAAGACATCCCTGTAGGCTGTCAGCAGGGAAACAGGACTCCCTACGACCTTGGCAGCTCTGCCTGCCTGTGGGCAACTGAGAGGGGCCTGCGTGTTGTTGGCATTACAAGAAGGTTAATTCAGGTCACTTCCGAAAATATTTAGCGTTTGTTTGCTGTGGCAAAGCTCAAACTGGTAGGAGTCCTACACTTGCAGTCATCTTTGCCTCTTTCCCCCCCAAGGAAATCAAGGCATAGGCTGCGTTCTCCTTCTTTTCTAGACTTGTTCCTCTTGGCTGAGGCTGGAGCGCGCTAGCAGCTGAAGGCTGCTACCACCTCCTGTCTCTCTGCTGATATATATGAAATGAACTGGAAATCTCAATCCAGTTCTGAGCAGTGATGGATATTAACCAGAAGTGAGTCGTAGGAAATGAGCGTTTTTGTGAAAAAAAGGAAAGGTCAGATCCAGAAGGCAGTCACGTATTTAAGCAAACACTTTGTTTTAAGCCTGTCTCATTGAAACAGTCCAACAATCTCATTAATTTTACCAGATTATTTGTACATTGAAAATAAGCAAGCACTTATCTACTTTTCTAGACCAGGTCTTAAACTGGTACGAAGGTGACCCTGGAAAAGCAGTTCTGAGGAACCCTTGTGGTCCTTTCCTTGCAGACAGAAAACTTCAGTAGTGACAAATGCTCCTCTATCATTTTTAACAAGCATTAACCCTCTTCTATTAAAAATAATGATTGTGCCTCTCTGAGTGCTAGCCTTATGAAGGGAGTATCTGGAAAAATTTAATTAAAATTAAAGAGATTTTGTCATAACAAGTCTACACAGAAAAAAACTAAAGCATGGTCAGAGATGGTAATGGAATATTGCTTCATTTATCTGGAGCAGAAATAAACCAAATTGGTTGATAAATATGGATATTCTTACTACAGTTTTTAACCTTGCAATTAGCTGCAGGATGAAGGTGAGGCTGCTTAGCCAGTGACTGGAATATGTTTTCCATCAGTTAATCTTTTGTTCCAACGCTGGGAATACAGGCTTTGCCATGAAACAGGACCCAGATGCAGAAATCATCAGCTACTGCTGACAGCCTGCCCCCGCGCACATATTACTCTGTACGTTGTGAAAATGAAGAATTCTTTCTTACTCAACTTTTGTTTCCAGGCTATTACTTATTTTCAGAGAATAAAATATTTATAGTGATGTTTGCAGTTGTATTCTAAAATTAGATCTCAATATAAAAGTATTTGGCAGTATTTTAATACAGGGAAATTTTACCATGATCTCTGCATCCTAGTTTTTGATGTTTGTTCTTGTGCTGAGGCACAGAAGGCACAGAAGAGAAGCAGTTTATCCACAGAGAGGTCAAAGAAACACCCACGCGGCATTGAACATCCACATTGGATGTGAAAATATACAATATTAGAATGACCTCAGTCTCAAAAATCTCACCAAGTAAATAGACCTACATCATCATATTCTTGCTCCTTTTCCACCTCTCACATCTCAGGAAGATGTCTGAATTTCCTGCTCATCTTGTCTAAACAAGGGAGGCTCCTGACAAAAGTTGAGTTTTTTATGGATTTAAAAATTGACTTTAATCCCACACCTACACGACCTACCTCCTGTTTGAAGTCACAGATATATAGGCCACTTCAGTGAAAGCAAACTTTACCAATTAGAGGGTTATACAACAGGCAGCGTTGATGTCTGTTTTCATGAAAGGAGAAGATAGTACTTTCCAGCTGCAAGGGAGAAGGGGGAAGAGAAGAATGCCTTTAACTGTTTTAATACAAGAGATGTAGATGGGACCAGGCCAAAATCCAGACAGGGCTTTAGCGTGGAATTATATGAAAGTTTGGACCCAAAACCTTGGGTTTGTTACGCATCTTTTTAATGGAGGGGGGGAAAAAAGAAAAGAAAAGAAAAACAGATCAGACCATTCCAGACATGTTGATATTTCAAATCAAACTCTGATTTTAAAGACTGTCTGCAGCTGGAATATATTTAATATACTTATCTCAAGCAACACACAATTAAGCTTACTTGAGGAAGACCTGGGCTTTTAAAGGCACCTAAGGAAGTTTCCCACACAGGCTGCAGATGCCCATTACCTTCTGGATACTAATATTTGAGACAGTCTATCTCTTCCTTGAGCACAACGGATGTACCAAAGACAGCATTACTTGGCCTGCAAGTTGGATCAGAGAGCATCAGAGCAGCTTATTTTGACAATACCCCCACACAAGGATTGGTTTATTGCTGGTGGTGCTTTGTTTTCTTTGCCGATAGCAAATGTCAGAGTACTAGATGATTTCTTAACCCACAGCTAGCTGTGGGGACACATTTTGCCTTTTTTCTCATTGTGGGAGTTGACTCTTTACCAATGTTTTAAACAATATGTTGGTATTGATGCCATACAACATATTGAGCATCCGGCTAAAAAAACCAGAATACCCTGGGGAAAAAGGAGGCCTGACAGAGATAAATGGGGTTTAGTAACATAATGAAACAGGAGTGTAGTGAATCATGCAAAATAAGCATCATTATTGGACTGAGAATGGAGCAGTCAAGTGTTGGCCTACCCACTTTCTTCAACCTGGCTTAGTAGGACAGGAAAATTCTAGCTAAATTTGTAACATGTAGTTTTATAAAGGACTTTCTACTGGAGGGAAGTATATTTTTCTCAACATTAGAGGTGGCTCTGGAAATAAACAGCTCTCGCAAGTGACCTTTTGGGGGTTTCACTAGGACACGGGCATGAGCTTTGGATCCTCGCTATGCTTAAGATCTTGTTCACGGTATGGTATGCATGAACGGATGGGGACTGGCTGGCTTACTGTTCGCTACATCTGAATTTACAAGAGCTAATATATGTGTTAATTTAAGTATTTAAATAATCACTAGTTTACTATAATAATCTCTTGAAAGAAGCAAACTTAGAAATAATGAAAACTGAAGTTATTTGTGAATTAATTAATTATTTAAGTAAAAGGATTTTAGATTAAAGAGGCAGTCTGGATGCCCTTCAAACTGTGGCACAATACAACAGCTATGTAAATAAACTTCTGAGGGCAGCTCCAAGCCATTGAAGTGGAGAGATTTTTCCTTGCGATACATTCAAGCCTTTTGAAATAAGTTTCCAACTGTTTAACAACCAAAGTTGTTCATTCAAAGAACCAAATACGAAAACTCAACCAAAGCAGAAAGTACAATGTGCCTTTCTTTGAAAACATCTCTACAGAAAGGATGCTTTATTTAGAGGATTCAGGAAGTTGAAGCATTGCCTTCTATCGGCTCACAACCACAGAGCAAGCATCAGGAAGCACACAAAAATGAACGTACTATTCCTATGTGGAACAAGTGCCAATGGTTACACCAAGTTTGCTTTCAACCTTGCAGAACTCACTGCCAGTCCCCACAGACTTGTTAATCAGGCAGTGTCTCCCGGGGTTTCTTTTCTGCTTGGCTGCCTAAAAATGAAGCCTTTCCCTACAAAATAAAGTGAGAGACATACTTAGTTTGAATTTTCTCTTTTGCTGGCTGTCATGAGACTTTAGAATGTTCAAACCCAAAAATTCAGGGGAAAAAAGTGAATTATCTTTATAGAAGGAAACGATTAAAAATAGCTTCCTTTTCAGTCCTAGCCCACTCCTAAGCGTGACCCATGCAACAGAAGAATCAGCAGACCTGTAGAGTATCGTAACTGTAATTACAAGGCAATTATGGTATTAATGACAGGAGTCAAAACACATTACCAGCTGACCCTATGGCCATCATTGCAGTGTGGATACAGCATAGTTAATATACAGCAGTTCTTTAAAATAATTATATATGGAATCATACGAGCAATGATGAATATTTTGGTTGACAAATCTCACTGAAACACCGTACCTTAATTTGGGGGTAAATAAAAATTACAAGAGTTTTGCAAAAATTTCCACAATAAAGTCTAAGAAAAACAACAGCTCTAGTAAGAAGCCTAAAAATGCAGTTATATTTGCAAGCTGGATAAAGGGGCAATAGTTAGTATTCCTGAAGAATATAGCTAATGTATTAAACAAGTGAAAAATCTCTGCAATAGCAGTATAGCTGCAATTTAATTGCAATCATGGAGTTTGAAGTTGCATACCTGAGGAGTACTTCCCTCCCTTTCTTAATTTTATGATGCAAAGCATCAGGAAAGATGTTTAAAACCTGTGGAAGCTTTGCACTTTAGGACTGCTTAAAAAGCCTTGTGCTTTTTATGGGTTTTTCTAATCAACAAATTTTTTTTCTTACTTTTCAAAATTAAATGTTGTGTTTTTTGCAGGAAATATCTCCTTTCACCAGCATACTGGCCATGTTACTCTTAAGACAAAAAAAAAATAATAGGGCTATGCCAGGGTTTTTTGTTTGGTTGTTAGTTTGTTGTGGGGTTTTTCTGACAACATTAAAAATTACCATACGGGAAAGAAAATTGTGATTAGTTTTGCTCAAGCAGCTGTCACCAGGCCAGTCTTCCCTGGGGCGCACTAGCATTTTTAACTTCTGGATGAAATCATAGGATCGTCTTGGTTGGAAGGGACCTTTAAGATCATCGAGTCCCACCAAAATGCCACCCTTTCTGCTCTGTGAGAATACCTGCTCCCAATAGGAGCATGTCTCCAAGGATACAGCTGGGTTCAGGCACGGAGATGGGAGGAAAAGCAGCTTTTCTCAGAAGACCCAGTCTTTCCTCACAACAGCAATGGTCACAGATCTTTACCTTAGGCCTATTCTAGCTTTCAGATGGGTAAAATAGACTGAAAATAACACATTAGGAAGGTGAACAGAAAGCAACAGGCATTGGGTCATTGTCACTGCACTTCCAAAGAAGTCATGGTCTTGGAGGCGTTAGAGGCATCAGAGGTCTGGAGGCATTAATACCCAGTTAAAGAAATAACTCCTCTCACTCACCCCTCTCTAGAAGCACAACCCCAAATATCTGATGTTTCTCAGAAACTTGTTGGGAAGGAAGAAATTAGAGATTAGGAATGATTTTTTTTTTTTCCTATTGATTACTGTGTCTAGAGCATCATTTGACAGGAAGATACAAGAACTCATCTTTGACAGTCTCAGCCCACCTCGCCCTCACCTCTGATCAGCACTGGTGCATCTGGGTTGGATCCGTCCAAAGTCTCTTCTGCCTTTAACTGTCCTGAATGCAGATTCCTTTCTGCAACCAAATGACCCAGTGATGGGGCTGGGATTCCAAATAGGCAGAAAATGTCTTTGAGGCCAAATATGGACCAAGCTTTGAGGTTCACACCACCAATATTTCAAATTGATTTCATGACTAATGCCTTTAATGGGAGATGTTCTCTATGGATTTCTGTCATGACAGCTCACTTGTGCCCAGGAAATAAGAGCTTGAATAAGAATGGATTACTTAGAAACAGGGTTTTTAAAAAAATTAATATGGAATTACAGATATCATCAAAACACTACTCCACATCTGGATCCCCAGATTGGTATTTCTCTCTTCCTACCAGTCCACAATACTGTGGATTGAAACAAAAAAAAATCTCATCTAAAAGCATTTTGAATCCCAAACTTAAACAAAAAAAAACCAAAACACCACCACCAGCCTGCATACTAATCTCATGGAAATGCCTGAACTGCTTTTTCATTTAAGAATGCCTCATGGATTTACTTCTGTCCCTCACAACAGGTCAGTATTTGACACTGTAGTAATGATGCACGTCATGAGTCACATAACAGATGATACCAAAAAAGTCTGCATTAAGTTTATGCCTTGTCCCTGAGGAGCTGGGGTGGGGTCTGGGTTTTTCTTGTTTGTTTGTCCTTAAATGTGTTCCTCACTTGGGTGTCTCCCTTAAACACTTAAAAAGTTAGCACAACAAAGATGAAAGCCTGGAAGGCTGGGATACACAATTTCATATCCTCTAGCATCATAATTTTTAAATAGATAAGTGATGTGCATACTCACAGAACTCTCTGTTTCAATGCTATACAAAAATTAAATCAGTGAAATAACCTCCCATTTCTCAGTAGCTCTTGCAAGATGCTTTGCATCTTAGTAGTAGTTGAACTTAGAAATATGGAGATGTTTAGGAAGTTAGATTTTAACTAATCTGTAGGCAACCGCAAAGGAGTGTATTTAAAAAAGCAGAATCATTTACCCATCATTTCCATTTTGTAAATCTAAAAAAGGAAAAGTTAGAAGCAGATAAGCTATTCTACTACTGAAACAGGGTTTTATTTAAAAGGCACAGAAGAAATGCATGTAGTTAACACGTCATAGGCAGAGAAACAGTTGGAATTAGCTAATAAGAACAAAATTTTAAAATGCATATGGATACATTTAGTACCACAGTTGGTATTGTTTCCTCAGTGCACTGCGGCAATGTTAAATTACTGGTTGAAAACAGATGGAAAACATAAAAGTCAAGCCTGCTATCTAAGATCAGCATAATTAGCACCTGTTTCACAACCATGGCTCCACCGGTGGGAAGTGCTATCTTTGCAGTGGCAGGGACATGAATATACAAAGAGAGGCCGTGTCATGCTTGTTGCATATTTGTTATTCAATAGTGCAAGTGCTAAGAATGTGCTCACAAGATGTGTACGGAGTGAGACTGGATCACATGAGGACACAGGCTGGATGGAGATTCACTCACAAATTTACTAGACATATAAGATTTTAATGAGAAAATGAGAGTGTAAAGGCAAAAAGAAGTCCTGAAAGGAAGAAATTGTTGATTTCTATCAATTTTCTCATCACAGTACAGTTTGCTATCTGACACCTAGGAGAAAAACATACTCCCTGTGGCAACCAGAGCCTCTAGAGATCCCCTGAACTGCCCGCCTGGCAGCTGGGGCCGCGTGGCCACTGTTGGGCAAAGCAAAAGGGGAACAGGCAACTGCTTCCACAGAAGCAGCAGAATGGAGCCCCGAGAAGATCCTGCTGAACTGCTCTCCCAGGCTGTGAAGGTGGCAGATGATGTGGTTCATGCTTGGTGCCAATTCTGCTAAAGTAATATGAGACACACAAAAAAAACCCCAAATGAAACCATTTCTGCAGCATATCGATACTGTGATGAACTCAGCCCTCCTCCCAGTACACGCTGCCGAGCCACTACACTGGTCTGCAGCATAACTGCACCCCAAGATCGTCTCTTACCACCCATTACCCTTGTTACCTCCTCTTTTTAATCTCTTCAACAGCTGCAAGGCCACTCCATCCTTCTGTGGCAGGTACAGGTAATGCCTGTCTGCTACTGCGGCTTCCTGATATCCCGTGTTTCTGCTTTTCAGCCCCTCAGCCATGCACACCTACAAACATCAGGGAGCATACAGGATTTTGGAAGCAGTGGAGAAAAGAAGCCCTCCCCCAGCAGCAAGAATCTTTCAGTGTATTTTGGTAGATAAAAGTTTCCTCTTAGTTATTGCATCTGAAAAACTGGTTTATCCCCCATCCCCACAGTACATAAGCACAACGTTAAGGAATGTATTTTGACAAACCTCCATGTGAGAAAGTAAAATATTACCTGAAGAGGGTACAGCACAGGTGAGGAATGGAAGAACTGAGATACCTGAGAGAGATTTATGAATTTAGCCACCGAGAAGCAAGCACTGTTGAAGATTTATTTACTCTGTGAATCAGCTAGGCTGTTGAAGCCCTTGCAGAGACCAAGGACGCCGGTGCTTAACCTGCCTCGCTACCGTTGAAAAGTCTGACGGGTTCCTATCTGAACCGCAGCTGGTACTCAAAAGAGCATTACATGATGTTTCCAAAGGCAGTGACAAGGCACAGTGATGTCTCCAAATCAGTGCTTGAACCACCAGGAAATCCTGGCACTAGAAAATCAGCTGGATCTCATACTTGGAATCCCAGGGGTACAACAGGGGTCTGGAGAGGAAGGTGTTTTCCTTTAAACTCATCCCATAGAAAGAGAGAATGCAGACTTCACTGATCAGTGTAGTCCTCTACAGACAAATTCAAATTCGTAGCATTCTTCCCACACATCCTCCACATCCAGCTGCAGTATCCGTTCCTCAAAACGAATGCTCAGAAACCCTGCAGAACGAGAGGCAGACAGCCCAGAGGGAGCAGGCTATGACGGGTCAGGGACAGGATGTTCCTCCATGGTAATTATTTCCCCAACAAGTTATGTACATGGTGCAGGACCACGAGAGGAATGAAGGGATTGCTGCGGTTTATTTTGTGTTACAGGTTTTCATTTTGATTTTTACAGCCAGCATGGAAGCACGATACTATTTTGATGTTAAAGTTTAGAGAGTTTATGCTAGAAGGTGGCAAACCCCGCTGAAAGGCTGTCATACCCATGGCAGGGAATGACCTCCTGCAGCAGCATTGGCTGAGCCGTACTTGGAGAGCTGCGGGGTTTGCAATAGACTGGCAGGTACGCACACCCCTCCCCGCCCTGTAAAGAGAAATCATAGGTTACAGAGCAAGGAAACTTGTTGCTTTTCTTCAGCTGCCAAACTAATCACTGGCATTTATTCTTCATAGTGCAAGAGTACCTTGGAGCCCCTGTCAGTCGTTAGGACCTCAGGGTGCTAGACACTGTGCAAACACACCAGGGAGCAATTCAGTCTTTACATACAACCGCAGGTAAGGGATAGGAAAGAATAAGGAAAAATTGGTGGTCAAGTACCCATACTGTTTAGTCCCTGAAACGCAGATGAATTTTTACCATTTTCAGTGGGCTTTTATTCAGGTTGCTTATCTCGGTGTGGTCCGTCCCAGACACCCACATGCATGCACATACACAGCCTCAGCTGCTGACAAATTTCTTCGCATCAGCAGACACCAGTTTTCTGGTTGCAAAGGGGATAATTTGTGTTCCCTGACCAAAATCTGTGAACTTGCTATAAAATTCTTACACTTTTTTCCAGAAAAATACCAGTGTATCAGTAACATACAACAACGTTAACAGCAAAGAAAGAGATCCCAAAAATGAAGAGTAGGATTCAAATTAAGGGGAACACCTAGCAAATAAAGAAGCCAGCTTATGTTTCTAATGAAGTTAAAGATTAATGGGAAAGACCACAAACAGAGAACACGAGGACTCATGTATGGTTTGTATTGTGTGCGGAATTAGCTGACTGTGTATTGCATAAAGCTCAGAGTTAATGAACTACACCAGGGAGTTACTGGATGCTCTTGAGTAGCAGCAAATCAGCTACATTTCATTATTTCCCACTGATGTTCTTACTGAAAGTACATTCAACTAATTTTTAAACAAAGTATTGTATGTACCCAAATGGCAAACAAATCACTGTTTAAATGGAGAGATAGCATAGCGAGATGATTTGCATCTATCTAACTGCACCTCAAGTCATATAATTATGCATTGTAACACCACCGCAAAGGGCTTGAACTAAAATTCCCCCAAAAGAAAACCAGTAATTGCTACAAAATGAGGTTCCTAATTTATTTTTCAGGATCACCACCCGAGGGGTGTTGTGATGCCCGAAGGTCCACAATCTCCAAAACAGGAGTAAATTTAACTCTAGCCTCTTCCTCATAATTTTGTGTTTCCTGATATGAAAGTGTTTTGTGGGGTGTTTTCCTCCCAAATCTGTGTGCATGAGACCACTTCCACTCCACAGCTATGGAAACCAAGGGGCAGAGAAGGCCAGAACCAGAGTGATGTCCCCTAAGTCCTTGTTGCTTGGCCTTCACAGTGCCATGCAACAAGTCCACTGCTGACAACTGCACTCCTGGCACCAGTGTTTGCATCCCAGCCCCCAGCTCTGCAGCGCAGGTCCTCACTACTAGACCTGCAGAGTGACACCATTTCCACATCCACAAAGGACTCGCCTCTCCGCCTCCTTCCAAGAGCACCGGGGGTAAGGCAACAGCTCCCAACCTGCACAAAGGCGATGGCAGGCAGGATAGGCAAGCTGTGACTGCTCTTCAACAAGCATAAAAATTATATTTATGTGACAGTTATTTGGGAGAGGGAGGCATTACTAGTCATGGCTTGGATTACAGACAGGAAAAAAAGTGAAGCAAATATGACTTAGAGTGGAAAATAATTTGGCTTGTGGCACCTTTTTTTGCAGCGTTTATTGATAATCATTCAAAACCATTTGTTTCTAACTGCTGCACATCCTCTAAAAGCACTCCATGGTAAATAAGTCTCACTGAAAACCTTCACCACCGCATTTGAGGAGCCACGTTCCAGCCGCTGCCTCAGACTTGCTGCCCAGTCCACCCAAACCCACCTGGCCTTAAACATGGGAAAAAGAGAGAGAAAGAAATCTCTAACTCCCAGCTGGTGAATATTCCTCATGTTGTCAAGATCCAAATAATTGTGCTCCCCATGCCTGACTACATTTATTTGCTACCCGCTCAACAGATGAGAGTCTACACATGCAGACATATATAAGAAACCTCTTGAAAAATAGTTCCAAAGAATGCCTCAAAATGAAGACCCCTCCTCCTTCCCAGCTCCCACAAGCTTGTCTGTCTCTGACCAGTCCAAAATTATGGGCTGAGGTGTCTAGAAACAGGAAGCCCCTCCAACTTGTATTTGGCCTGGGGTGATGAGATAGATGAGGTTTCTTCCAGCCTTTCCTCAAAGAGCTCCTGCCAGGGAGCTGCCCTGGACGGCAGCCAGCTAAACCCTTGGAAGAGGGGGAACGTGCTTTCCAGATCCTCTAACAGGATGGGCCCAAAGCCCAGTAACAGTCAAAGGGGTATCCTTAACAATAAGGGCCCTTAACAAACTTTTGCTCCTTGTTTTCCTCCTAACAGGAGAAAACAGACAGTAGCTGTATTCCATGGCATAAACTTAAGGTTGGTCCAGACCTCACGTAGGGATGCAGTTCTGTCCCTCTCATAAAAAATGATATAGTAGAACATGAAAAAGTTCAGAGAAGGGCAACAGTGGTAAATCATATTCCATTAAAAACAATACAAATCAAAACCAAAAAAAACCCAACCCAAACAAACAAAACCTCCCAAACCCACAACAACAAACCCCACAACACTAAGCGCACAAATATGCTCCAAGAGCCTGCCCCATCAGGACCAGCATGCAGAGAGTTTCCAGGGACGGATGTTTGCTCCTCTCTGCTAATGCAACTAAGAGGTGAAGAGCGAAGCCACAGAAACGGGCCACACACAGAACAAAGCAAAGGCACGCGGTCCTTTGCACAGCAGGCAGTGCATCTGCAGAGCTCCTTCCCCCGGGATGTGGTGCATTGCCAAATGGTTATATAGCTTCATGGGGAGAATGGAAAAGTTCACAGAAATCAACCCAAAATGGCTGTAAACAGAGGCACCTTATCCAGCTCATGGATTTCCTGAATTGTCTGGAGGAAGCATCACTCCATAGGTACCCTGTTCTTTCTTCTCCTTGGGCATCCACCTCTGGCCATTGCTTCTGGAGAGGATACGGAGCCAGGTACATCACCAGTTTGAGCCAGTGTCACCATTCTTGCATTGCTGTCGCTACTGGAGAAAATGGCTGAACTTCAAGCAGTTTTAACAATTCTGGTCTTAAATCCATGTTACTTGCCCAGAAAGGCTAAGTTTATAAAGCAAGCTACAAAAGCATGCATCTTGCAAAGTAAAGCCAGGTATCATCTTAATTTACCCAAAGAAAATCCAACCAAATTAAAATACACATACACACACTATATGTATATTTATGGAGAGTCAGACTCATTGCTACTAGTGGACAGAATTCTTCCTGAGATTTGTCCTCAGCCCCAGCTGAAACCTGTGAGGAAGCAGTCGGGCTCCGCAATATAGTTGAGCATTTTCACCCAGTGGGATTCAGACTGCTCTGTAGCCTGCACACCAAATTCTGCTCTCCATAATATCATGCAACCCTGTTGGTTTTTGGCTGGGTTGTCTCCTTACTTAAAAAAAAAAATCAAAAAAAATAAAACAACGAGCCACAGATTTTCAACTGCATAAAAAAGTGCTTCCCACAGTAGAGCCTTCTTTGGGGATTGCTGAAGGTGCTGACCTATTGCAAGGTTTGGGCCTGAGCAACTACCGTAGTGTCTCATCTTTGCCTGTAACACTATGAGTGAGAAATAAAAGTGACGCCAATGGCTGTAGCCTGCCAGCTCCCAAAACATACATGAAGCCTCAGATGTGCCGTGGGAAGAACTGCATTATGAGTTTAGGATGTGTGTACAAAATGGACCTTTGAAAGCACAGCAATCCCCACCACCACTCCTAGCAAATCTCAGTCAGACAAAACTTTCCCTCATGCCTGAGTTGGAATTTAGCTGGAGCAAAGACAGACGAATCTCATTTCTTGTTGTTTGAATAAGGAGAAACACTGCTGATATCCTGGCAGGGCAAGTTTGCCTGCCCTGCCTCCTCCTGTGTCACAGGATCCAGCTAGAGAGACAAGATGTTTCGCTCAGATGGTTCTCTGTAATTACCCAGACTGTTGTTTACCTTGGTGGAAACATCAGTACATGCAGAGCATGGAGCGTGCAACTCTTTTACCTGCACTGGCAAAAACACAGAGAGTGAAGATCGAGAGATTAAAAAGAAAGCTTTTTCAGCATTCTGGCTGAGCCGCTCTGGAAACCCAAGGAATTTGGGAGTAAGGGTGTGCATAGACAGGCCTGGAGTGCTCCAAGCAGCTGCTGACTTTGCCAGCTCACCTCCTTCTTACAGCTGCACTGAGCCGAGAGGGAGGACGCGACATCATCAGCCTTCTTTAAAAAAGGAGTGATGAAACCAAACACAGTGTGGTTACCCTGTCACAGAGCAGCTCCTCAGCAAGCACAGCTCTTCAAGGCAGTGCTGCAAACGGGGGACTGAGGAATTTGGTTTCTGCTGAGCTGGAATTGAGGTTTCTGGTTCAGGGAAGGAGAGGCCCTTCCCTCACCTGCCAGCAGCTTCTCTTCAAAGCTGCGAGCCGCCGCATCGCTTTCAGAGTCATTTTGTGCTCTGAGCAGTGTCTGAATTAGCCATGCTGCAAACGGTCCTTTGCAGACCTCTTCTACCTCCAGTTATCCCCAAGTGACCAGAGAAGCCCTGGTTTTTGTGTGGGGTGGCACGTTTACAGTTCCTGGTACCTGCCCATCATCAGTTTGACTTAGTGGAAGTGCTCAGGATGTAAATCCCAATGGCCTGACAGAAGCAGCTCCACCATTTGTTTTAATAATAACCCTCTAAAGATTGTCTCTGGGAGCTCTCCCGCTGTGCTGAAGGGTAAGGAGAAAAGGGAACAGGGGTTGCTTCTCGCTCAGCACGTGCCTGGCCCGCTCCGGGCTGCTAGTCCATCAGCTCACCCGCCTCTGAATTTACCTGCCACAGTCCTGGTCAGTCCTTGTATTCGCCATGCCTGGACACAAGCGATCTCTTAACATCATAGGATGGTTAGCGTTGAGAAGGACCTTAAAGATCATATAGTTCCAACCCCCACGGCCTGGGCAGAGACACGTTCTGCTAGATTTGGTTGCCCAAAGCCCCCTCCAACCTGGCCTTGAACCCCTCTCAGTCTATTTTATGCTCTATTTATGCACACCTCTGCTCTGTTTCATGTTGTTGAGGCAAAACTGCTGTGCTTATACTTTCTCACAGAAAGTGTTGTAATGGGGCTTACACTAACGCATATCAAGGAGACATAGTTAGGCTTTAATCAAACTGTGTCATTCAAACCCAAAAAGGGCAGTTAGCAAAACAGCAAGGCTGCAGCTCTTCTTTATATGTCTATACTCGGGTGGGAGAAGGGAAGGGGAACACAGGAACTTCTGTAAAAGCCCAAGGGCAATTTTTACGAGATAATTTCTGAGGTTCAAAAAGTAGCTTAATTTTACAAGGCATTTTGTTCCCCAGGTAGAAGTAGGTGGTATTATTTAAATTGTTGTATACTTAAAAAGAAAACACTCTTTTCTAGCTGAAGCACAAGTTGTCTCGGGATAAAAGTTACAGAAGTACAGAGTAGGACCATAGCCTCTGCTGTACCACTGCAACACTTGATTCTTCCAGTCTCTGCCCATTTTTCCTGCACTTACTTAGTGTAGTTTCCAGTCTCATCACTTGCCCATTTTCCATCCTATGTGACCACTGGAGTTTTCCCTCTCCATTCTCTGCTCCTGGGCATGGTCCTGCACAGGCAAAACCACCAGCCAGGCTGCGGCACATCAAAAGATCCGAGCTGTCAGCATTCAAACTGACTCCAAAGCAGATAAAAGCAGTTTGCCTGTACTGTGCTAACGGCACAGACAACGAAAGGCCACTTTCCCACACAGCACTTCATTACAAGAGTCACTGACAACATGAACAATCCAGCAGAAAAACCTGATCCATCTTACAACGCTAAATTCACTATTTTTTGCCCTTTTCTAGTAAATACCAGTCTGGACACTACAGGGCAATAAACATTGCTGAAGGAAAGTCTTCAAGCATAAAACCAGCACAAAGCCTACAGTAGCTCCTTAAGCTCTCAAAATAAAGTTTTTTGTTTACAGGTGTCAAATTCCCAATGAAAAATATCCGTCTCATTTATAATTTCCTGAGCTGTAATTTATCTACTGAAAACAGAGATGATTAAGTTTTACGTATATCAAATCTTCCAAAAAATTCGTTACTTTCTCCTTTTCTAAGAGGAGAACCAATACCAAGGACTTCAGATTCCGTTTTTTGACCCACAGTGAGAGCCAAAGCAGTAGGTCTGAAGACTACCAAGCTCTAAGGAAAGATACTTGGTTTCCAACATTGCATTTAAGATGCAAACTTAAAAGTTTTTCAAGGAAGCATAGCCAACACAGGTATTTTCCTTTCTTTGACACAGGTAATCCTATGTAACAGCAAATTTTTCCCTCCTTGTAAGAGAGATGCTTTACACAGGGATGCATTACAGAAATTGTGGATTTCTTTTTAAACACATATTCCAAAGTTGACCCTACCTTGTGATCCCAGGACTTGAGCCCCTCGTTGTTCCTGGCAAAGTGAGCAGTTTACAGTGCAGTTGGGGCACTCCTGGCATAAGCATAAACTGCTTCCCTGATCCTCCCTACTGGGAGACTCTTGGGCAATCTTACTCTTTCCATAGGTTACTTTCACAATAGCCTTCCTTTGCTTGTGGCCACACTGGGCTGGTTTTGGGGGGTATGACCATCTGGTAAGAAAAATAAATGATTATGTTTCTCTGATCACTGAGTAGAATACTAAAGAGATGGAGATTAAAAAAAATAAATCATACTTTCAACAGAAATAAAAGCCACTCCGTGACACACTCATCAAATATTTGTAACCACCCACCTCCAGTGCCACTCCGCAGCAACTCAGGGCTTGCTGTAAAAACATTCTGAGGGAGACGACAAAAAAAAAAAAAAGTTATCAGTAGAAATTCTGTTAATTGTCATCAAAAGCCTTTTGCTAAATCATTTCCTGTCCTCCGAATCCAGCTGGAAGTGTTTCCCAGCGGAAAGGCAGACACACAATCACATGGCCCCAGCGCTCGCTACTAGACAAATGGAGGAAACTGTGTCCTATCATAAATCTGTCAGTCATGTACCAAATGGGTACCGTGAGGGCTGGGCTTTTCTTCCCCCCAGTTATCACTTGGCAGACACACAGCAGCAGACTTTGGAGATAAACCATTTGTATTGTTGGCATTTTTTTGGTGACCCAGTACCATAAATTCAGTTTCTTGCAGACCCGATGCCAGAGCGGTGAAAGAGGCTGATCCATCAAGGAGAGGATCAGAGGGAGCTAAGACGACCTGCTTCCAGTCCTGCTCTGCTGCTGATCCGCAGGCTGAGCTTAAAAAAGATTTCTCCTTTAAAAAAAAAAAAGAAAAAAATAACAAACAAACAGACCAATCTACTGTCCTTCTTTTTAGGTGCTTTCAGTGGATGAGCTAATGATCAATGACATCAAGAAGTATGAAATTAATTTATTTAATGCAAGCTGATCATCGTTTTGACGTGTCCAGGCATATTCGAGAAATAGGTAAGTAGGCAGAAACAAAACAAACAAAGAAAAAAATCCATGATAGAAGAATCATACCCAGACTCCTTTCTCCATACAGTTGGTCCACGTTTGCCCAGTGGCCTGGTGCTGGATTATGGATAAGCAGAGGTACAGCCACAAAGTCAGCCAGTGTGGTGAAGGCCTCAGGGCAGAGCAGGAGTCAGAAGGGAAATGGAGACACTAAGAGGTAAATGGCAGGAGCTACAAAGGAATTTGTGAAAGCTGGGAGGTCTGGAGGCCGTATGTCATTTGGGCAAGGGAGGTCCCGGCCAGGGCTGGAGGCAAAGGTGCGAGGAAAGCCCATGGGTGCGGAAAGAGTCCTTGAGACAAACGTTCTGGCTGCTGGAGGGGCTGGGTGGATGCCCAGCAACAGGCACCCCAAACCCAATAATCACTGAAATGCTTTGCTGGTCCCTGCCAGGGGCAACTCGGGCAAAGGCAAACACCGGCAGCCGAGGCAGGACTGAAGCCTGGCTTTCCTGGCTCCTGGTCCAGCGCTCAGCCAGGAGGTCACAGTGGTGCTCTCGCCCTGCTTTTAAAAGGAAACAACAGTGAAATCTGTTACCATGGGGACTGTTGCAGGAACAAACATTCTGTATGCAAATAAAAGCATCCAGGCACAACAGCCTGCAAAAAAAAAAAAAAAAAAATTCAAGTAAATAGTCAGACTACTACTTGCAAAAAAAAAAAAGTAAGGCTTAGTTAGGTCGTTTAAAAAATAGTTTTGTTTCCAGAAGCTCTGAAGGACCACAAGAAAAGAACTTTTCCTGAATACTTAGCTAGTTTCTCTGGTGCCTCATCAGAGCATCAAAACCTACTGTTGAGATCTGGCTTTGAAAATGCAGCCCCACAAAGACGGCTGCTGTCTTTTTATAAGAGCAGTTACTAAGCTCAGCTGAAGTCTTTTTGCTTTATTTCATGTATAATTTAATTTCAGGCAAGAGGCATTTATGCAAACTAAATCGTTTTGGCTTTTTCCCATCCCCCCGAGTTCAGCACAATTGATAGTCTGTGGCTGATTCTTGTTGTGCTACACCTTATTCTTTGCACAAGAGCATAGAGTAGACACGGGTCACAGTATGCTTCTTGGCCTCACCTTATATTCAAAGAATATTTCAAAAACTCCACCAACTAATGGGCGCAAATTCGTGCTTCTGTTCCGAGGAGATCCATTAGCAGAGAGCTGTGGATGTCAGAGGCGTTGTGCATTGTGGTGCATCCATGGCCTGGAGGGAAGGTGCACACACAACCCTTTCCCTCAGTATACTGGACTGCAGCTCCCTCACTTTCCTAAGTGTTAAATTCACTCAAAACCTCAAGGGCTGCCCCTCCCTGGTTTTTTTCCTGTTACACTGATAAGCCTCAATAACCCTTGAACTACACCTCAACACGAATCACACGCATTACCAGGATCTTGGAGCAAGTCTCAAACCACTCTAAAATTTGACAAATTGTTTTTCTTTCATTTCTGGCATATTAAGTATTTAAGGATTGTATTCAATCCCGTGTCAAAACTCTTGGCTTCATCCCTGATAAGTCATATGGTTCCTCAAAGACATGAAAGCAGGCTCATGGCTGTCTCTCTGTAGAGGCCTCGATAACTCTGCAGTCATTGGTTTCACATATAACGCTTTCCCTGAGCTGCAGTTTTCAGGGCAACGCTTGGTTTGACCTAACTCAGAGAGAAAATTGGCAGAAACTGGAAAGAAAGCAAGGCAGAAACTGTATCTCACAGGCAGCTGTGGACCAACCCAATGGAAAGGAAGCCATCAACATTATCGTCAAATCAAGAATGAACATACTTGTATTTCTACTGTTAACTATCACAGGATCTCCTTTATTTTAAAGAGGCAAGTATTTTTTTTTAATGATTTTGTGCTTTCCCCCCCTCCTTTTGTTACTTCTTTGCAACAGAGGCAGCCTAAATCGTTTGTTGAGAATGCAGATTTTTATTATGCTCAACTGTTCTTAGAAACAGCAGGAACAGCTCGCCTAGATGGCCCTGAGTGATGCAGAAAACAGATAACCTTTTTTAAAAAGGCTTCCACAACCTAACCTTCCATCTTGGCATCACGAGGAAGTGAAGCTTGTGCAACTGCAGCCTGCCTGTCCCTGCTGAAAACCCCATCCTCTCCCAAGCCAAAAGCGCCTGACCCTGTTATTAGCCGGTTGAGAGGAGCATTTGGATGGGGAGGGATTTTAAGGAAGCCTTGAGAAATACGCTCTTTCAAGTTTTTTTTTCAAAACTAGAAGTTGGGTAAAGGACAGATAGCGAAACACCTGCCCTCAGCGATGGAGGGGAAAGCCAAACCCAGCCCTGCTCAGCTCCTCCCGGCCCTTCCCCACTGACAGCGCAGCAGCAGAGGCAGCTGAGAGCACGCAGAGAGACTAAAGGGAACTGCAGAAAAACCTGAAGGAAACCAGACTCCACTAAATCCGTGGCTCAAGACAGCAATTTTAGTTAATTGCCGAAGTAAAACAAACATAGAAAGAAAAACATCTGGGAGGAAAAATTGGTAAGAGGCACTCGGCTGTTAATCTGCTTCCTGTCCCCCGTCAGTCACCAACCTCTCAGTTTCTGCAACACAAGAAAGGCACAGGGGTTTCAGCCTTGGTTTTTAAAGAGACACCTTTAGGACTCACTTTGTACAACAAACAAGGGTGAAGGGGAGCAAACAGACCACTTGGCCCATTTTCAACACTTTTGGAACTCTCCTTGTGAGAAAGAGCCACACCTGATCATGGAGAAATGCGGTTTTCCTTTCTTTCCAGCAAAGCAGACAGGAACCCCCAAATACAAAGACAGAGCAATGGCAACAGCATCTGTGTCAGTGGAAGGACAGTGCTGGATTTAACAGAGGGTTTTGAGGCAAATTCAGGGCTGGTGGCCAAGGGAAGGGAGCTGTGTCCCAAACTGTCACATCAGCTGAGAGCAAGGCTAAACCAAGCCTGCTGAGCCAGGCAAAAAAAAAAAAGAAAAAAAAAGAAAAAAAAAGAGAGGTTATTAGAGCAACGTGTTTGACAATCTGCTGTGGGAGGCCAGCAACAGCAGCTGAATGCAAACGCTGAGCCCAGGAGCAGCAGGCACCATAAATAAGGTTCTGTCTCATGTCCGTTATAAACCCTGTGTTCCCTGTTTGGTCCGTAACCCACCCCCTTTAAAAAAAAAATTAAAAATCACATAAGGCTGGAACTTGGCGTGTGGGCTTCCATCCTGCCCCAGTACTTGGACATATCTCGCTCTGCTCAGGCTCCCCCATTTGACAAAAGAAAGGGCAGGGAAGGGAGGGGGGGCAGCGCAGAGATGGGGAGGGCGGGGAAGGAGTGCATTGCCAAAAGCTTTCCGTCCGGAGCTCTATTTGCCATGAAGGAAAGCTTAGAGTAGTATCAGCTGATAGAATTTCTAAAATCCCTTTTGAAGGGATGGTCCATGTTTTTATTAATAGCCAGAGAGACGCAGGCAGTTTTCAAAGATTCGCAGGTCTCGCAATGAATTTAACAAAAAGCGTAAAGCCGAAAGTCCTGCTTTATGGGCAGCTCCAGCACTGTCTCCTGACGCCCTTCTCACAGAGCACAGCACTAAAACCAAAACTTTCCTACAACATAGCATCTTTACTCAGCCAATCTAGTGACCTTTTCCTTATTAAATAGCTAATAACTTTGAAAAGGCCAAAATGTAATATCATTTCAAGTTTTATCAAAAGATGATCTTTCATTAAAAAAAAATTGAAATTTTGAATTCAATCTGTTTTCCTCATTTTCAAGGAAGTCGAAATAAAACCCAGAAAGATGTCACTTTAGAAAATGAAATCATCGAAGTAAATTCTTTCTTCTTAGTTTTTAACTCTCCTTAGGAAAAAAAAAAAATCTAAGATGAAATAGCGAGGACGTGTCTGAGCAGGAAAGTTTTATCTGCTAGATATATACCTGTAACTATATAAATGCCTGAGTCCTTTTACTACAGCCTCTTCCAGCTCCATTTAATCAGTTTGAAGTGTCATAAGCTAAGCTTTAAAGAGGAAAATAAAACCATAATTTGAGAAAAAATAAATGCTTATGGCAAAACAATAGTGTTCACATGGTTAAACCAAGGTGTTTGCTAGTTAAAACCAAATTTAACCCTGGTATATATTCATACCTTAGCTTTCATGTTTAAACTTTCCCACGTAGACAATTTCTCAGAGGAAACACGAGGGTTTGGGAGGGAAGTGAGGTGGGAAGTGAAAATACTTTGCAAGTGCAAAACAGAATGAGGACTAGAAGCAAGTAAAGACAGCGTTTAAGAAGCTTTCTCTCAGATGTTGTTCCTTTGTCCTTTCCACTCTTTCCTCGTTCATTTCAAAATAAGGGAAAAAGAAAGAAAACCTGAGACAGAAACTCAAGCACCAGCACATTTAAAATTCATACAATTATGGGGGAGTTTTTTGTCTTCTGAAGAAAGAAAAGGCATGAACAGAAACCCAGTTCATTTTCTGACACTTATTACAGATACCAAAACCTTGACTTTCTGCATTAAGCCACACTAGACCCCACTGAATGGGCAAGGGGGGAGCAACACCTCCCTGAGGACACCAGGCTTCCTCCACACCAAAAATAAAGCATACATCCCCGTTCCACACAGCCCTACCTCTGGACAGAGGGGTGAGCTGTTAAAAACTGACCCTATTTAATGAGTGAGGTAAAATGAACACTTATTGGAAATTAGTGTGTCTTGTGCCCTGAGACTTTTTATCCCTGGGTAGAAAGGGCGCGTTACCATGATCGCACTAGTCCTGGCTGGCCTGTCCCGTCCCACAGGAGTGACATCTCTTTACACACACAGGAACATACAGGCTTCTTTCTTCCCTCATACCCATTTACACCTTTCCCAACACCCAGTTACCAGCTGTCTGTCTTCCAGAAACAGAAATTATGCTTATTGCAACAATCCAAACAAAACCATTTCTCATATTTTGCATGACTCAACTCACCAACTGAATTTGCAGGCATCTCTCTGTATGTTCCTAGTCAACTCCAACACTCTTCTGTTGGACTTCTTGTGTCTTTTCCTAGAATATAATGGAATTCAAAGGTAAAAGGTGGAAAACTCCTATACTGAACAATTCAGCAGGAAATGTGCTACTACCAGACTTTGCATATCAATGCAAACCATTCTGAACCTGCCTGCGGTTATCAAGGGGTGGACTCCCCGCCTGTCAGCACTGCCAGCTGCAGGCATGCAAAAAAATAATGAATCAGACCTCCAAAGAGAACCCAGGATGCTATTTTTAAGTCACGCTCTGCTTGCTGAATTTTCTGGGGATACTGGGAAAATATCGAGATTTCCTTTGCAGCAGAGAAGGCAAGTGGAATATCAATGTGTCTTAAAAGGAAGTTAAAATTGCCAAGCAATTATTTGATTCCAGGTACTGGGGCTTTAATGGATATAAAACCCCACCTCATCAAATAACAGTTTTGTAGTAGAGACCATAAAACTCCACCGTTCTAGGCTATTTTGGATGTTGCAGGAGACCCTAAACCCCTCCAAGCAGACTTGCTCCACGTTGCCCAGAGGAGTGCTGGGTGTTTGCTCCCCTTTCCCCTAACCTTCTGGTGGCTGTGCCGCCATCCAGAGAGACCTGGACAGGCTGGAGAGCTGGGCGGAGAGGAACCTTATGGAATTCAATAAGGGCAAGTGTCGGGTGCTGCCCCTGGGGAGGAATAACCCCCTGCACCAGGACAGGGTGGGGGTGACCTGCTGGAGAGCAGCTCTGGGGAAAGGGACCTGGGAGTCCTGGGGGACAACAGGATGGGCATGAGCCAGCGATGGGCCCTGGTGGCCAAGAAGGCCAGTGGCATCCTGGGGGGCATCAAGCAGAGTGTGGCCAGCGGGTGGAGGGAGGTCANGCAGGAGTGCCAAGAGAGCGCCTTAGGCAGGGGCAGCGCAGGGGAAAAAAGACAGCCACGATTTCCATTTTACAAGTCTGTTTCCCTGCCCTTGTTTGATCACTGAGTCCATCCTGGGGGGAGAGGGGGGTGGTGAGGAAAAAAACGCACCCATATACAAACCAAAAAGAAGATAGAGTGCATCAGTCATGTTCTTTGGTGTTGCAAAGAAAGATTTAGGGGTGGGGGTTTTCTGCCTTTCAGAATCATATCTGTGTAAATGTAGAACAGACTTGTAGGAAAAATACCATGTCTGAAGTTAGAAGCAAAGCAAAATAATTAATCCATTTTTGTCTTTAAAAACACTTACAGATGCCCCAAAAAGATCCTGTTTGATTCAGATGAGCTTTGGATTACCCTTATCCACCTTCATGTGTGTACCTGGTTCAACTGAGTCTGGTCACGAAATCACATGAGAATTAAAGGTATTCCATGAAGCTTTTGGTATTTCTTGGTTCTGGTTGGGAAATACTGTAAGCCAGGAGTCCTTGTTTCTGGATGAGTTGCATTTGTTCACAACTTTTCCTGCATAATAGAGTGGCATTTTAGATGGTTTCTCTTTTTATCAAAAAAGCATTTACCCAATAGACTGCCACATGCCTCTGTCGAAATTTAGCTAGAAAAATTAATTATGAGCTCAGTAATTGTACTACAGTGAGAACGACAGGAAGTCTGCAGAGAAGTTTAAAAAAAATCTAATTATTTTAAGCTGCCCTAGCACATTCATGAAAAGTTTTATTAACTTTATATCCAGAGCACCAAGAGAGCACATGATGTGAAAATATTCTGCCTCACCTGTCACTACAGAGAAAATACACGATATTTGCTGCTGTCAAAGCCAGTAGGTCAAGTGTTATAAGGAGGGACCCAAATAAGCGAAACGCTCACTGGCATTTCCCCACCTGAAAATACAGGTGGGTCCATGGGCTTTGGATCCCTGAACTGGAGTTGATGCTGCACTTCTGGAGGGGGTTTTGATTACTTTGATTACTTTTAGCTCACAGTAATCAAGGGATCCCAGAGGGTTCCCATCATTTTGGAGCACACTGATGATTCATACATGGTTACATGGCAATATTTACTAAGCTCTCAGGAGGCAAATTCATTAGGAGAGATTAGTCAGCTGCCAAGCACCCGTTCCCTTGCATAAGAATGATACTCCTAAATAAGAGTTCTTATCTCCAACTTGAACTTCCACCCCACTACCTACTCGCTCTTTTCGTAATTTCATAATCGGTGAATGAGGATATGCCATTACGTTTTTAGAGATTGCAGAAGAAATGAGCAGGGGAGGCACTGACAATGAAAAATGGAGATTTGAGTGTAGCAACTTGTTTCTCAACGTAACTGAGCATCAAAGAAACACAACTTTTTATTTATTCCAAGCCCATCTCAGTTGCAATGCAACAGACAGGTGGATACAGATTCTGCTCTCTCCAAAAGCAGCTAACAACCTCAAGCACATTCACAGCTCTGCACACCTATCACTAGGGCAATGGGGTTTCTGTTGGGTTTGGTTGGTTTTTTTCCCCGGAGTATACTTCCAGTAGGACATGCTGCAGGCTCTAGTAAATCACTGTGTTTCAGGAGACATCACACAATTTTTGTGTTTATATATGAATACTTTGGAGCATTGACTTACATTACCAGTTCTTGCTCTATCCAAAGCACACTCTACTCACCGCTAAAATGGAAGGGATCTGGGCAACGGAGCATGATAGAGAGTTTGGCAACTACTACAAAGCACACTGCAAACATCCACAAACAGAAGGAAGAAACTACTTGTTAAAAGTCAGCAGAGCAAGACTCCATTCCTAGTGAACGTTGTTGCTGCTGCCTGTAATTATTTTCTTGGGTGCTTTTAAATAAAGCTACCCGAAGCAGGACAGGCCATGCACATTGTATGCCTTTCTCATCTAAAAGTTGGAAGCCACTCACAGGTTTAGGAGAGCCCCACACCTGCAGGCACTATTTTACTACTTATTTTTGCTTTTATCTCCTCTTGAAAAAGAAGCATCAAATGTAGCAAGTCAGAAGTCCAGCCCTTGATGCTACAAAGCAAAGGATATTGACTCTGAGCGTGCCTTTGCCATCACAATGTGTTTGCAATATGCCAAACTCACCTTTCCCTTTGCTACCACTACACCACAAAATCCTGGCGGGTCAGGTTACTTGGCTGTTTACCTGGCTCTCCTCTAAGCCATATGTTGAAGGCCCCCCTGAGGAGGCCCTAGTGTAGCATTTCATCTCCTAGAGATCAAGCGGGCTTTTATCATGACAGAAGCAGAGACGGGAGCAACAGCAAGACTGAAGAAAACCGGGTTGAAAAGCATTATGAACTGGCTTTGTGCTACATGGTGTTTTCTCACGAAAAACCTTCAGCCGAACGGAGCAGTGATGGTAAGTACCAAGGCTTTCTAAAAGCCTATAACCCTCCCCAGATGTCACTGTGGCCCAAACAGCCCCGGAGGGCTCTAACAAATGCTGTGTGAAGCCTTGCCACCATTAACAGCCTTCTGCTTCCCCGCGAGAGGAAGGTGACCCATCTGAAGGGCATGTGCTCATGGACTTGGGTTTTCTTCTTTCCCCTGCAGCTCCAAAGTGCAAGGAAGTCGTAGCACCCGGCTGCCAGCAGCGCACGGTGCCCGACAGCCGCGGGGTGAGGATGGACCCAGCGGGGACCCACAGCAGCTCTCCTGCCTCAGGGTCCCCTTTGCTCCTGGGGATGCGAGTCTTACCCACGCTCTCTCTTCTCTTCACACTGGTATCTGTCTGCGTAAACACATCTGCTGCGGTTGCCAAGGTATCAGATAACAAAAGTGAAGACACAAAGAGCCTGCAAGGAATCCCAGACGCAACTGTCCTTATGGGAAAAATATTCTATTATCCAGTGCCAGTATCTGCCTTTCGGGGAGCGATAACTCAGTACAAGGTAATGCTATTAAGTACACTTCTTGGTACAATCCTGCAGCAAATGGGCATTCACGTTGTGTTTAAAATGAACTTGTTAAAAATCTCCTTCTAGAGAAGTGCCTCAGACATATTAGAAATAAGCAGAACTGGCCCATCATTCACTGCTAGTACAGCAGTTACATACTAAGCAAATAAACAAAACTCCCACACAACACGTACTTTATCTACCTGCAGTCTGAAGAATGCAGGGTCTTAAAAATGGACAGTAAGTGTTGCCATTACATTAAACACACACAAAAAAATCCCTACATGAAAATCAAGGCACTGTGGTTTCTAGGTTTTTAAATGCATCATTTGTGGCTGTTCCTGAATTTCTGTCTGGTTAGAACTTGCAATACGTAAAACTAGAGTAGTAAACCATTTCCTATCTCTAATTCTGCTTATCTGCCATCCTCTTGTGGGGCAGGTCACCTTAGCCAACGGTGCGGATTTGCCAAAATGGTTGGACTTCAACCCCAATACAAACACACTGCAAGGGCTGCCAATGGCAGGCGAGAGCGGAGAATACCTGCTGAACATTGCTGCCTCTGGAGGGACGCATGCCCAGGAAACACCAGGAGCTGCTGGAAATTTCACCATCCACGTTCAGGACGGCATCTTATTCCTGGACATGGTGGGGAGCTTGAACCACATGCCAAACAGCTACCAGTAAGTACTGCTAACTTCCAGCAGCTTTTGCCCTAACCAGCGCAGGGGGAGGGAAGGGAGGAAATTAAAAAAAAAAAAAAGAAAAAGAAAAGAGAGAGATGGTTGCTCCCTAGCCAACACAGGGTAGTTCTTTCCTACCATGGAAATATGACATCAGGGAAACAAACAAAACTAAAAACAAACCCCCAAAAATACATAGTGAGCAGATGTTGAATCTGAAAGCAGGGGGCTTCGTTGCCCCAGAGCACTAGTGCTCTCGCGCATGAAGACTGCAAGGCCCATGGCAGTGGGGCACTTGATTCTCCAGGTGGCCACTGTACGGGTGGCATCCAGCCTCCCCACCCCAGTTAGGAACTGGAGCTCTTCTGTCGGCAGGGAGAAGGGCAAGCTCCCAGCAAGGCTCTGAATGGCCTCCACTGATGGTACTTTCCTAATGATGTCTAACGGACTGGGAGTATCTCTTAAGTGAATTACTTCCAAGCCCACATAGTGTTTGGTAAATTCAGACCACGCTGCTGTGTCCTACACCAGCAATGGGATCAAACTTAGTGCTCACTGAAGTTAATGGAATGGGAAACGTTCATATACCCACTAAGAGGAAGTAAAATTGAGTGATGCATGCGCATAAGACGATAGACTAAATCCAAACAGATGTCTTCAGAAAAACAGGGGGGCAGATAAACAACTGTGAACCAATGCCATTTTGGACTTTCAATATCAGGTGTGGGAAGGAAGTTCCCATCACTTCTGCTGAAATCATTATGTCCACCGGAGCAGAAACCCTGGAAGTACAGGAACGCCTCTACATCGTGTGCACCATGGCTGACTATCTCCACCTGGATTCCTCCCTACTAACCCTGTTGCAATACAGGGATTCGGCATACAGAGGCTCGCAGAGCCCAACTGTACTGGCTGAAGACACCGGGCACATTGACTTTACGGTGAACCATTACGTGGGACTCTCCTGGCCTGTTAAGTGTGGAGGGTTTGCCGTGCTCCACGAATTCATCCAAGTCCTGCAACACAACATTGACTCGCATCACCTCTCACAGCTGCTAGGGTATGAAATTGCCGGCTGGAGAATACTTAGGAGAGGTGACTATGACAGAAGGTCGCCAAGACGACAACGTAGGCGATTAATGATCAAGCCAACACCTACATTAAAACCGATTAGACCTACACAGAGACTAGATGCAGGAGATGCTTCCCAGCCTTTGTCCTCTACTGTGCCAAGCCGCTTACTCACACAACCTGCAGTATCGCCTACTCAGAGCTTATCACCTTTCTGTGAAGAAAGTGTAACAATGGCAAGTGACAAGATGCAGAATAATATCCATCTTCTACATCCAGAAAGTTTGCTCACGTTAGAAACGGACTCAGCATGGAACACGCCAGCTAACCCACCACTGTCTATTGTGTTTGCAGACTCTAGTTCTCCAGATCTTTCACCTTCACTGGTGGCTAAAACAATGCTTCTCTTCACCGAGCTGGAAGCGCTGCCTACTAGAGCTTCTGGCATGTCCTTGCTGTTAGAGCAGACAGAGACTCACATGCCTGAGACAGACTCGTATTTCCTTTCCAGTAAATCAGAAGTATCCACATACCATTTCCTACAGGACGTCACTTCAGACACGGACCAGCTTTCCAGGCCCATGTACACTTTGATGATAAACACTCTTCGCGAATGGCCTCACAGCTCAGCAGAGGCATTTCCTTCTAAGACAGAGTTTCATGGATTTTTGCCAGCAGCAATGTCAGTCTCAGAAGTGCTAGATTACAGTGACGAGGCAAAAAGCCACTTTCCAGAACTTGAAATGTTTCCTAGTGCATCCCACTCTCCAGGAATACTCCCTTTGCCATTCCCAAAAACTTCAGTAAGAGTCAGAACTTTGTCTGACTTCACATTTCCACCTCCGCTAGCAAGTGGCAGTCTAAGTCAAGTGTTTGCCGATGACTGTGACCAGTTATCTAAACTGTTTATTGCTATCCCACAGACCAAGGGTATTCCATTCGCTGGAGGGAAAAGCACAGTTTCTTCTGTAGCCCAGATTGAAGCACAGACCCTCTATCCCAAGTATTTCAGCCCTGAAGCTCCAGCCTGCTTTTCCAGCATGTTATACAGCATTTTCCCTAGTAAAGCTGAAGCACCTTACGAACCAAATCTGATCGTTCTGTCCCGTCCTGGTATCGCTCCAGTTCTTACTCTGCCAGTAGACTTTTCTAGCTTTGACATGTCTGAGCTATTCAGACCAACAAATACACTTCATTCTTCTTACGGTGGCAGCATGCTCAGAGCAGAGGTGCAGCCTCCAAATATTTTATCCAGCGGCACAAAGGAATTGCATTCACGCAGAGATCCAGGAACAAGACAGATTTTGCCAAATGTCACCAAGCCTACGCTGGAGTCACACAAAATCGCAGACCTCAAGTCTGATGCTGTAGAAGTACCTCTGGTAACTTTATTGAATGCCACTTCTCATCTGCCCAGCCATATACCAGGTACGTTTAAGATTTGTCTTTACATTTATCTTCTTTCCTGCCCTGAGAGTCCCGACAGAATTGTTCAATACGGTTTCTTCTGCAAAAGCACGACTTCCCTACACTACAGATGGGTCAGCAGCAGTGTTCCACATAAGGAAAAGTAATTTTTTCCACTCAACTTGGTACAGATAACAGCTCAGCTGAACTATCAGCCCCAGCTTTGGCCATCCTACTGAAAAAGCTCTGGAAGAACACAAGGATAGTCATAGGTCTTGAAAACATGACAAACTGAAATAATTTGTTAGAAGACTGAGGAAGGATGCAGCTTTATTTAACAGTCTACCAAAAAGATGAAAGAAGTGTTCTCAGTATCCTCTGGGGACCGAAGCAGTACTAATGATCTTCAATTGCAGTTAAGATGATTTAAGTTAGACATTAGATAAACTTTCTCACAGTAAGGATAATAAAACATTCGAAGAGATGCTTGGGGAATATTGTGGAGGGTTTTTAAGAACAGAGCAATAAATCTTTAACAGAAATGACACAGAAGTAGTTGGGTACCCTACAGAGTACAGAATCAGACCAAACACCTTTTATAGTCCTCCTTCTCCTCCAACTGCATGAATCCGTGACACAGGCGTAAGCATATACTCCACTACAGAGATGGTATGTTTGTAGGACCAGCTGAGTAAATTTGCAGGATTATGTCTCAGTCAGCTTATATTACATCTGTAAAAAGGTACATATGGTAGATCTTAAATAAGTGTAGAATTTGGAGCCAAATTGTTCCTTCATTCTAGAGCGACCTGATGGCCCATATTTTTGATGCACTGACCTTACTAATGCCCTTAGGAACCATCTTCTTTGTAAAACTTTACTCGACCTACGTTAAGTGTATACCCATAGCACAAGGCTGTAGTCTGAAATATTTAGGTTGGCAATCAGGTGTCCAAGGAAGCATCTGCTGAAGCGCACAGATAGACAATACAGGCCTAACACAATACTCTTACTAAAACTCTTGCAAACACAGGCAATCTAGAGATGTCAAAAAATGTCTTTCTGCTCCAGTGAGAGAAGCCTCTTGGGTAAAGAGTTCCCCAGTTTTCTAAAGGGGAAGTTGAACTCTAGCTTCCTTCCCATGATGGCAAAGAGTTTTCAATTGCATGCCATAAAAGCTTTTTAAACTGTATTCCCAACCCTATAGCAAATTATTAACATAAGATCCCTTTTTCATGAATCTAAATGATCTTTTGCCTTCAATTGTAATAATCTCCTCATTTCCACAGAGGTGGTTCAGACACCACTGCCATCCCACAACAATCCAAGCACCTTGCTGTTTCCCACATCTGGAAGGATACAGTCTGTGGACAGTACATGGATTCTTCCTCTATTTTCTCTTTCACAAGAGCTTCAGAATATAACCCCAGGTAAAAAGTTTAATTCTATGTTCTTACTGATGAACATAGCTGTCATCAACCTTTATATCCATCTTGCAAAGTAGCTCTGGTTTCTCTTACTAGAACCCGTGCAGTCCTCAAACTATTATGCCCTAAAGATTCATGTCTCTATGAATTAATCCCTCCCCATCAGTTACACTGGCTAATATATAATGAGAGGATAAGATTAGGGTATGATTTTATTCCATCTTGCAATTTGGTCCCTATCCTAAAGTGTAGAAAATACAAGTGAGATCCAGAAACATCAGAAAGAAAGGAACATTTTCGTCACAGGTTGCAGGAACGCTCTGTATCCTGATCTTCCCCTCTTACTCCTGGAGCGTGCCAGCAAACTTCACCCAACAGTCAGAGAGATTTCCTTTCAAATTTGCCACCACATTTTATCAACCACATTTTGTCATCCTACAGCTTACTTGCTGTCCACCTACATATTCATAGGAGGACAGATGCGCTGCACTCAAAGTAATCCTGTCCCACGCAGGGCATCGACCACCTCCAGAAGCGGGGTGATATCGAGACAGCCAGTGCTCGCCTGATTAATCTGAAATTATTCTTGATGCTGCACAGTTCAATGGTACTAAGAAAAAACAAACATATTCTCATACAATCCCCAAACAAAAAAACATGATTAGTGTTCAAAATAAAAGATAAAACAGTAACATCATTTAATAACTACCTTGTGCATGAGCTCCATTTCAGAATCTGGTAACAGAGCAGTCAGGCATCAGGGCTGGGACCAACTCTTTACAGTTAGAGTTGTTTCTTCAGGAATTGTGTCTGTTTCTCAAGAGGACACCTGATATGGAAACACATTCTTGAGATTCTGCACTTTCTAAGGATCTCAGCTTGTGCAGGGGTTCCTGCAAACTTCATGTTGGGAATGAAGACAAATCAAGGTAACGCCTGGTAACAGCCCTGCTAACGAGATATCTGTGCTATCGTCTTCGAGAGGTAAAGTGTCCCGGTATCAGGCAGTCTCCTGCTGGACAGCTTTGAATTGCAATCCAGACTCGGATTTTAGTAGACCATCTAATCACACAAGGAGGGGCCTTGAAGTTGACGTAAGCTTTCCATAAAACAAAGTGCAAAAAAAATGTTCAAGCAAGAACTTTGCAATAACACAAAGGAACAGCACCCTTATTCTTTGGTATTTAAAGCATTAGAAATGACACACAGTTAACTGACACCATGAAGTAAATGCATCACCTGGGAGGCATATTGTGACTTTTCTGTGTAAAAGTTACCAGAATAAGTTGTTATTATTTGAGAAGGCAGTATACAAGACCCGACTAGTATGTTAGACAAGAAAGAATTGTGTTGTGCATATTTACAACCATTTGAATGCAGGCTAAGAAAGGACAACAGCTGAAGTGACTTGTTTCTGATTTACAAGACATTAGCAATTAGTTATCACACTATGTAAAGCGGATTTAAGATAATTTATCTTCTAATTTGTTTTCTACATTTTAGCTTTGAATTAATCTGTTTAAAATCTAAACTTGAACCTTTTTAATTGCTTCTGAGATTTTTCCTCCGACTATATGTTGAATTGGTCTTGTTAGCATTTGGTTTGCAAAAAATGCAGATTAAACAAAAGAGTGCTTTATTGGATTTTAAATATTTATCACCCATGTATTTTCAGTCTAAGTCTCCCAAAGACTAGTATGTGATCCCCATTGAAGCATGCTACAGAAACTCTAGATTACCAACACATTTCCATCTTAATACAGTCAGAGCAAGTATTTTTTAAAAATCTTCGAATTGTCTTCCAAAATGATGCTGTAGCTAAGTGGTCGTGGTCAGCTACTGACTTCATAGGAAAAAAAGATTTGCAATGTCTACCTCAAAGGTAAATAATGTAAGAAAAACTGTGGGGAGTTCTATTGACCCTAAATACAATCCATAAGTACTGTTCCTTAAAAAAAAAGTCTAGAGGGCAATGCAACACTTCTCTTCTGAAGAGTGGTAGGTGATAGAACGAGGGGCAACAGGTACAAAACTGTATCTGAGGTTCAGACCTCAGGAAAACTTTTTCACTTGAGGGTAATGCAGCAGTGGAACAAATCACAAATCACACAGAGAAACCAAAGACCTGTCACCCTCACATGTTTTTAAGACTCAGCTAGGCAAAGCCATGCTCGACCTCATTTCCTCTTGGCTACAGCTCTGAGTGGAAGGTTGGCTAGATGACCTCCAGAGGACCCTTCTAGCCAACACGCTCCAAAATCCTATAAGGCTGATGAGATTTCTTTGCTATCATTCAGTGTCAGATAGCTATTTTTCCTCATAATTCTCTCCTTTCCTCCCTACTTTCCAAAGGGCAAGCAAACACTTCCCCAAAGGTTGTTCATTCCATTAAATTCCTAACAGCAACTATCGGATGCCTCTTCTTTTTTCCTGTACCTGCCAACACATTTTACGATGAAGAAGATGGCAACTCAACTCAGTTATCTCTACAAATCATTCCAGCTGATGGCTCGCCACTGGGATCAGAAAGCTGGCTGCAATTTAACACCTCTCGGCAAACCATGCATGGCTACCCTCTTGATATTGATTTCCAGTATTCGCCTCAGGAGTTTGTGCTGTTTGCCACAGATTCAGGAGGACTGACTGCCCGGGAATCCTTCACCATTGAGCTTCTGAAGGCCACTAACGTACCATGCCACCTTTACACCATCAGAACAAAAAACAGCTACTACTCTTTCCTGAAAGAGAGAAAAAGGATTAGCTTGTTTCTAGAGAAGCTCTCCCTCTATTTGAACTCCAGCAGTCCCAAAGACATCATTGTGACTGCTCTCAAACCTGGGTCCACAGTTATCTCATGGTATAACAGTTCGCTGTGTACAAGTGCCAACGCATCTTCCAGCTGGTGCGCAAAAGATGAAATCCAGGAAGCACTAGAGAAGTTAAGAGTGCCGAATGGGTATGTCAGCCCACACTTGGTCCAGGCAATGTTGCCAGAATACAAAATTGATGTCATTTTCAACATTTCATATAGTGAAATCTGCTTTCCCACTAAAAAGCCATTCAATGGGTCTTTCAACAATACTGTTCCTACACTTCAACACAAGAATGACTCCAGGATTAGGAAGACCCCATCTGCCTTACTAAGCAGTCTCTGTGTCACTGCTGGGGCGGTTCTGACAATATTGGTTTACTGGTTTTGCAAGCGTCATCGGAAGACTCCCAGATTACAGTCTGTGACATTTCAGAGAAACTCTCACTTAAGCCACGCCAATGTGGAATTGGATGTCCTGAAACCTCGCAAAGCACCTGTACACGAGTGCAAGGCTTCACCTTCACCTCAGTTATGGATACCACCTTCGGCACCACTTACCTCCCAAGAGCAGTGTTCTAGGTCAATACCACTGCCTCACATCACACCATCTTTCCAGCTGCCAAAATACCAACTCCCTCCCCGTTACCAAGAGGGTATGACTACCCAGAACGAAAAGGGCAATATCCACAGACTTAAGACCTTTAAATGACGTTAAGAGCAAGTCTACAAAAAGCCAATTTATACTAGAATGCACTATCCTGATTACTCAGAAAAAAGTACAAAGCAGATAGAGATTTTATCATTTTTCAATTTAAAATAGAGCATGCTTAACCTATGCCTGATGAAGAGACGGTAGCAAAATCAGAACCCTGAAACTAAGTACTAGAACAAAACGACAAGTAAAGCAGATAAAGGAGTCTATGGGTGAGGTGGGTAGAACGATACGCCTGTACCACTCAGAACCAAAAAATGTATACCGAGCTGATGCTGGTATACATGTGTAAAGTAATTCCTAAAATATTTTCAAATATTTTGAAATATTTTCAGTTTAATACATTAACATATGCAAAATTTAATCTGTAACTTAATTATGGATTAAACTACTTAATCCATAACTTCCAATTTCAATGTGTAAACTGTTTTAAAGCTGAGAAAATCTTCCTTGAACCTGAAAGTACAGTGTGAACTAGGACCAAAGTACCACCAGCAGCACCACCACGTAGAAAGGAAAGGAGATACATCCAGAGCATCCCTTACAGAATTGCCACAGGACTTTCTTGGAGAAGGCAGATCACCAAAGAACCTCAGACTACTGATGTTACAGCTCTGGAGACAAGAGTTTCACTAAGCTATCTAGGAACAAGGACTCATAGGGTAAACATCCTGTCACGGTGTCCTCTTGCTGACATGGTACGTAGTGGCCACTTATTGTTCTGACGAGCTCCAACTGAGCAGAAGCTGCAGAAGCCACCCTGTATACAGGGCAGCCCAACCACCACACACACTGCCCTAGCACAGGGAGCAGACACTGGAGAGCAGCAAGTTAGCCAAGGAATAGGTTTTGCAGGCCGAAGAACACAGGCACAAATGCATGCTCTTACTGTAAGGAAACCAGGTAGAACTGGATCCAGTTTGGGAGCAGGCTGCTGACCAGTCCAAAGGGAACCCAGCCCAGGAATAGATCTGGGAATAGTCCACAACTGGGAGATGAGAACAGCTCTCCAGTGGTCCACTGTTATGTTGTAGTACAGAATAACGTTTGCAAACAACCAGATGCCAGCATGACGTATCAACACAGGTCCCTGCAGCCTCTGCTGGCTTGCCTTCTCTCCAAACTTTAGTTTCTCACCACCCAGCAACCCCAACAACAGTAGAGCTAAACCAGTAGTCATGGCATACAAAGAATCTGAAGCGGTCACTAGCTACAAGTGTACCAAGAGCTACAGGACCAAAGTATTCAAACAGATTAAATTATATTTGTGTGTACACCACATACGTATGACCCAACCTAGTGATAACATATTTGTGGGAGCAGATGAACATGCACTAGTTAGCTGTGCATATGAAAGCTTCACTAACATGTTATGTTCATTTTTTAGGGCACCAGTTGCTCTGTGAATATGACAGCAGTGATAGGATTTGCATTTTCTTGCATGAACGGGTAGCGCTTGTCTCAGTTTACAGTTCTGAGTAACTTTTTGGATAAACACAAACTCCTCTAGATGACTACTTCAATGCTTTCCAGAAGCCATCTAGCTATAAACCAGCTCTAAAGCTTGGTGTAAAAGTCAACAAAGCAGCAGTAATTCACTGTAGTCAATAGTCTAGACAGAGATTTATATTTTAACAATTTTAAAGGATCACTGCAGGAAATATCAGGCTTTGTAGTATCTCATATCTCAGCAAGACTCTTCAAATACTGAGAGTACAGGCCCATAGTCAACCACCTTGAAGAACTGGGCCCCGTTCATTTAATTGCTTAACAGTCTTACCTGACAGGTGTTACAGAATCACAGNGCTAAAGAGACCTAATTCCCTTAGTCTATCTTCATAAGAGAGGTGTTCCAGTCCCCTAATAATCTTTATAGCCCTTTGCTGCACCCTCTCCAGCAATAGTAAGTGAGCTAAACAAATACGTATTTTAATAGTAGGTGCACGATTTTTCTGTTCCTCTAATAAAGTATTTAATTCCTGTGCATATTTAAAAACTGCAGATGAATATTAATGGCACACCCGGAGATGCAATACACCCAATTCCCCAAGGCACAGGATAAGCTTTTCAGTTACACTTCTCTAGACTAGCAATAACTGCAGAAGGCTGACATTCATACGCTCCCTAGGTTCCAGACTTTAAAACTCCTTTGGCAAACAAGAGAAATATCCAGACTGATACACAGTATAATCTCGCTGAAAAACACAAACTTGTGAGAAACAATGCGATGGTAATTTTCTCCATCAGAACATTTCAGATAAGGCATCAAGAGATGTGGTGATGCAGGACATCCTATTTTCAATTAAGCAGTGAAAATAGCCTTTAGGATCTCCAAATATTACACACTGCTTCTGTAAAAGCTACGTAAGTTTTAGAACATGATAAAAAAGTATTATCATGCAAGTACTCCTTAATCATTCTGTAAAAACGGTTCTAAAACCATTTAACAGAAGCACATCTGCATCACAGTGGCTAAATAATCACCTTGAAACCAGATATGGTACTTTAACACAGCTGAAGAAAGGACTCCGCTACCAATGTAAGCAAAGAATACTTGCATGATATTTGTGTTCAGTCATCATAAACTATGGTATTTAAAGTTTTGGGTGAAGAAATATTAACATATTAATCTTGTTTTAGAAAAGCTCACAAAGACGTGTCTTAAATCAACTTAAACTATAACATATTGAATCTGTAAGACCTTCAGTTGCTTACACAAGCTAGAATAAGGCAACAGATGCAGATAAGAGGAATGCTGATATACCTAGGGAGCTTTAGCTACTTATCTTTCCTTAGCCCACTCAAGTTAACCCATTTGGAAGCCAACCTAAAAATTTTGGAAAGGATTAGATCACAGACATTGGGTGAGAGAGTTTTCATGTTTGAGAATTCTAGTCTCCATTAACAGAAAGAGAGCCTCTATTCAAACTGAAGACAGATCACCTACTTTGTCATTTCATAGCCATTAAGATTCAGAATAAGTCTCCCCATGATGTTCCAAAACCTTAGATCTAGAGGTCACATTTCATCAAAAAATAATTTAATGATTAGCAAAAATTTTATTTTACTTTTGCTTGAAAACAAAGACTTAACTGTAGCACAACAACCTGAAAGGCTTTGCTTTCTAAAGATCATTTCTAGTCAATTTTTAAAAGTTCTTATATCAACAACGCTTAGCTGTAAAACCACTCACTCTCCCAAGTTCTTAGTTGAAACACAAGACTGGCATTTTCTCAGCTCAGTGCCTAGGTACTCAATGTGCGGTCTTTTCCCTAAATCGGGACTCTGAAAGAAGTTTCATATGAGTATTTGTGAACCAAAATTAACAATATTATCAGTTAATTATCAATTACTTGAATATTTTTTTTAAAAAAAGTTATCACAGATTTTGAAATATTAAACAATGCTTATGGGAAAAGAGTTTAAACTCTGACTAGCATTTTTGATTACTTGATTTAATTCACGGCAGCACAGGTTTTCTTCATCCTAAAAACACGACTGTAAAATATTTCAGGACAGCTCCTATTTGCACACTGTTCATTTAATGTGATATGCAGATTTCATATTTCATAGCAAAAATAATAGAAAAATGTAAAAACCAATCAAAACAGAGCTATACAATTGTACTGAAATAGTACCAATATCAATTCCAGCATTAAATATTTTTGCGTTTCAGCCAAGTTTTTGTCCAAAGAAACAATATTAATCATCACTGCCGGCCTGCTTTTCCATTTTCCGTTGTTTCCATTCTGCAATGCAAGACAACAATTGGTAAGGTTTATTAGTGGAAGTACGATCAATAGATTAAGAAAAAAAAAATTAGACCTAAATAGTTTTGTAATAAATATTTTTTACTTCACTAACCATCCTGTCTCTCCCTGCCCCCAATATACACAACTTATCACCTCTTCATACTTTATGCAGCAATGCATACATAAAAAAAATTTTCCAGCCACAACCGCAAAAAGCTATCCATTACCAACCTCACCAAAAGAAAAAAGCCCCTACTCATGTGACTACAGAGAATCTATTTCTAAAATCAGAGCTCTAGCAGTTTGTTTCAAGGTTTTAATTTTCACCCTTCTTACACCAATTAGTCACTACCACCAGCTTACTGACTTAAGAGGAGGTTGGTTTGGTTTTTCAGTATTCTTTGTTAGAACACGGACTACTATCAACTTCATTACCGCACAGCGTAAGATTCAACCACTCTACTATGGACAATATTTTTGTATTAGCCATTCCTTTGGAAGCTAAAGCAAGCAACAGACTGTAATAAGATATCTCAACTTAGCTACCATTTAAACCCCAGAAGTTTAAGAGTTTTCCTGCAAGGGCAATCACTAAGGCACATTTCTCAGCATTCAGCCTTGCTAGGCACAAGCACAAACAACTGAAAAGCAAACACCACTGTAGTTCTCCATCAGTACTGAGAGACAAAAGAATGTATTTCTACATTTTAATCCTCAAAGGAGTAAGGAGTCTTTTTAATGCTGTAACTGAAATATTCCTCCATGCTGCATATTGACTACTGCTAAGATATTTATAGTGAATCATTTACTGATACATACCCATTTTCTTCTTTCAGATGTTGATATAGCTCAGCTTTATTGTTGACAGAGTTCAAGCGGCCAATAAATTCCTGGTGTTTCCTAGAGTTGGCAGTATTAATCCTGTTGCTCCATAAAGACAGCAAGGACATTGGCCCTAAAATTGCAAGTAAAAAGAGTCCAAGCCATTTAATTTCTGAATTCTTAAACACTGTATCATTATAAAGTCTTAAAAGAAGTTACAGACTATGGTAGTAAAACATACTAAAGTCATTAATATTAAACAATCTTATAACAGAGGCTAAATAAATACAAAATATGCAAAGTGATAACAGCTCAGTAGTTACTTCATATGAGATTGACTTAGCTTCAAATGCAGAATCTGAACATCAGCTCAGCCATTGTGACAGATAATAGCTCACACCAAGGAAGAGAAGTTAGCGAGTACTGCCCATTCCAAAAACTGTATGGTTAGGCATGTTTATATTTATTAGTCAGCAGGAGGCAGTGATATCTGATACCTGTCCTTTAATAGCATGTAGTAGCTCAAATAGCACCAGCGGAAATTTGTCCAACTCCCTATTAACCCAAGTGCCTATCAGTAGACCCATACAGGATCTTGCTATCTCTCTTTTACATAGACCAGTTGAGGTCAACATACGTAACAAGAATTTCTGAACATTCAGTGTTTAATTAAAAATTATCCACACTGACTTAGATTTAACTCCCAAGAAGACTCATCTCATTACTTCAGAAAAATACAGGCTGGTACAACAATTTCTATCTTTAAAAGAAATAACCTGTTGCAATTCTTCCTGTTTACCTTTTGCCTTTTCAACTGTGGGCATTTCATCCATTGTAATAAGAGGCTTTTTGTTGGGTGGTTCAGGAGAATCAGGGGAATCTTTAATAACTTCAGCTTCTGCTAGTTCTTCTTTTTCACGATCCAAGAGACCTTTTAACCTTTTTGAGAGGAAAGGAAAACAGTGAAGCAAAATATGCTAGAGCAGCACATATGATTCTCAATACCATTCTGTAGTCTTTAAAGTTATGTGCAACCCATAGCGCAAGGAAGTTTCCTTTGACCCCTTGGAATGGGTGAAAAATAAAAGGGAAAACTAGACAAGTAATCCTCTGGATAAAACCTTAAGTCAAGGATCTTAAAACATAATTTCACAGAAGTTCATTAGCTGTATTTATACTGCAGTTGTTGAGAGCTGATCATAATTCTGAAGGAAAGACTAACAATGAATATACAAAAATCCCACACAATTTCCTATTATCTTCTCTGTGTGGGTTCAAGACCTATTCTACACCAAATCCCTTTTATCTCCGTTGCCATTTTTGTTCCACATGTGAAAGTAAAAGCAGTTGTAGGAATAGTTTCATCATACACAGAAAGGTCATCAGCTTGGGGACAATAACATCAGTGAAGACGTCCTCCTATCCTAAATGATCACAGCATGCAAAAAACGTATGCAAATTAAGCTTACTACCATAAAGGTTTTGTTCTCTTTAGAATAGTAGTTTGAAAGACGGAAAACAGAAGATACTGACAGATACTTACCACTTAGACAAGTTACAATGAACTACAGACAGGAGGTATGTGGACAATCAATCCTGACATTCAACTAAAGAGAAAAGACTAATCAATGCGGATTGTTTATCTACTTGAACACTAAACTATCTACAGCTCAAGAGAAAATAACTGCCTGTCCCAAGTTTTTAGGCATGCTTTGTATTTCTATAAAGCAGTTTGATGTCTAATAGAAGATGTGGTTACGGTAAAATCCAACTCCTCAAGCTGCAAAGCCCTGCTAAGTGGTCAACAGCTTGTCCAACAACCACACTGCTTGTAAACCAGCTTAATTTGAAGAGTCTGATAAGCAGGCATGGTAATAAGATGCCCATTTCCCAAGCTTCATAACGGTGACTGACCCAAAAAATCTCAGTATCCTGGTAGTAAGCAAAGGTTACGAGCATGAACACATCAAATTGAAACCTGCAATTGTTTCACTGCAATTCCTCACCCCTTTGAAGTAGGGCAGGACAAAAATTATTATGCTACAGTTTTATTTCATTTTAGAAAATCTACCTTTCTGATTCTTGCCATGGCTTATCTGATTCATAGTCTTTGCCCAACTTCTCTGACTTGTCTTCTTTGTCTTCTCTCTTTCTACCTCGTTTCTTGCGCTCCTCTTCTTCTGGGGGTTTGCTTCTGCAAGCCATCAAACATTCTAAGACTCGCTGGTGTTTGTCAGAGTTGTTTATGTGTGCTCGTACAAGGGTCTCCAATTCATTCCACATAATCCGGTACTGCTCATCTCTAAGCAAGGCCAGAAAAAAAAGATGTTACATATAGGATTACCTAGATCATTAAACCACTGAATAAATTAAGGTTAAAAACCAGACCTTAAGAAACAAACAAACAAAAAAACAACAAACCAACCCAAGCCCCAAAACAATCCTCAACGGATTCGCTGTCCTCTTGTACTGGAGGTCTATTCACCTGGGATCACTCCATCCTTTAAACTTGAAACCACATTGCACGTAACCTTTCCAAATGACCATCCAGAGTTAAGTTTAAATTCGAACAGACTATGTCCACTGAAATCAAATTCTTAAATGCCAGATCTGCCTGCCAAAAGGCACCTTTGAATCTTCTCAGGTGTTTGCCAACTATGAAACATCAGGATATGCAGAGAATCACTCATGTACTGACATGCGAATTAATTACTATTTAATTATTTTGATAAAAAAATTTAGCAAGAATTGTACCATGTTACTGTAACTTCCAATTATGTGGGCAAGTCTTTTGTAGCTGAATTTCTTTTCAGCCAGTTCTTGGAAGTACAATGCACACATCACAATGACTGAGA
>VXBO01007396.1:393140-432051 GCA_013400135.1 Rhinoptilus africanus
CCTCCCGGGCCCTCGCGCGGTGCGCGGCGGGGCGGGGCCGGGCGGGGCCGCGGAGCCCCCCGCCGCGGAGGGGAAAACGGCGGAGTGTTCAGCGACGGGGAAAGGCGGGTGTTCAGTAAGGCTGGGAAAGAAAGAAGAGACAGAAAACTAGAGGAAGGCAGAAATATTTATTCTTTGGCGTTGGGTTTGTGTGTGTTTGGGTTTTTTTTAAAGGGCAGCTGAATTTGATAATAAAAGCAGTTAGTAAATAGCAGGAAGTGCCCGGGAATGAGGATGCGGCAGCAGCGTTGCTGGGGTGGTTGAGCTGTGGCTGTTGCTGGCTGTGGTCCCAGTTGGTGAGATTGCGGGACTGGGCATCTCTTGTGGGGCAGGGTTCAGGAATCGTCACGTTTAGCTCATGTCGTCCTCATGCTTTTAAAAAGTATTCATGCACAATACAAGTTGTTTTGAATCAAATATATTTCATTAATTGGTTCAGGTTTTTTCCCTAAGTGTCCAGATCAACCTAAAATAGACCTAAATCTGTGAATTAAGACAAAAGTTCTGGTTTTTTTGTAGGCAGCCAGATGAGCAACTACAGAAAACTTTAAATTCCAAGGATTAGAGCCAATGTCTTTCACAAAGGGATCCTAGTTAAGATATGGATCCACTATGAGTTACCATGATACAAATAGTAATTCTCCTTTTTGAAGTACAAATCCTACCTGAAGCAGGCGGCCTCTGGCCCGCTGAAGCTGCTGCAGGTTGGTAGGTCACAAAGGAATTTACGTGGCTGCATTTCACACAAGGTGCACACGTGTCTTCCCCGCCTCATCCCCGGTGAAGAAGAATGCTGGTGGCTTTGCTACTGATGAGTTTATCTTGTGTGTTGGGTTGAATCTAAATGAGAAAGTGCATGGGAGGGTGAATACGTACCGTGTTTAAAAATTTATATTGACGCATGCAAATTATCAGAGGTGTTAACTGCATTGTAGTCTGAATGCCAAATGTATCCCTAGCTCATGGAGAGAGGCCTGTGAGGCTTTGTTTATACTGGCTAGAGAATTCATCAACCATGAATTGAGTTAAAGACTGCTCTTCAAATCCTTAAATATGGATCTGATTAAATCAATTTCTGTAACAGTTTATCCAGGTAGTGTGGAAGGTCATCCTTTGTCTGTGATATTTTTGTAGTCCAGTAAGAATATGAGACAGAATTGGAAGGAGAGATGATGAACATTTAAAGCAGATGCTTAAAAACAATGTAGTATGATATGTAGATACATAGTATTAAAAAGAGCTCAAACTGCTAAACCAGGTTGAATATATTAACTACCTGTGATAGTATACCAGTCTGCTGAAGAACGTGACTTGATACCTCAAACACATACACACATTATATAGAAGTGAAAATGAAAACTCTAGTTGATAAACAGGAAGGAATTAATATTACCAATGTGTATAGGAAACTTGTACCTGTCAAAGTGCCGATGCTTTCAATAACATGTATCACAGAAAACACGGGTAAAAATAGTTGTGCTCTGTGCATGCACAAAGCTCACTTACAGGAGCTCCTTTGTCATAAATAAGTCTCAACCTTTCTGTGACAGTAGGGTCCCTGAAAGACCCTTCTACATTAAGAATTCCTACATGTGCTCCTCAGAGCAGAGGGAGCAGCTAATTAAATTACCAAATTAAAATGCTTTTGAGAGGTTGGACCTTGCAGGACCTTCTGCGTGCACAAGAGCACTTCAGAGACAACATTCCAAATTCTGCTGCTGTCTTGCTTAGTTTTCCCCCATCTTAATGGATGAGGACAAGATATTCCTGCTATGTTTGGAAATATTTTGAGGGAAATGGTGGAATTTCTGGGGTTTGAACTATGCTTAGTTCTATTACCTGGTACAGTGGGGAAACGTCAGTTAGGGACAATGTGAGGATTTCTTTAAGCTTGGCTTAAAACATCCTAGGCTGTGATTTGTCAAGGTGCCTAAGAAAGTCAGAAAATCAACTTGGAGCAGATTTTTTCCTGTACCTCAGGAAAGGCTCACTGACCTTTTATGCTTAAAAAAAATATATCTCCTTTAGGCAAACGGCCTGGCTAAGAAATGGATTTAGTTGATTCTTTCAGCAGCTTAGAAAGTTTCCTGGAACATATACCAGGCTGTGTATTAATAAGGCCCATAACTCTAATAAGCCTCTATAGTTGCTGAAGAACTGTTCGAGGGGTTTAAGTAGATTTCCTTTTTGGTAGAAAAAGTGCAAGGTTTTTTAAAAGAAAATAAGAACTTAGGCTGAAAATCTTGGTCTTGAAACTTAATCTATCAAGAATGAGTATGAAAAAAATCCAAAGTGAAGGCCAGCGGTTTTGTAAATGCTAATATGTACAAGTATGCAAGTTTAGCAATTCTACCACTAGGTAATTTCTGCTAACAAACTACTGCGATTAGAAGGCTAATATTTTAGCTATGCAGTCAGTTCTTTTTCTTAGTAAGTTGCTATCTTTCTCTATCCTGTTGAAAATTTTAGTTTCATTCCATGCAGTGGTGTTTATCTATAGACATGAAGAAAACACAAGCTTTAGTTTTCTGAATTTTCCCTCAGTAATTTTCTCTACTCTGTCAGTTTGAGCTGTTCCTTCTCTGCTGATTTAATTCATCAAAATCTTCTAGCCAGCTATAGTCCTTTGGCATTCTCTTTTCAAATATCTTGAAGCATATCTGACTGGTAAGATGGCACATTAAAAAATAAAAAAGGTAGTATTGAAAACTGAAATAGTTAATGGAATATTCTTTTTTTTTCCTCTACTATTTACAGAAGGACATGCACTGCTTAGTTTCCATATGTTCAGTAGTCCTCCTTTTGTACTTAGTATATTGATACTCTCCTCACAACACGAAGTTCACTTTCATTTCCTTGCTCTGATACCTAATCTCAACTACAATTAAAAAGGAGGAAAAGGAAAGGCAGACTTCAGGGTATACTTAAGATTTATACATTTTTCCTGCTTATAAAAGACAAAATATCTGGGTGTTTCTGAGAGAAAGGTTGTATTTACCTGCTTTAGACTTAAAAAAAAAATATGTATCTCACATAGATAGCTGTTCTCTGTACAGCAAACAGGTGGTGTTGTGACGATAATACATTTCTAATCTTTAGAAATGAGTTGCACAATTGAAAAAGCCTTAGCAGATGCCAAAGCACTGGTGGAACGGCTAAGGGAACATGACAACGCAGCAGAAGCTCTTATTGAACAGACTACAGCCCTCAACAAGCGGGTTGAAGCAATGAAACAGGTTTGTTTTTCAACTTTGTTTACTCCATTAAAAGAACAACTTGGAAGCACATAATTTAAAGTAATTTTTGTGTACTACAGTAGAATGTGGAATCAGTATGTTGTTTGTTTAATCCTTTAATACCATGCTAAGTATTTTCATTATAGGTGTGACTATGATCTAAAACCAGGTTGTTTATATATTTAGCTTGCTCCTGTGAAGAAGTTTCCTCTAGTTTAACTTCTGTAGAACTTACTCTAGTTTAAATATTGAAATATTTATTAAATATTGAAAACTAGCATTTATTTGAAGAACTCTGGTAGAAATGGTGTTGGTATCTTACAAACCATTGTGTGGTGTCTTGTGTTTTGCTCATCTGTGCATGCTTTATTAACTTCAAGATGCACATTTAATGATACCGAGGCCCTGTCATGCTTTCTTCTGTTGAGAATACTTTATATTTTCACAGTATCCTTTTGTTTCAAAGTACCCTCTTAAGCTCATTTGTGATCATTTCCGCTTCGATGTTAAGCTGTCCGAAGCATGTTGCTAGACTGAGAGTGACTTTCACTGGAGAACTTCTGGAATAACGTAAAGGTGACTTTCCATATAGGAGTTCATCCTGTCATTTTAATAGAACACAGGTTGTATTAATGAGTCAGTAAAATAATAAAACCCTGCATGTTCTTCATCTCTGTAAACTAGTCATGCAGAGGCTCCATGACTTCAAATCAAGAGTATTGTGTTTGGGCAGTCAGGATCCATTCATTCAGGGCCATGTGATTTGTACCCATACAACTTTGTGTTTGAGGTATTGGGAAGCCACAGTAAGTATCTAGAGGTTAATACCCCATGGTTTTTCTTTGCCGTATGTATATCAGTTTTAAATTACTTGATGGTGAATTTGGCCTGCATTAATTGAAGATTAAATCATGCCCACTGCACACATCTGAGGTATGAAACTTGTTTAAAAACAAAGGTGCTACTTTAGTGTTTCTACACTACCTACTACAATACCTTCAGAAGAGTGTTTGTTTGTTTGTTTGTATTATATAATTATTTCAAAACAAGCATTATCTTGCTGGTTACATACTTTGAGTGAACTGGTCCTTTGTAACTTGCCAAGTAATGCTTGCCTTCAGTTATTTAAATATGTTGTGTTATTTTTAATAACTAGTATCAAGAAGAAATTCAAGAGCTCAATGAAGTAGCAAGACATCGTCCTCGGTCTACATTAGTAATGGGTATCCAACAAGAAAACAGACAGATTAGGGAATTGCAACAGGAGAATAAAGGTAAGACTTGACTGTTCTGTCCTTGTCAAGTTCCAGCCTACAGCACTGGAATCAGGGAGACTTTTACCATTGATCACAGAGACTATGATTAACAAAAAAACAGAGTTGTGGAAAATTACTTTTTCAGTCCTCATCTAACGTTCAGCACAAATCAGGAGATAAGTAGAACTTAATTCTGCAGTATAGGTATCTGTTTGGAAATGTGTTTTCCTACTGCTAAAAATAACTAATTTAGGAGCAGTGAGGACAAGTTGTAAATGCAGTAGTATAATTCATTCTGGAATTCTGTACCCTAGGAATATCCTGTTCCTCCTGGAATACCTTAGGTATTCCAACAGTTATATATTCAGCAAAGGAGTCAGTGATCTTGATTTGTATGAATCTTGTCTTATCTCAGGCATTATTTGACCTTGACTTAGTATATTTTGAACACAAGCATTTTTCAACTCTTATTTTACCAAGCTGCAGGTTAAAACAGATCTGTAAACTTCTTTCCAGCTTTTGCTTATAGTGGCTAGAGTAAAGCTCTCCTCAGCTACACTCAGGATGGCTTACATCAGCTAACAGGATTGATTATGAAGTCATATTAACAAAAAACCTTATTTTTCTGACTGAACAAGAATTTTCCCAGGGTAGTCACCACTGAAGACATTTGCAGAGCCTACAAAGATTTTATGATGCAAGGCGAGGGGACACTCGGTTAAGGGCTTATTTTGGTTTTATCAAGCTGAAGTACATTTGCATTGTGTTTCAGTTCTTCTCTGTTAAACTTTATCTGAATTTAAAATTGGTTGTAGAACTACGCACGTCCCTTGAGGAACATCAGTCTGCTTTGGAACTCATAATGAGCAAGTACAGAGAACAGATGTTTAGGTTGCTTATGGCGAGCAAGAAGGATGATCCAAGTATAATAACGAAGTTAAAAGAGCAACATTCCAAGGTAATGAGTTCAATTTTTTTTGCCTTTGTTTTTTTAAGTTAACGCTTAAAGTAATTTGTAGTGGATCAGTTCAGAGCTTACTTTGTCTTAGTTTTTATATCATTGTGCAAAAAAAAGTCCTAATTTTTATAATCCAGTTCATGAAACACATAACATAACTTACAGCCTTAGGAGAGCATAAATTTATACCTAAGACAGAGGAGTAAATTTATATCTGTCCTGAAATGAACTTTGAAATTTCATTTAGGAATACTTCTATGGGTTAAAGGCTTGAGGTAAAAAAAAAACACCAAACAAAACAAACCATAACCAAAACCACACAAACAATATTATTTAGATAGGAGATTTAGGCTTCAACATTTTGGTTAAATCTGATCCCATGAGAACCCCCAATGAAGAGGATTTATCACCCTTATCTTGACACTTAGAATTTCAGAAATTTCATCGTTTCTTTTTCTGACCAGCCTTCACAACGAGTAAGATTGTTCAATCTTGAAGCAGTCTTTAAATACTTCTCTCCTGTTAACTAAGAAATCCGTCATGTCTAAGGAATTAATCTCTGTTACCAGTAATCACTGTTGTCAGAAGTGACAGCTATTAATTTTAGTGCCTTTTTACAAAAGATTATTTTTAAAAATCATTGATTACTGCAAATCAACAGGCACCTCTGTTAAACAGAAAACCAATTTCTTTTAGCAGTGTTGTATGCATGAGAAACGTGTGTGTCGGTCGTAATGACCCTGACTGAAGTGTGCTGTTTGAATTCACTCAACTGAAATAAGCCCTTTATAAAAACATGTGTTGGATTTTTCCTCCAAAAAGAAAAAAATGTACGAAAATAAAAAGGAGAGCAATACAAAAAGTGATGTAGATGTTTGAGGCTATCTTCATTAAGAAACACTTTGTTTGGATTGGTTGCTATTAGAGCATCCAGATTTTACACCTCTGCCTTCCAGTCTAGAACGTTACAGTTTTCTGCTAGTATCTGATCTCATGCCAGTGACCTTGGAACAGACCCGGAACCATATTGATCAAGAGGCCACTTAAGCTGGCAAAATAGGAAGTAGGGAGGGCAGAAATATAACTAAAACCCACTAACTCTTTCCCAGTCCTTCTCAAGGGTACACCCTTGCCAACTGGTTCTTTTACCGCTGATCACAGCTTCCTTTCATGCTAAATTTAGTTTTATCATTGAAAAAAATGTTTCACGTAATGGCCGTCTCTGAAAACTGAGAACAAAATAAAGATTCACATCAAGTTTTTGGGGGGTTTTTTGGGTTTGGGTTTTTTTTTTCCCTCTCCGCTCTATGCTGTGTGTAGGCATTTGATGAGTAAACAGCTAAACCATAGCTTCGGCAATTGGAATGGTAGACAATAAAGGATGGAAAGGGCCAGTGTTCATTTTAGTAAAGTATATATGTTTTGGTCAGGTAAAGTTTGATTCCAAATGAGGCAGTTCTTTATGGTACTTCAGTAATTTCTGGAAGTTTAAAGGCAAGTTCATCATCTGCTAGATGTTGGTGTTCCAGTGAAACTCATAATTTAAAGGTGGGATTTAACTTTAGTCTATGCCATTCTTCATTTCACTCCTACTGTTCCACTTTTCCTGATACTAGTTAGTAGCTATTGTGAACTTTGTCCAAAGGATAGGCTGACGTGATAGTAGAGTTGGAGTAAAAGACAAGTTGAAGAAAAGACAGTGAAAAATAAAACCTTCTGGAAAAACCATTAAAATACTTGGCTTAACTGAACAGCGACAAATGCCAAAGGCATAGGCCTTTATCTAGATCTGCAGCAGTGAGCCTGTAAGTATTTCCTGCTGCTAGGTTGGACAGTGAGAAAATAAACCGTCACCTGAACCAACAAGGTCCAGGCAAGAGATCGCTTCTCTGCAAACAGCAAAGATTATCTAAAAATCTGGCTTCCTTCAAAAGGCTGTTGTGCCCGTGTTAATGGTTCCTATCATCCCACTCCTGGCAGCAGAACAGGACAAGAGCAAGCCAAACTACTGCTCTTTTTCCTCCTCCTTGAATCTTTCAGCAGGATGTGGTAGTTAGTTATTTATTGTAGGAAGGTACCCTACCAGCATTAATAAACAAACACAAAGGGGTCAGTCAGGACACAAACATTTTTGTTACAGTTCAGCAAGGACAAGGGCCTCTGAAGTCCAGATCACAGATAATCTGGAATTGAAAGTGGATTCCAGTGTAAGTATCTAAAAAAGAGCGAAGGACAGATCTGAGTTTCCTAATATGTGACATAGTAAGGATGACCACTTCACCTGCTCATGAGTTGGTACTGGCTGTACTGGCTTTAAATGAGATTCCAAACAAACAGAAAGAATATCGTGGACCCTGCTCTTCTCAGATGAGCTTAGTCTTTCTGCACATCCAAAAGGATGTACATCAGCTCTTGCATCACAGTAGGGCCCTGTCAGAGCAAGCACATGGCTAACTTATAGCCGTTTGGAAGATGTGGAAGCTATGGAAGACAGTCATTTAAGTTTGTTTTTTTTTTTTAATATAAAATTCTAATAAAGGGGATCACTGCGTGGCAAACCAGATTTACTTAAATAAACAGGACCACAGTGTCTACTCATGCTGTAAAGTTACAGAGAGTTTGTTTATTTTTACAAATTTATGTCTGTGTTCACATTTGTATTAAGTGACACAGCAGATAAAATGCATATTTAATGTTTTGTTTATTTTTAGTAATGCAGAAAATATATTACTAAAGTTTTCATAATTTTATTTTTATGTCTTAGGAGCTGCAAGTGCATGTGGACCAAATTACAGAAATGGCAGCAGTAATGAGAAAAGCCATTGAAATTGATGAAAAGCATGGCTGTAAAGAGCAGGAACGTATAATTCAGCTTGAGGCAAGTATGAAATAAAACAGCAATGGCACAAATAGGAAGGCAGTAAATGTTATCACAACTGTTTCTGTTGAGTTGCTGTATCTCTCGGGAGTTTCTGTACCATGCACTTACACTGGTTTTTGTTACACTTCCCTTGCTGAGTGGTCTCTAAGTAGCATTTTCCCCACTACAGCTTAAGTGTCAAGTCCTGCACTGGTGATGCTTCATCACCAGAAATCAGTGATTTATATTTATGTGCTGGCTTTCTCTTAAGTCTCTGAATGTAGCAAAGAGCTGGGAAATAATATAAATTCATGATAATAAGACACTGGGATACAAATAATAATACCCCTCACCTTGGCTTTTAATTATTATTATTTTTTTAATAATAATATTATGCTTTTGGGAAGATTCTCCATTGCTTATTATTGGAAGATCAATACTACTGCTCTTTGACTAAGTGCTGGCAAAGCAGCTCATTATCAGTCAGGGTGTGTGGAAAGAACAGATTTTTTTTTTTTAAGGCAATATTTGAATTTAATTGCCCTTTTCTTACACATCTTTGTGTTTTGATTTTTTTTTTTTTGAGGCTTAGTGCTCATTCAAAAGAGCAAGAGGGTCAGAAGCTTAATGTTGTTAGTTTTGAAAGATAACATAGCACTACCTGACTGCAAATCAGTATTTTAACCCTATACATATGTTTGGAGCAGAGGAGCGGGGGGTTTATTAACATAGTTATCTTGACTTCTTTCTGGAGTTATATTAAATGCCTTTTATTTCTCTGGTTATAGCAAGAAAACAAAGGCTTGAGAGAAATTCTTCAAATAACTAGAGAATCATTCCTGAACCTCAAGAAAGAAGATGCATCAGAGAGCACGTCTCTGTCAGGATTAGTAACAAGCAGTGATTTGAGCCTGAGGAAAAGCTAAAGACTGTGGAAGTCAACAAGCTTCAATTGCACACTCCACAAACGGAGCATCAGGGGTCACTTGTCAAGCACTTGTTACTGAATAGGGCACCAGCAAGCTAATGCGTCTCTAACTCCAGTTCAGTGGCTTTTATACTGCGTAAAATAAATTAAAATTGGTATTCTACAAAAGCCAAATGACGGATTAATTGCCATAGGTCTAACTTCAGTAGGAAATGGATTAATGCACTTACTGAATTGGGAATTATTTTTATATGAAGTCATTTTACAGGTAAGACAATATTTCACATAATTTCTGTAAATTATTGCTCATACAACGTTTCAGCGTGCCTATTATATAACAAAGGTAAAATTTAAAGTCTGATCTTTGGCTTAAGACTAGTAACTTAAGAACATGCTTTGTGCACAATCCCCATTATGTTTTTTTCCTTTTAATAAATTCTAAAAATTTTGCAACAAATATGGTTAATGGAAAGTGTACATGGGCACCATAAAACTTCAGGATTTCTGTACTTAGCCACAGAGTATCCTGTTGAAATAAGGCCAGTTGTCTAAACATAAGCAGTTGTTCAATATTTTTTTTTTTAATTGAACAAGTTTGTTTAAAATATGTACAAATTGTATTTTGCAAACAAGAGCTGCTCCCACTTTATTGCTTTCTTGAACACAGCACAGCATTATTCTGCCTTAACTTTTACTTTTATGAGAGAAAACCAGGCTCGGTGCTGTGTAGGTGAGAAGCCACGTTGGTCCCACTGATTGCTTCTCTCGGTTGCCCGCCCAAACTCACTCACTGGGGGTGGGAGTTTGAAAGCACCCAAACAGCAGCAGCAGACAGGTGATGGGGGAAGGAGAGAGAAGCTCTATGGCAAAGTTGTCAGCCTGCATGCCTGGATTCAATACTCTGAATTTCTCTCTAAATAGCCATCAGTAAGGTTTTTAAGTAAATGTCAGGTATGCGTTATGTTTGCACTAGGAAGAAATTCAGTATGTTATTCTGATAAATAGTCTGCTCGCATTCAATCCTGAAGTACTTGCAGAAGTGAAAAGGAATTGGCTTTTCCAGATTAAAGTGCAGCTTATATCACATGTAGATATGATAGAAGCGCTACACAAGACAGGTTTGTAATAAAGAGGTGCTGAAATAATTTGTATTTGGCTTTTGTTTGTCAGACTACCACTTCGTGGTCAAGGCAGCAAGAACATTCCTAGTATTGATGTGTATCATCACTTTTTGTCCAGCATGTGCAGGTATTCCTCACTTGGAATACATACTCAAAGAAGCAGAGTGAAAGCTTTCAACCACAGAAAACTGTAGATCTACAAATGCCACCTGCAGTTGAATATTTTCACTGTGTAACAACTTACCTAACACAATGATTTGAACTCCTCCTCCAAAATCAACTGTCAGTTAATCAAATTAGTTTTTCAGTTCCAACAATGCAAAAGGAATTAAGCATCAAGCACTTGAGTGTGTCAGTTTTACACACAAATTCCTCCGACTCAGTACAGCTTCCCTGGGCTCCAGGTAAATACACCACAGGTCTGAGGGTGAACTCTCAGTACCGACAGAACGAATTTCCAGGGAGCTTGATAGTTTTGTTCTGTGGCTCTCAGTTGTTCCCCCCTTCCTGTAGTGCCTTTAAGAGAAACAAGTGAAGTGGTGGGAAGGGAGCATTTAGCACAGACAACAAACGCTAGTTTTTGATTAACTAATACATAAACTCGGAAACGGGTTTGATAAATCAAGCTCTCCAAATCTTCACTGCATTTTTTTATAAATGGAGAAACTGCTACTTCTCTTTCCAGAGCATCTTAGCTTGTTTCTAGGCTTAAGAATATATTGAGGACATTCATATGCATGGGAAAAAAAATTCAATCCTTTCAAAACTTGCTAAACACATGGGGGGAATTTTTTGGGGAATGTTTTAGCTCAAGCACAAAATCTGTTTGTCTGCTATTATTTTCTGTAAAATTTTGCCAGTGCTTCTAAAATTAGGATTTTTCATTTCTTCATAGCTTGCAAGCTGGTGACTTATCAGAAGCAACATCTTTTTTTTTTTAATGGCATGTTTTGCTGTTGCAAACGTGTGAGAAGTTTTTGGTTCAGTTGATGAAGTTATTCTTTTTAGAAGTAACTTCTCAGACATTGACTGGTATCGGAGGCATTGAAATCCATGTAATGCTGAATGCAGTTTTGTGGCTGACTTTCTGGTTTGTCTTTCAAATACAGCCTCCAGAGCTGTACAGCAAAGAAGGGGTTGTTAGTCTGTGGCAGTTATTTAAGGTTGCTCTATTATGAAATGATGCTTGATTAGTGTTTATTTTTGTAAATTAAAAAAATGTGACATAATTTATCTATGCCTGGTTTTCACGTTTGATAGGTCTCCCCTGTCATCCCTCTGACCTGATCACTTTAGGATTTTAAAGAACCTTCACAGTGTGTGGAGTGACTATTTTTCATTGCATACCTGTTATTTTTGTAATGCAGATAGCTTGAAAAGAATTTATGTCTAGAATTGTGTACTGTACATAAACTTATTTTATCAATAAAGTTGACTGAAAATATGGATGTCTTCATGATTAAGGTACTGACTCCAAAGTGAGCCTTTTTGGTAACATGCAAGAAAAAAATTACATCATTTTGCCATTTAATCAGCTTATTTTTATACTTCAAGGCAGGTAGGGCACTTTCTAGTGTTTTTATTCATGTTGCTGTATAGCAAAAGAAGAAATCCTCTGTGAAGTCTTCATTTGCTCCTGGAAAACTAACCATCTCTTCCACACATTCATTCATTCATTCATTCATTCATTCATTCATTCATTCAATTCATCCTTCAAATGAACCACTGGAACTGTTTACTGTAAATACAGAGGAGCAGTCGGGATAAACGAAAAGCAGTCCACTGGTCTTTGATTTTTGGATCAAAACATATTTTGATATAGATAGGGTGTGACAGTTGTGGGTTTTTCTTGAAGATTAAAAAAGTCTGTTTCCTTTCCCTGTGATGTGTCAATGAGAATGTCAGTGGAGTACATTTATAAGCTGCCAATGTAATGCGTTCTCCACTTTCCCGTCATTTCTCAGAAGAGAAACTTGTTTTGAGTCTCACAAATTCCTTGTTTAATGACAGGTGATAAACGGCAAGCTAACTCATAAATACGCGTAGCTTATCCATTCAACTGAGGTTAAACTAAAGGGCAGCTTGTAAACGAGTGGGGCTGCTGTGCAACTAATAAGGCTTTAAATAGCTTTGGCTTTTTAACAAACACATTTGTCTAAAAAGATTATGTTAAAATCCAGAGCTAATGGCACTCTTTTCACGCAGATTTACTTTTACTAGGATCCCATTGTAGATAGCCAAAGAAAAGATTTACATGGGCTAGGAAGTTTTCAGTTTTAATTGGTAAACGTTAAGCTTTAGAAGCACTTTTGCTGTTAAAGAATTTCTAAAGCTCCCATTTGAGTGTAAAACATGCACTCGGATGACAGATTGTTGATCTGGCTAACAGAGCACCAGTGCAGGTCACAATATGGCAGGTTGTGCACAGTGACAGTGGGAAGATGGGACAGGAGAGCAAAAGAAATCCTAAACTGGAAGTGAAGGAATGTGGTAGAGGAATAAGGTTTTTTTAACATTAGACAACTTCTTTAGCAGCCTTTTCAACATCATGCTGTTGGTAACACTTCAGTTCTAGGAGCAGCGTCAAGCTAAATACAGCCATCGGAGACCAAAAAAAGAGGAGAAAAAGCAACAAGATGCAGTGGGAACACATCTGAGCTGTAGGTGTCCAAAAAGCTGCACAACCGTCGCAGAAGGTACCATCTTCTCGGAGAGTTTCCTTTAACTTGGTGGGCAAACCAAGTCAGCTCATTATTGTTCTGTAAAAATCCGTACGCTCTCCCACATGTGTCACTCAACCAGCACCAACACACACGTGCCTGTTGTTATCACAGAATCGCAGGGTTGGCAGGGCCCTCTGGAGATCCCCCAGTCCCACCCCCTGCCAGAGCAGGGTCACCCAGAGCAGGGGACACAGGAACGCCTCCAGGCGGGTTTGGGATGTCTCCAGAGACGGAGAATCCCCCACCTCCCTGGGCAGCCTGGGCCAGGGCTCTGCCACCCTCAAGGGAAAGAAGTTCCTCCTCAGGTTTAGGTGGAACTTCCTGTGCTCAAGTTTGTGCCCGTTCCCTCTTGTCCTGTCCCTGGGCACCACTGAAAAGAGCCTGGCCCCATCCTCCTGACACCCCCCTGTCAGTATTTANCGTCAGCAAACTTGCTGAGGGTGCGCTCTGTCCCCTCATCCAGGTCATTGATGAATATATTGAAGAGCACTGGGCCCAGTTACTGTTTAAGGAGCAGAAAAGTAGAGCCTGTGTAACGTCCACAGAGGATTTCTTCCTAAGCGTACCCTTGCAGAACAGCGGGGCAAGCTGGGGAGCCACGCGCAGCGGGGGCTGGCTCCGGTTCCTGCTGCACGTACCTGGCAGGGGCATAAGTCACATTCAGGCTCACCTTCTGCCTGTCCCACTTTTTCTCATTTGGGATGCACTGGAATTTCATCCTGACGACAGCAGAGTGGACTATATAAACGAAACGGTTTAGCTTCCGCATATTAAAGCGTGCTGCAAAATAAAACATTCTGTTTCAATTCCTGCATGAGAGAACGTACCCCCTCCCTGCCCCAAACGTCTTGTGCCGCAGCAGCGTACCCGCTGGCGGCCAGGCCTGTGTGTTAGAGAACATCATTATCTCCCCTGGCCATAATAAACTCACGTGACGTCTAGAAGAAGAAAACCTTAAGCAACTGCTTAACACGGAGGGAAATGTTTCATAATTGCAGTCTTGGCGAAAGTACGTGCTGGCGACACTCCTCAGACATGAGCTAGAGAACAGCGGCACAGGGGAAAAGAGCACAACTCCAGCCACAGTCCCTTTCCTTTTTTTTTATAGAATAACAGAATTAATAATTCCCCTACAGTGTTCCCACCACCAAAAATACCTTAAGAACGAAATACATTTGCGGATGGCTACTTCAGCAGTGAAAAGCCGTAGCTATATTTTTGAAAAGTCAGTTGCTGGAAGCTCGAACAACACAAGACACTAATGGGCGGGGGCAATCAGTGTCAGGTTTTCCAACGCTATGCTCAGTAACATCATGAGCAGTTTTTTAAATGTATCATCACATGCAACTCATTAAATTACTGGCTAGGCAAGTAGCGGCGGCTTCCTACACTATACTCCATCTGTGCTTTTTTTGCTTCCTGCATGTGGCTTTTTCCTCACCCAGAGCATTCATGACAAAAACAAACGGTATCCAGCTCATTCTGAGCACATTAGATCATCTGTTGCCACACCAGAAGACACTAAGGATAATGTGGAAAGATTGCAAAGGGAGCTTTTTACGAAAACCCAGTTCTGAAGCAGGCGGGTAAGTTGGACACAACCATTTTTTTTTCCTCCCACTTCCTCTAACTCCCAAAATGAGCTAATTTATTGCCCTGTTTTGAAGTTGTCTGCCCCCAGCACGCATGAAAGTGCTGGGGCCTCAAACAGGAGACAGCTGACTGCCAACAGCTACGTGCTACCAGCCAAGGGCTGACAGCAACGAAAAAAAAGTTATAAACAAGCATCTGCTTGAACAAAAAAAATGTTATTGGAGCTATTATTTCTAAAGAAAACTGAGACACCAAAGCCCACTAATCAAAGATGTGGGAGGGGACAACCTAATCAGACGGGTATTGGCAAGATTCAAATAGGCGGAGATATATCAATGCATCGCAGCCATTGAGTTCGAACACATTGGCCTAATGCTTATAATACTTTTATTTTGTAGGATATTGACTTACTGAAAACTCAATGCTTCCTATTCTGACTGTTCGCTGGGTAATCTAACCAAAACCCAAAGCTACAATAAAGCCCACCAAAAGCACCACTGCAAAGAACACCTGCCGGCCCACAACATGCTGCTGCCGGTTTTAGGGGGACAGATGAAAAGCTCAAAGGCTGAGTGAAAAATGCACATTTTACAATGGGGCACATTTATTTCTCAGGAAGGGCTTCCTGTCCTTCGGAAGTGTTTTCAGATAAGGGACAGCTCTAGGCAAGAACAGAAGAGAAGCTGGAGAACCTCGCTGGAGTGAGAAGTGTCAGTGAAAACTTAACAAAGGAAGGCTTTGGGAAACGCCATTTTTGTGCATGTTCCAGGTACAGATACAAAGGGCATCAAAGAAATAGGCCTTTATGTCTCATTTATTTTGCTATTGCAAAGTAAAGGCCGTGTAAGGGTAACTCAGCACTAGTTAGAGGAGCAGGAAGGAAGATGTAGCTATTGCTCACCCACTCCAAGATTCTGGAGGATGACCTGAACCCAGCCTGCTGCCTGGACACTACAAGCCAAAACATACAGGTGGCACTTCAGGATTATGCGCAGGAGTGTGCTAACCTAGTCCCCTAAAAGTTAAAGAAAGAGTTAAAAAAAATGAATTAGTGTCTATTTAAGGAGCTCTGATAAAGAGGATGTTTTCTCTGTGAGCATCTCCCCAGGAGCTCCAGAGCTGACAAGCTCACCCAGGAACAGAGCTCACATGGGACACAGGAGAGCCCAAAGCAGAGACAAAGGGTCCCATTTTTCCCTCTAAACACTTAGTGTTACCAAAGACAGGCCTCTGCTTTGTTTCTAAAACGATTGTATCCTACTAACCTTCTTATTGTGTGAGAAAATAGCTAATTACTGACTGTGTAGAAATAGTTAGTCACTGAGATGTTGTTACAGATAGCGATAGTGAGGAGACAGCCAGAAGCAGCTCATCCCCAAGGATGGGATAACAAGAAGTTGTTAATCACTTCAAGGTTCTTTTATGCGTCAAGTGTGTGCTCCTANGAAGTGTTTTCAGATAAGGGACAGCTCTAGGCAAGAACAGAAGAGAAGCTGGAGAACCTCGCTGGAGTGAGAAGTGTCAGTGAAAACTTAACAAAGGAAGGCTGTGGGAAACTCCATTTTTGTGCATGTTCCAGGTTGGAGTAAAAGACAGATACAACGGGCATCAAAGAAATAGGCCTTTATGTCTCATTTATTTTGCTATTGCAAAGTAAAGGCCGTGTAAGGGTAACTCAGCACTAGTTAGAGGAGCAGGAAGGAAGATGTAGCTATTGCTCACCCACTCCAAGATTCTGGAGGATGACCTGAACCCAGCCTGCTGCCTGGACACTACAAGCCAAAACATACAGGTGGCACTTCAGGATTAGGCGCAGGAGTGTGCTAACCTAGTCCCCTAAAAGTTAAAGAAAGAGTTAAAAAAAATGAATTAGTGTCTATTTAAGGAGCTCTGATAAAGAGGATGTTTTCTCTGTGAGCATCTCCCCAGGAGCTCCAGAGCTGACAAGCTCACCCAGGAACAGAGCTCACATGGGACACAGGAGAGCCCAAAGCAGAGACAAAGGGTCCCATTTTTCCCCTCTAAACACTTAGTGTTACCAAAGACAGGCCTCTGCTTTGTTTCTAAAACGATTGTATCCTACTAACCTTCTTATTGTGTGAGAAAATAGCTAATTACCGACCTTCTTACTGTGTACAAAAAACAGTTAGTCACTGAGATGTTGTTACAGATAGCGATAGTGAGGAGACAGCCAGAAGCAGCTCATCCCCAAGGATGGGATAACAAGAAGTTGTTAATCACTTCAAGGTTCTTTTATGCGTCAAGTGTGTGCTCCTATTCCAATCAGGGGAGAGTTATGGCTGCTTCAAGGAGCATCCTTATCATCCTCAAGAAGCTAGCAAACTTACAGCACACTTTTACTGTCCTGAGATGACTCAATACCTCAAAAGGATAATGTGAGGAAGGGTCTCCTGACCCAAACGACACTGAGACACTCAGGCCTGCACAGAAGTGTTTTCCTGATGCAGTCTCGTTATTTGTAACATCAGCTCACAATTTTCTCACACAGTAAGAAGGTCAGTAGGAAGGAAAAANGTGTTTTGCCAATGCAGCAAAATTTTGATACACACAGGTAAAAGGACTATTTGGTCATCCTAATGAATATGGAAGCCCAAGCAGAGTTATGTATTAGGTAGGCGGAATTATGAGAGTATTTTGTGTATAAATAATGGGTGAATACCCCGGTAAGGCGTACTAGATTGGCGGGTTTTTCCCCCAGCACCCGACAACGAATAAAGCAATATCTCCTCTCTAAACTACTTTTGGTTTAGAGGGCTTTCATTTCAGGTAACAGTAGCACTCTTATTAAACAGGGAAATGGTAAAATGCTTTCTCTCCTGCCCAAACCCAGTGCCACCAGAGGACACTGCAGTTGGCTGAGCTTCACTACTACGCCCTACCAGGGACACCCGCAGCTGTCAGCCAAGTTCAGTCCTTAGCTTCTAATTAAAAATAAGAACACCCTCCTGAAGAGCTATGAATGTCTGTGCCAGGTAACAACAGGATTTTGGTCCTCAAGCAATTTCAAACGAAGTATTGCTTTACCCTCTGTTTCAGTATCCAGTTGCTTGGGACAGTTTCCTGCAGTTTCAGCAATGCCTAAATGTCCCAGACACAGGAAAACAAAACAGCCTGAAAGCCACCAAACGAGCCAGGACGTGGTAAAGTCTCTCCCTGACAGCAACAGCAGACAGACGTCAGGCAGCGCATTTCACAGCGCTGGCATCCCACAATGTCCACCTTCTGCTCAGGTTTCTCACAGCCAGGCTCGCAGACACAAGTGGCAAGGTATTAAACGAAGCCAAAACTTTCTCAGAAGTCTCCATCATGTCTTTTACTTAATATCCAGCAGCCAAGCCCTCAAAATGGTGCCAAGTGCTTCATAACCTGGTGAATGCAACATATTTCTACCAACCAGTTGAGGAAATCCAAGGACAATGCCAAATACCTTTTATTTTTACCACGTACTAGCAGCATGGACTATTAGATTGGCACACCTACACCACACCATTCCTCCTAGTCAGGAAAGCCACTTGCATAGGGTACATAACTGCAGAGGTGATGAAGGAATAAGTATTTCACAAGCCCCTTCTACATGTTATCAAAGACAGGCCTCTGCTNTCAAAGCCCAGTTCTGCCTTACAGCCTTCAGCCTTGCAGGCTGGCTGCCACTGAAGAACTGAGCAATCACCATCCATTTGTTGTCTATAAATGCTATAAAAAGCCTCTTTGGACCACGCGCTTCCTCCCTAGTTTCATCCAGAACATAAGCACACTCTCAGCCTCTCGGTGTCACTGTTACTGCAGTACGTGCTCACAACAGGTCAACTAACCACCCCCACCTAATCCCTTGAGGGTCCAAGAAGTTTTTCCAAAACAAACTATACTTACAACACCAAAGGCAGAAGCTAGGTTGTAAAAGCATTACTGAATTCAAAGAGACACTTTTAGTTTAAATATTCTTTCAAAAGAGTATCTTTATTATAAAAGACATAGAAAATTAGAGTTAAACTCGTTTCTTCCACAATGTTAATCACAGCAGTTATAAAAACCAAGGTAAACACGTTTAAGAGCATTTGTATACCAAGTAAGTGTTTGCTACTTGCCATTGAACACGGCAAAGACATGCTCAGAATCAGTGCGGTAAGGGCAGTCGGCAAGCACTCAGCCTGCCGGAGCCAGGGAGAGAGCTCCTCATTTCCCCCGTGTGCTGCACACACCACAGTGAAGCAAGACCCAAACTGCAGGATTTCAGCCTTGCCCTGCTGTTTGAGGCAGACATTCAAGCTTCAAACAACCATGAGATTTGTCTCTCTAAACATCGGATCAGGTCAGTCACCTCAGATGCTGTCATTAAGCTTTCACTTCTTAAACGAGAAATGGTCAATAAATAGAGTCATGTTATAGTCATTAATTCCTTTCTTCTGACAGGGTGTTTTACCTTTGAACTAAATTCTCAGATAAAATTCTTTCGCCAGTTTCCTTACAAAGAGTTGTTTCTTACATACTTACTACCAAGAATTTAAAGTGATGGCCAAGAACTCAAGTTTCCTCCACTGGGATATTCATTCATGGTGGCTCCATTCCAGTAGCAGAACAGCCATGGACCTTCAGACAGGAAGGACTGTATGTTTGCTGCCCACACTAAAGGTACAAAGTAAGAAGGATGAGCCACTGTAACCTGTATGAAGGCACAGGACGCAAGACTTCAACCATCCTTTAATGCACGACAGATCACCACGTCAACACTGAACGTGAAGACCAGGAGTGGGTGTTGGGGGCAGGTAAACAGGAGCGGGGGTAGGCAGCCTCAGGACTCCTTGTGCATTTGTGTGAGCCAAACCCACAATGCTCCAGTTCGCATTTTGAAAACGGCCGTTTGTTCTGTTTTTAAGGAGTTGAATAGAGACACCGCAAGAGATCGCAGTTCACTGAACTCAAGAGTGGCCCCTTATCTGTTTTACTGCGTTCTGCTTTGGGCAGATGCAATCAAAATTGGCAGGGAACACATTCAGTTAGCAAGGATCCTGGTCAGTACTTTGACAGCTGGATGCTGTTTTCACCCCTTAAAGGCAAAATTAAAAGATATATTGATTAAAAATAGTTAGTGTTTCAACCAATTCCAGGAAAAAAATTGCTGTTTGACACAGAGCTTAACTAGTTTTTTCTTTTATGACAGCACCTTCCAAAAAGAGGTTATGCCAGAGCAGAAAGACGACACAGGCTGTTCAGAAAGCAAACAAGGAGGCAGACCTGTTACGTTCTCTTAGCAGTCATCTCTGCACAGAGATCAGATTACGAGCTTGCTACAGAATGATATGAAAGCGAGGGAGAAAGTCTTCTTTTCTCAGACCAGGTCCAATTCCTGAGCCTCAGTGCACACACTTGCAACAGTCAATTCAGTGCAGTTTAAATTCAAGTCGCTCAGTTTTGCTGGCAAGGTTCAGTAATGCTTCTTGGAAACAGTTGCGTGTGCAGCCACACATTTTGTACCTTTAGTAGATGGCGATACTTCAGTTCCTGCTAGAAGAATTCCTGTGTATGGCCCTTATCTCTCTCCCCTCGCAGTTTGACAGACTGCTCACCTTCACGAGCAAGTCAGGCAATACTTCAGCAGTAGTTTTCACACTGTGAGGGAAGAACCAGCATTGTACAGGTTGCTTTCTAAGGGCTGTTTTATACATCGCATACCTAACCATCAAACTAGATCACCACAAGAAAAATACCTGTACTTGCCCATTAGTACAAGATTCTGCAGCCAGACATATGCATATTACAGCAGGCTGAGTAGGCCATTGAGAGAAAGGAGTCACAAAACAGCTTGTAGTGTACCATACAGATAACTTTTCTTCCACGTTGGGCAAATATCTTCTCCTTTTATTAAGCAGGACAAATAGGCAGTAGTAAATCCTGCACCACTGTCTGGTTTGCTAGTGATCGCTCATCTCACCATTCCTAGATTTTTCACTCTCTGTTCCCACTTGTTATTTGGTGGGTTACAGAAGCAACGGAGTTCTCTCCCCAGCCGGCTGCTCCTTCTGAAAAAACTCTTTGATATGTAGTATCTTGTTATGGATCCTCTCTCTTAGGGGAGGAATATGATGGCTAGGGTCTAAGACATTGGTGCTTCTGCGCTCCCTTTCTCGCTTCCAGGTGGCATAAGGGTGTGGTGGGAAAGGCACTTCACTTCTTTCTCGGCGAAGCTGCACAGTTACTCCACTGAGAGCCAGCATTGTCCACACTGACAAGATAATGAAGTCTGAACAAGAGAAAACAAACAGATTCCTGTATCAAAGCAAAACATTGTTTCCTTTCCCCAAGCACAAACACTGAACAAGTTTAGTGACGGAAAGGAATGAAGTATTGCCTCTGCATCCTCAGTTGCCTGGAGTATATCCATGCAAAGAAAAGAATAGCCAGGGAGTTGAGATTAACCTGTTCAGTCACCATACTAGGCCTTTTGACCGCCCACTCTGCAAACTCACCAGCAAGGTGGCAGTCCAAGCCTCGGAAGCACATTTCACGAGGGCCTTCGTCACATAACTCCTGCTGGAAGGTTGGTGCCTTTGAGTCTACTCAGTATTTCTTTTGAAGGACTAGAATTTATCATCTGGGTGTTAAATCTCACATTGTACTTGCTGTGTTCGCCTTTCATCCCTTCCTACACTCACCACTCACTGTCTACAATGGAACCAAAGAGGCAGCAGTTTTTCTTTTTAAAAAAAAAAAAAAGTCTTAAGAGCAGTACTCACCATTTGTTTGAAAAGGTACATTGGTGTAAGCTCTGTTGAAGTAATCATTGAGGACCCTTCTGAGCAGGTCTAAGGTGATGTAAGCAAGACTTGTGTACACATAACAAGCAATAGCAAGGACCACTGCATAAGAGCCTACTATTCCAGAGGCCAGTATGTTCAGCTAGAGGGGGAGAAAAAACCCACAGATTTAGGAGACTGATAAACACTCTTCATTTCCCACCTCCTTAAGGTAGTATTTCGTATCAGTTCTTCTACAAGAAACTGTCTGCACACATCTGTTGTCCAGACATCTTGTTAAGACAGTGGAAGTCAACTAAATGCAAGTGTTCATCAACGCTATGTGCAACATTGCAAAGAGTCACTCCTTTGTTTATGGACCACTTAGCACAAGTAGGGCTGAACAAGAACTCCCTAGAGCTTCTCCTGTGCTAAGCTTCATGAAGCTGTGTTAAATATTCTATACATATTTCATAAGACTATATTTTGCATTAGGAAGTCTGAGACCCCTTCCTCCCTCCTTTTGAGGTGATAGTGCAGATTACTTACAATTCTTGGACACCCAACAAAAAGCACTGGAATCATCAAGGCTACAGAAGAAAAGGTCACCCAGAACACAACATCATCACGAAAGACCCTGTAGTCTCCTGCAAAGACATCATATTCCACATGTAATTTACTAGCTAGCAAAACATATCCTTTTTCGTAAGTGGCTGGGGGCAAGCTTTTTCCCTTCAAAGATTCTATGCATTCAGAAATCTCGAGTAGAGTGTTGAAAAGCTTAGCTTTTGAGCTCAATTGCTGATTGTTTAAGATGTATTGTAACACAGTTACTCAAAAAAGTTGAGTACCCAGTTGAGTATAGATCCTGTACTCTAAGTTGAGACACCAAACCTTGTCCATGAAACAAGAGATTTTTGATGAGGTATATATTAGTTATCTGATGTGAAGGAAAAATACCAGAGTACTTCCACCCAATGAAAAGCCATCTTATTGCCAGGATAGGTTTACAATCTATAAGCCTGCATCTATATAAGTTTGACTGTAGAGTATAGTGAAAGTGAGAGTAGAGTATAGTGAAAGTACAGCCATCACAATAACACAAGGCAAACAAACTCTTCTTGCTTTAGGAAGAGTAAGTCACTCAAACACTACGTTCCCCTGGTTTCTAAGGCCTGTCAATTAAATAGAGGGAACAAGCTGACCCCCAGCTGAGTCACTGTTTTACTTTAACGAAGAGCAACCAGTAACTGCAGTATTATCACAGAACTGTGGCTTGAATCAAACACAGATGACTGGAGAATGAAATATTCCCCCACCAAGGGGTAAGTAGAATTTTGAGATTTATAGTTATAATAGGGAAAGCAGTGAGGCTGAAGCTCCAGTGTCCCAGAGGGATTCCAGCTCAGCAGCCTTGCTTGCTTTTAAGCAATTTGTCTATTGTTTCTTTCTTAACAAAGTCATTCTAAAGACCCTGACAGTGTCAACCCAACTGCAAATACAAGTTTGACTCTTACACAGTGCTCTCAGAGCCTTGCACTGTAGTGTGGTGAAAGGTAACAGCAAGAGCTCCTCTTAATCCACAATGCCTTTGTGCCTGAGAACTTCAAGTTAGATCACAAATTTTCTACTGTAACTTGTTCTAGACAGAGAACAAGACAGACAGCTAGTGCTTGCCTGGAGCAGAGCTGGCGTCACAGGCTGCTGAGATGGCACGCAACTCGGGTAGAAGAGTCGCAAAGTTATCTGCAGAATAAGCAATTTCCTTTCCCCTCCCAGTGCAGACTCCCTACGTAGTTTTAATTACAGCGCATCTGAAAGAAGGCTTCACATACATCTCTATTCCTCCCAGTACTGGAAAGGGAAAGTTAATAAACCAGACAGTGGTATACATCCCAGACCCTTGCAGTGTCCCTGTAATACAGCAGGAACACATCACTTGATAGCCAACACTCTGCAGCAAAGTATTTCAGTGCATACCTAGTGGAGTAAAGAAGACTACAGATGAAAAGAGAAATCCCAGCACAAGTCCGATAATAAACATACAGAGCAGGACAGAGCCAAATCTCCACCAGCTCGCTACCAGGAAGACCCCTCCGATAATTCCAGCTACTGCTGTCAAAATAAGACGCACTGAAAAATAAAAGGGGAAATACCAACACTCTGAAAACTTCAGTTACTGCAATAACATTCAGCAGCTTTACTTACATGCTTGATTTTGTTATCTTTTTCTGAAAAAATCCAAACAAGAGTATCAGTATTTGCTTCGTGCATTTCATTTAGACTCCAGTCTGCAACTGAGGATATGCTGAAAGACTGGCATAGAACTGGAATGAAAGTCTCACTACTATGCACATTAGTACCTTGAGTTCCCAAGGGCAGTTACAGTTGCAGCAGCTAGCATAGGTGTATCCAAAGTAACTATGAGGTAGGACAAAGGCAAAAGGAACTTAATCTTGCTAGCCTAACAACCAGGATGCAGACCTTCCACCCCATTTTACAGATAAAATTTGCATTTGACCTGAAACTGAAGTCCATCCATTATGAAAGTAGTATGTCACAAATTTTCAGAGTTTTAAAAACCTGTATCTTCCTTAGACAGACACTTAAATTTGTCTTTTATAGTCAAAACTATTAATTCTGCGTCACTATTTCATGTTAGAAGCAACAGTTACTCTGTTGCGTACACAGCTATTATGGTAATCAGAGCTCAGTTCAAGTCTCCAGCTATCATCCTCCTACCCTTCCTAAGGCTGGCCAACAACAAGCACAACTCAGGTTTTACTTCAGGGATTCATAACAACAATACTTTGGTAGGAGTGTGCGGTAACTCCACACGTCTACTCACCATCATAACCAAGGCCAGTTACCCTTGTAATGAATACAAAGAAGAAGAATCCTGCAAATATGAAACCCATGAAGAATAAGTCTAGAGAAGAAAGAAAAAGGATTTAGTACACATGCTGTCATACCAAGCCCCCCCCTTCAGCACATCTTCAGCCATTTTCATGCTACAACAGGGAAGGAATATCTTAACTCACTGGCTGAGAAGCACAAACAGAAAGTCAGGCAACACTTTGTTCTGCAAAGGGGTGTCCTCAAGCACTTCAAATAGTCAAAAAGTCACATGTTTATATCTATATTGCCCAGCATGCACCCTAGCTCTACATTTCTGTTCTTTGCATAGCAGAAACTTCTTGCTCTGCACTTAAAAGCTCTGATCCTGGAAAAGCAAAGCAGTGGACCCAAGTGGCACACAATCACTACCAAGTGAATCTTAGTAATAACACCACCATTCTAAGTTACATCTATGAAGTTCCAACCAGACTTACAAGAAAAAACACCCCAACATTCAGTACCTGTTTTCCAGAATCTGTGTCCAAAAAAGCAAGTGAAGAGACCAAGAATAGCAACAGCTGTGAAGAATACTTTGGTAGAGAGTTTGCCTACAAGGAGAAAGAAAGGGTTACTAGAACATTACAGCTATAGTCCCAACAATGAGGCTAAGGTAAGGTCAGGTTGCTGCCACTGAATCTACTGACAAATTAATAGCTGCCCCACTCCTTCAGACACACCACGTCAGCAGATCCACAATGCCTGAACTATCTTGATAGGATCTCCAACAGAATACTGAAGTAGTTCCAGTCTGATTAAGAAATTAAGAGTTTCCTCCTTATTCAAAAGACTGAAGTTTCTGTAACAGTAATTAAATAGCTGTAACTTGCTGTATATAATACTGATACAGCTTTACCTGAAAACACCCAGTTCAGCTTTTAAAAAAAGGGATATCCAATCATCTATAAAAATCAGTGTTAGAGGATTAGCAACCCAGGCAGCAGCTATAGTCTTTATCACTGCAGCCTTCACCATAGTCTCCCTTTAATATACTCTCGATGCAACACAAAGGACCTCTATCTCCCAGGCAAAGTTCTTACAGGAATATAAGCTCTTTGAAACAAGTAAGCCACATTTTCCTACTTCTCCGAATCAGAAACAAAGGGGTTTAGCCTAGATAATTTGTCTCATGTTGTCATAAGACAACACTGAGTTTGACAACAGTTACTTGTGTTAGAGTATATGACAGGAAAGTAATCATGGGAACAAATCTTACTTTGTGAACAGTGTTCTACCCTTTATTCATGTCACTTCTGCTGCCATAATAGGAGTGGCAGCTTTGCTCTTCCTCTGCTCCAACTCTATCATTATATAGCTTTGCAGAAAGTAGCATGACTTTGCAGTCATTTTGCTATTGCCGGCATTATTTTTATGCTTATTTTAGGTGACTCTCTCCTTTTAAAATATTTGTAAGTTACCAATTCCTGTTAGCATCAACACAGTTAGCAGAACAAAAAAATCAGGCTGGACCCTGATCTAGTTCATGTTTTTGCTACCTCAGTTTCACATGCAGCATCTATAATCCTACAAATAACTTGAGATTATGCATCCAGTTCAAATGGAAAAGCTAGAGTGGCACTAGAGTTGAAAGCTATATATTTGCAAACCACATATTAAACCTCCATTAATCTAAACCTTCAATTGATAATAGTTCTTAATCTTATGTAATTACTCTAGAATTTCTCCTCAATCAAGAAGTAGCCTCTATCATAAAGTAACAAACTATAACTAGCGTAGAACAAAGAGCTCCTTCACGCATTTTAAAAAAAAACCCACCAAACAACAAATCTCAACAGCATCACTCAGCATGCTGGAGGACAACAAGCTCTAAATGAGTTGGCAAGGACATACAACTCCCAACTTACTGAGAGAAGAGCAGTTATCCACCAGGTCAGCAAAGCTGCAGGCATACGTATGCACAGGTATGTACGCAGCTGAAGTATTCCAAAGAGGGTCCCATACTATGACATTGTAGATCACCCCTTGTCCAGGAAGGGAAGAAAAGTAGACATTGGTCTTGTCATCAGTTGTCAGCGTAAGCATCTGGAACAGTAAAGAATAATTTTAATTGCAAGAAACTGCTTGACATATTGATGTGTCCATACAGTTGAGGGAATACTCAGCAGCTCAAAGATGACGATCAGCAAGAACTGCGGGCAAGAGCTCTCTCATTCTGAACTCTTTCAGTATTACCAATTGAAGCTTTAAAGGCTTACAGGACAGATCCCACTTCCTCCAATGTCACTACGTTTTCTGACAGTGGAGAAGACTCTCTCACAGGTTTTGCTCCTCCCCATTTAAGGACACAGTTCAGTTTGCTGTCAGTCTACTAACCCAGGTCTGGCCTCTGAAGCAGGCAAGGCTGCCATTCTACTCCCTAGTAAGGCCAGACAGGTCACGGCCACCGAGATTCTCCCTCCTCTGTCCCTTCCAATCTCTTTGCTGGGGGGTAGATATCATTGTGCATATCAGATCTCTTTATGCCACTCAAAACGGGGCCCATTTCTAGTCCAGTTCCACCATACTTTCCTCCCTTCTCTCTTCCTTGTATTCCCTGCCCAGTTCTCAGCATCTGCGGATGCCAGTCCCCGGCACCTATAAGGCATTATAGGAAACTGTATCAATCTTTGTCTAAAGTGGCTCAGCTTCTGGATTTACAGTTACTCGGTGGCAGTATTGCTATAGGCAAGCTGGTCTCAACATCACTGAAGGAGCACTGTGGCTGAAGTAGTATTCAGCAAGCGGGAAGACACTGCAATAAGAGCTTGTTTAATTACGAAAAGCATGCAAGACAAAAACATCTCACAGACCAGTCACTAACATCTACCTAATATCAGAGCCCTCAGCAAGAGGCCTCAACTCTGCCACATTTCAGGCTGTGCTAACTAGACACCTCTGTTCCAAGAGAGAGTGGTTGCCATTTTGCATAGGTAACTCACTATATACTTCCTAGACAAAAATCTTGAATACAAGCAAGAAGTCTGAAGTCAAGGAAGACAAGCACAGGGGAGGAGAAAACTTAAGGTAGAGCCGCTGCCACATGCCTGGTACACCAGTGCTTCCAACTTACTTTAATACCATTAGCTTTGATACTTTGCACCTCAGACATCTTCCGTATCTGGCTCATGAGTACCATCTCAGAAAGATCATTCTCTGGTAAGAAGTACTGGTAGACATCATAGCGCAGTCGCCATCTGGAGTTTTGACCAGTCCCTGAATCACAGGATGGTGGGTTTGCTCCTCTACAATTAAAGAGAGATGAGCTACACACTCAGCACAAGCCCCCAGATCTTAACATTAGTTTCCAGAAGTTAGCTGTATGAGTTGGCAGTATTTTGCTCCTACTCTTTGGAAGGTAACCCCTCCATTCAAAACTAGACTGTAGATGTTGATGAGCACAGACTACAGTGGTATCATGCATAAACTACCCTGATGCAGGCAGTGTCTGTGCTGGTACCTGCCTTTACTTTACAGAGGTTTCCTATGGGTTGCCTAAGGAACCAGCACAAGAATTCCAAGAGGTCACAACTGCCAAAGATCACAGCATCACAGTTTTTCCATGCATGTTACATACACAGCTCTGAACATAGCCTTCCCCATTCCCTGCTTATCACCTGTGACATCAGGCCCCATTCAGGAAATAATGCCTTAGTACCTGAAGTCTCAATATTATACAAAATTCTAGGTCATTAACATGCTCCAGTACCAGTAAAAGAATAAAACTAGCTAAAATACACAACTGCTCCTCAAGCAGATTAACTCATTATGAGGAATGGCAAGATCCAGTATTTGCTGAGTGCACATCTGAAGCTGCATAACCTCTCCCACAAGATGCAACTCAGCCTTTATCTCTCTTCATGTTACCTCTCTCCCTCCTCCTCTACTTCTCAGCTTGTTGCAGCAAACAAGATTTCTGCCAGCAGCTGGATGGTGAGTCTTTCCAGCAGAATTTTTTTTTTATCACCTCGGCCAAATACAGGAAAAAGGAGGTCTTTCTCAGTGCTCTGAAGTTTTTCCACACACCTGGTATATCCCAAGTTTGCAGGGGCAAACTTTATGTGTATATCAACCAATGTATAGTCTAAGTAAATATTTGGATCCACTTCCAAGTCAAATTCTAGATTGCAGCCTCCAGGAATAGGATCTAGAACATAGAAAAGACAGCTGTAGTAGTTTTTACTTCACCCTTACACAGCATGAAAAGAGTTCTAAGACCTCAGCAACACATGTACTTGCAGGCATGGTCTGCCTGCTGAGCACATAAAACTGTCAGGTTCTAGTCCTGCAGACAACACAAGTGGTTTCACCGTGGTTTAACACAGGTCCTGATACATATTACAGTAGTTTTCTACTCTAAGACTGAAGTTATGACAAGATCATACTTGCAAATCAACAGTGATACTAAAATTTTTCAGACTATTTCAAAAGAATTTATGGCATCTCCATCATATATTTGCACCATGTAAGAACATCACCTCCTAAAGGTCAATCCTTCATTTCATAGTTAACTTGTAATAAGCAGAGCTGGTATCCCTTAAGAAGTAATGAGAACTTACCTTTCTCCATATAGGGAATGGAGATAGCTGTGCTGAGCACTTGGCTAGCATCCAGTGACCGAAGGTACCACGTACATACGCTCTGTTGAGGCCGAAGGATGGAAACCAGTCCTTTGTCTACTCCGGTTCCTGAGCTGTTCACAGATGGATTCTGGACAGAAACAAATTATATAAACAATCAGTTCTTCTTGAGAAGATTTCCACCACAGCTTCATGTATTGCACAGGAGTCATATTCCTGAGGGCACGCATTTCAGTACTGGTTGCCACAGATGAGGCATTCAGCCCTCAGCTAGCTAGTAGCTCAGAGCCACAGAAAAAGGAGTGGCCTTTGACACCACACTTTCCTAGTTCAGGCTCAAAAACCCAAGAGATGAGTTTGAGACTATTAAAGAGTTAATACTCACATGGAAGTTGCAGAGAAATTTAGCTAGTTGAAGTCTACTGCTATACAGCAATGGAGTAACTAGTAAAGGTATAAAATGATTGGAATAACCCTCACAGAGTTGTGAGATGGCATTTAAGAGCATTCTTGGAACCAAAGCACAGAAGCGCCTCCCTATCTCCACCAGAATGGGGATGACTGTATGACAGCTGGCTTAACATTAGGCGTGCCAGACAAGTCCTTTGGGCCAGGTCAGCTACTGACCCAATGCCCACCAGCATCACCCCTTTCAGAACTTCCCCTGGTCTTGAGGAAAGACCAGGCAGCAATGACAGTATCACACTCACACAGCTGGAACAACCAATTGACCTCCAGTCAAATCTATTTTTTAGCATGGAAAACTTGCTTTTGTCAAAGACAACCCCAGTATTCTGAGCCAACACCGTAATGAGGCACTTTGAACCTGGCAGGCTTTAAGGTCTGGCTTGGCTTTGTATTTCCAGAGGCAGCAATATCTATGCACCATTATTCTTGGTCTGGTGAGGCCCATGAATGCAGAGGGTCTGAACTGACAGAAAAAAATTCTACCAGTGGTAATCAAAGACTGATTAGGCAAGTGAATTACTGAATAGTAATGCCTTAGCCCTGCAATCCTTGTTGTTTCATCAGTACAAAGACTGAGCAGCTGGATGACTTTGCTACAGGTTATTAACCTCCAAAGATTCACAGGATACTTCTTGGCGCTCTGTGTATTCTCATTTGGAAAACACTGATGGGGAGAGGGAAACTGGGTGGCAGCTGTTAGATCTCCACTTACCACCTTCACCTTAGTCTATGTTCTGCTCAAATACTACTTAAAGCCTCACAGCACCATAAAAATCAGTATTTTAGATCGCATCCCAGTAACAATGGGACAAACTGAGGCTAGTGTATAGTAGTAGGAATGCTTATATTGTTGGCTAGAAGCAGCAGCCTTCACTAGAGTAGTGTGGAAGAATGTCTCCATATTCAGCCAAAGGAGAATTAAATCCAGAACAATAAGCTGAATTGACAAGACATCTGTAGTGGCTAGATCCAAGCCACGTAAACAGCAGACAGCTAAATGTCACAAAGCAATCACGTTTACTGTGTAAGGCATCTGGAAAAGACTTATGAAACTGTTTTTAATTTGACAGGCTGATGGATAGTAGTCAGCAGTCACGTATCAAAAGTACCACTTCCACCAAGAACAAAGAGCCTTGAAACACTTTTCAAGCCAGGTCAGAAGTTCCTTTAGCATTCAGTCCTCCAAAACAGCAGCTATGACAACAAGCATAAGAAAGGATTTCTGAAGCTAATACCGTGTAAGAGCCATGTCGACAAGACATTCATATTTATATAGCGTCAGTTCTATGTTCCTATATGTACCAGAGCCCACTCCTTTGTTGAAAGAAAAGTAGCACTTAAGAACAGAAGTGACACTCTTACCATACCTTATCAAAGGATATCACCACATCATTTTGCTGGGCATGTACTTGAAAAATAACGACAGTCACATTGCTTGCAATGTTCCTGATGACAGCTTCCACTGGATTGCTCTGGTTAAGTAGTACGTTTCTGAATTTTCCCAGGGAGAGCTCAAGAAGACCTGCATTAAAAAAAAAAAAATTAAGACTCTTATTTTGTCTAGAGGGAACCAATTACCAAGGGGATCCTGGAAGCTTCCAGTAGCCCAGTATTAGTCAGCCAGAAATAAAGTAAGATGTTGTTTTATGCTACTCTCATCCTGTAAGCTGTATTAAGATTTCAGAGACTGCTATACAGAGATATACCTACAAGAACAGACACAGAGAACCAGCCACGCAGCCTGGCACTCACCTAAGCACACAGGGCAGGCCTTCCGGCCAGGAGCTCAGTATCTGATACAGCTGAGCTCATCAGCAGCAGACACCAGCTGCAGCCGACCAGCTAGTGCCATCAACAGCAGAGTAAATAAGAAAGGATGCTGAGGATTACTTGCTCTTTGGCAAATACAGGCGAGTGCGCTTGTATTAGCCAGCCAACTTGCACAATACCTCTCAAGACTTTCTGGGTGAGTTCCCAGACCATGGGAGTTGGCGTCAACTTGTGTAACACAGAGTCAAACCTGCAGTTTACCTATGTATACTTACCCACTTTCAGCTATTTCACATGTCTTTTGCTCCCATGCTATTCTTAATTTTGAGGACTGTTGGACCCTGATTTTTGTATCTAAAAGTCTGACTAGTTTTCCCAAGACACAACCAAGACCATTTCTTCTTACAATAAGCATAACCTCGTGATCCACTGTCATTTTAATTTAAAGAGAACCACATGATCTAGGATGTAAGACAATCTTTGAGAATTAGCTTTGGCTTGCCATTCAAGTTCTTCGAGAAAGCCTGGTTTCTCCCTGTGCTGGGCTCTTGAGGGACAGGGGAGGTGTCAAGAGAGGAAAGAGAAGCAGCTGTACAGAAACCACAAGCCTCTCTTTTGCTGTTGGTTAGCAGACAGACTAGCTGCTTGCAGAGCATGCACAATGCCTTTCAGGTTTTCCCCTGAATTCCTCTACTTGCACACATAGTAGCCCAGCAGACCTAAAACTTACCAAGCCTAAACACATACACAGTACTTCCTCAACAAAGTTGCCTCTTCTAGTGCAAAGGGTTGATACTGTCAAGTACTCCAGCCCAATCACAATCAACAGCACCATCCCATATGCACTGTTGCTGATGACTGGGGTAGTCTCCCATCCACAAAAGGAAGGGATATAGTCTTCACATCCACAAATGAACATGGTACTCTGTAACTCCTTTCCTGTTATTTTTCACTCTCCCCTGACCAAAAATTGGCATCTTTGGCCAGCTGCTTTGCCCCTTGATAGTATGTAAACAGAGGTGAGCTCCTACCCTCATGCCTCCTCCACTCACCTCACAGCAGAGGAAAAGTCTAACTCATCTCATCTTGCTAACTTCAACCCTTACATGCTCACCCCCAAAATTTCATTAATACCAGTACTGCGTCACCAATAAAACCCCAGCTAAAATATGGGGATCATAAACCCAGGAGGAAAGAAAAAAAAGATTGTCCATTTTTCGTCTCATCATCTGCATTTAGGCAGAAAGAGTATCTACCTCATGTTTTCAAACAGTAATTAATGTAAAATTAGAGCTATAAAAAAGTTTTGTGTATTCTTCAGTCTCTGATAGAGTGCCTTGAGCAACATTCAGATATCCTCTCCTTCACAAGACCTCTTTCTTCCTTAGCTCTTAAGTTCCACCAGAAATGCACCTAGCAGTATGAATGCTAAAAAAAAAAAAGAGCATTCAAAAGGCACAGACTATACATCTATGCACTCAGAAATTTGGAGAACGCTTAGAATGCAGGAAAAATATTTTTCTTTGATCTTTAAGAACTTCAGCACAATTTCCTGAACTGCAAGGTGTTCACACTTAGATGCTCTTTCAAGAAAAAAGCTGAAAAGATATACATCCTCTTTATGCTATACATCAAGGGAAAAAACCCCAAACTGTGTTGCTGTCTTCTTTCTTACCTCCACTCTGTACGCATACCCAGAGGCCTCTGCATAAATAAGAACAAATTCGTCAGCGAGACACGCAGCCACCACTTCAACATGATCATGAGACTCTAAATGTCAGAGGCACTCTCTCAAGTTTAATTTGTGTGGTAAATTAAGGCATGGTGATCTACATTGCTTTACTGTTTGCATGACTGCTCTTAGAACAGTGCATGTGACATACACTTCAAACCAAAGTCTGGACAGAAGAGCATAGATTCAGGGTGAAGAACAAGAACGGCAACATCCATTAGACAAGTATTTTTCAGCTTGTTGCTCACAGGCTCCTTGAACCACACTTCTAGCCAGGCTTGAAAGATGACTAAAAGGAGAGTTCACAAGCACTGCAGAGCAGCAGAACCTTTTAAGAAGTTTTCTGGAAGAGCAAATTGCTACATGGCCACAGACTACAGCACCTTTCCAGCCTTTTATTTTTCCTGTCACTTGAAAGAGTCACTGGTGGTGCTGTGAGACATAAAGGGAGCACGGAGCAAGACAAACTAACCAACTCGCAATTCATCAGGCCCACTGCTATCACCCATTCCCAGGCAGGTATTAGACTACCTGAGCCATACAGAGTTCAGTGCTGTCAAAGATGCTTTGAAGGACAGATACTGAGACCTCCATGAACACGTAGTACTGGCCACAGCATGCAAGGTCCTTCCTTGGGCAAGCTTGATCTGACTGAAGGTAGCACACCAAACAGGACTGCAGGATCAGCAGCACATGCAGCAAAGATAACACCAGAGAAGTGACGTAGTTGACCAGCAAGTCAGCAACAGAACCATGAACAAAATCCAGGCATGCCAACTTTTTTTCTTGTTTTACTTGCTTCAAACAGTGGAGGTCTGGAAATACTTTAAGATGCTGGGCTATCTCCTCTCTTCCTTGCCTTGTAGAGAGAAGTCTGATAGTCACTGCATGTCAGAGTAATTTGGTGTTAGATACAAGAGAGGAACCCTCACTATTACAGTCTATCAAATGTAAACATACCTAAAGGAAGTCAGCATTATTGAAACTAAGCAAGAACAGAGGAAAAAAGGAGTACTGAGCATGTATAACGCAGTATACTAGTATTGACAATATTAGAACAGGAGCACAGATATTCCAGCATATGAAAGAGAACTGATGAACAGAACTGGACAATAGTCCACTCTGTCATTCAACAGTGCATCTTTCTCCTACATGAAGGGCAAAACCAGTAAAGACAGCAAAGGAACTGAATGTCTCGGAGCTCTTCTGGGATCAAAGGTCCTTATTCTTAACTTTAAGAAATGAGGTAGTCAACTCTACAAAGGCTCAGCATTTATTATCCCTTCCCTGTGACATCCAGTTTTCCCAAAAAGCAACAGCCTGCTTGAACCATTTCCATTCTGATGATTCAGTGCCAAGCTCTCAGTTTGTTTGATGCTTTAAGTAAACCACATTGCCAGCTCCAATAGACAAGTGTCATTGCCCATCAACAATCAACAGCTAACCATACGAGGTTCTTGGTGACATCTAGCAGTCCAGTTAGGAGTAAGAAACACAACTGAAGAGATGTCATTGCTGCTGTCATGTCCCACGCTCAGGAAAGGTTGGGGGGGGTAAGTGACTTCAGGTTCATAAATTCCCAACAGTGCAGACTAAGGTAAGATAAATCTCAAGGTCCATATAGAAACATTTATTAGCTTCCCAAAATGATTAGTATAGGTCTTAACTAGTCCACGATAATTGGTTAATTATATAACAAATTATGGCAAATGGTGAGGTATGCATTGTGTTACCAACAGATACAGGACAATTTACGGCAAGCGGTACTTAAGGTCATTACTTAACAACTCTAAGAGAAAAGAGAAACTGAGGGATAAAGAAGGGAAAAGATAAAGAGATCACCAGTCCTAGTTCCAGCATCTTTTTCAGGGAATCTTCCCAGGCATCATCTTCTTTCTTGGAAAAACCTTCCCAGGCTCGGTCTTCTTTGTTCCCCCTCTAGGGGCACTTATTTTCCCCTTTTATGTTTGCTGAATTAGCACAGTCCACTCCCTTTGCTGAGGACAGCCTTGTCTCAGGTTTATCCCTTCTTCCAGGAAACGTGTAGCATGATTTGGGTGGAGAAACAAGTGCCATAGTCATACTTGTTTATCATGATCTCTATAATCGTCATTAGCATAGGCAGGGTCTATGCTTTCATATGCATTACATGGATAATGAAGCAAAGTCACAATGGCCTTGAGAACTGAGAACTAGCAAGCTCACCACGAGTGGCAGAACTATCCTGTCCTCACAAGGCAATTCTCCCACGCTTTCAAGCACCAGAAGTGTTAGCCTTATCAGTTCTTTGAAAGCCAGGCCTACATTATTTATTTCCTTTCAAGTGTTTGAGGCATTCCATTGAAGGCTCGGAGGGCCTTCTGACCCTGGTCAAGGAATTTACAGTCCATCTCTTACAGCTGCCTGTGCAGGAACAGTCTTTACCTGCAAAGCTGTGTTCAAAGAGTATGTTTGCCTCAGACAAAGGTTCTCTACGGACAGAGAAAATGCATTTCTACTCTGTACCAAGCAAATTACAGTGGATATGCAGAATAACCTTATATAAGTTTTAGGATGTTTGAAGAACCTTCCAGTGTGGGGAGTATGACAACAAGTAGTCACATGAAGACATTTAATGGAGATAAAATGCTAGCTCAGACTGAAAACTACTTTGAGTGGGGAAAACTGAGTATACAGTTACTTAGCAGAAAAAAGCCAGCAGCTATATTACATCAGACCTGTAAGGCCATGCATACATGGACGCATAGCAGAGTCCTGCTACAACATCTCTTTATTTTCATGCAAGTAAACCCCAAAATAAAGACACCACCCACCCCACCCCCCAAAAGAAGCAAGAAGACTTATGAAAGCTTCTAAACTTTAATCGCATATGTACTGAGCCTCATGCTTAGAGCACAGTTTGATGCTTAAAGCAGATAGTGCCGCAGAATGTGGCTTGCCACCAACTGCACCACTCCCATCCCAGAAGGCCATTCTATTCACCAAGTTCGAGTTTATGAGGTCTTCTACAGTCTGAAAAGTGAGGGAAGAAGTACCTGTCTCACCTGCTTATAGTTATACCGATCCACTTTTATTAACAGCCAGAACGCACAGTCTGCCTCAGTCACGTTGCTTAACATGTCATCACGTTCTTAACATGATATTCGTGCATCTGGGCCATAGCACTTCAAGACGCAAATGACCAACTGTCCAATACATTCAGACAGATTAATAGCTTTGTGTGAACTTCTTATTTTAAAATGTTGTCTCTGCATAGACTAACCAGCTAGCACAAACTAAGTTCATCCACATAAATCCCCTTTACGAAAAGGGCACTGCTCAATCCTCATTACACTACAAACTTGCTTTAGCTTTTCCAACACTAAACAACCTGGCTTGGATGGAGCAAACAAGGTCTGCTGTGCTCCTGCTTCATGAAGGTGGAGCTCCCTGGAAGATAACAAACATGACACATAAGATGCTTCTGCACAAACACTAAATTTGAAGAGCAGCAGCCCATCAGAACCCCAGAGAGGTAATATAGGCCGTCATGCACAGATTTTACTTATCAGCTCTTTTAAAATGAAGCAGGATCTTCTAGTGTTAGGAGATAGCAGAACCCATCCCTGCAAACCTCAGTGTCTGAGACTGAACAACCACAGGACAATTTCAAATAAGTGAACCATTAAGCAAGTGTCCTTGTTTACACGGCCTAATAATCAGCTAGACATTGGTACACAAATTACACAGCTCATTAGCTTTTCATGAGAAAAATACTTTCCCTCTCCACTCTCAATTCTGCAAGGAAATATAGCAACAGGCTCCTTCAAGACAAAGCAGTTAGCTTAGTCCCACATTCATTCTGCCTTTTTACATACTGTAAAAAAAAAAAAAAGACTCAACACATAACTCATTTTCAACCAAGTCAGGGAGTCAAACTGCTTATCAGCGTCTTTTAATATAAACATTAAGATCTAAGACCTGCTTCCCACCATCTGGTGCCAAGCCTAAACTTCTAGGGCCTGCAAGACGCAGGGAACATTTGGCTCTCCACTAAGATATTGGACATGAGACTGGGAGGGGGTAGAGAGGTGGAAGGAGTCTTACAGACTTTAGACAATCCAAACTCTGTCCTGCAGCCTTGCAAAGAATCTCATTAATAGATTTCTCCTTTTGGACAATTCAGCTTATTAGAGGTAAGTTTAAAAATAAAGAAAAACTATGAAGAAGAGGTTTACATCAGACCTAACATAAGAGACTGCTTGCTTATATCTGAAAGGAAACTGTTTATTTTTCCTTTGTTTGAACAGATAAGAGTTTAACCAGAAAANGGGGGGGGGAAGGAGAGGGGAGAGAATGGGTTCTCCCTGCCCACATCAAAGATTAATACAGCCAGGAATGTGTAACTCTCCCCCGGCCCCACACACAGCTGCATCCTCACTTGGGTCCTCACTGTCGCTCAGCTCTCGAGACAGCAGCAGGTCGCCCATCACCACCAAACAGCTCTGCAGACCCTACCTCGCAGCAAACCCCTTGCCCTCCATCCTGCAACATNAACTTGCTTTAGCTTTTCCAACACTAAACAACCTGGCTTGGATGGAGCAAACAAGGTCTGCTGTGCTCCTGCTTCATGAAGGTGGAGCTCCCTGGAAGATAACAAACATGACACATAAGATGCTTCTGCACAAACACTAAATTTGAAGAGCAGCAGCCCATCAGAACCCCAGAGAGGTAATATAGGCCGTCATGCACAGATTTTACTTATCAGCTCTTTTAAAATGAAGCAGGATCTTCTAGTGTTAGGAGATAGCAGAACCCATCCCTGCAAACCTCAGTGTCTGAGACTGAACAACCACAGGACAATTTCAAATAAGTGAACCATTAAGCAAGTGTCCTTGTTTACACGGCCTAATAATCAGCTAGACATTGGTACACAAATTACACAGCTCATTAGCTTTTCATGAGAAAAATACTTTCCCTCTCCACTCTCAATTCTGCAAGGAAATATAGCAACAGGCTCCTTCAAGACAAAGCAGTTAGCTTAGTCCCACATTCATTCTGCCTTTTTACATACTGTAAAAAAAAAAAAAAGACTCAACACATAACTCATTTTCAACCAAGTCAGGGAGTCAAACTGCTTATCAGCGTCTTTTAATATAAACATTAAGATCTAAGACCTGCTTCCCACCATCTGGTGCCAAGCCTAAACTTCTAGGGCCTGCAAGACGCAGGGAACATTTGGCTCTCCACTAAGATATTGGACATGAGACTGGGAGGGGGTAGAGAGGTGGAAGGAGTCTTACAGACTTTAGACAATCCAAACTCTGTCCTGCAGCCTTGCAAAGAATCTCATTAATAGATTTCTCCTTTTGGACAATTCAGCTTATTAGAGGTAAGTTTAAAAATAAAGAAAAACTATGAAGAAGAGGTTTACATCAGACCTAACATAAGAGACTGCTTGCTTATATCTGAAAGGAAACTGTTTATTTTTCCTTTGTTTGAACAGATAAGAGTTTAACCAGAAAAAAAGTAAGCAACTGTTAAGTCTTCACAAGCTATACTCATTATAGTACACTTTCCTCTGGACACCTATTTTAATCCCATGCAGGAACACAGGGGAATTACAAAAAAAGCCCATGCCAAAAAAAGTCAGATTACATCAGCACGGCCAACAAGTAATTTTAGGATCCAAGCTCCGAATTCTAAGGGGTTTTGCTCATTTCTTAAGTTTTATAGGGACAGTGGTTTTCAACCCACAATTCGCAGAGGCCTAGGAACCCACGACTACCTGTATGTGGTTTAAAAAAAAAAAAGAAACCGCTATTAACCTTCTTCTGTTTCTCATATAAGCTCATAGGTAGTGAATACCACCTTGTTTCTTTAGAAGGGATACAACTGTACACCAAACTTATCAGCCTGTACCACATGCCTGCAACAGCACGGTTAGAATTAGTCCAGCATATCTACGTAAGAGTTAAAATGATAGCATTCACAAAAATTAAGCTGTAAAAAAATGTTGGGGGG
>VXBO01007396.1:434999-448412 GCA_013400135.1 Rhinoptilus africanus
CCTCAAGTTGCATCAGGAGAGGTTTTGGATGGATAATAGGTAAAAATTCTTCATAGAAAGAGTTGTCGAGTATTGAAACAGGCCACTCACGGAAGTGGTTGAAGCACCATCCCTGGGGGTATTAAAAAGATGGATAGATGTGTTGCTGAGGGTCATCGTTTAGTGGTGGTTTTGGCAGTGTTAGGCTAAGGGTTGGACTCAATGACCTTGAAGGTCCCTTCCAACCTAAATGATTCTATGATTTAAGTGTTAAGTAAGCATTACATTGTATTTCTTTTGCTGGTTTCTTTGCGTTGATACAGTAGCTCTACGGATGTACACCCTTCTAATAGGACTGCTGCAAGAGGTTGTTAGTGAGTTCTCCGTTACTTCCAAGAAGTCTTCTTAGAAAGAATTATATGAAATCATGTATGAGTTTAAAATTCTACATGTCATAAACTTTTAAATTTTTGTGTTTATCCACGTATAATCTGCTTATCTCCCTATTGGCATTTGTGGTTTTGTTGTTGGCTGTTTTGGTGGTGGTTGTTCGGGGTTTTTTTGCAAGAGAAAAGAAACTGATCTAAGAGAAGCAAACTAAAATTTCTCTCTGACTTGAGAATTTCAAGTTAGTGTTTAAATAACCATGCTCTTCTAATCCTGAATCTTTCTTTTTCTTTTCTTTTTTCCCCCCTTTGTTTTTTTTTTTCTCCTTTGAGAAGATTTTGTATGTATCTTGTATCGGATTAGGTTTGTCTATTAGGATATCAGGGGAGACTGGTTTGGAGTGCAGCGATGCACTTTGTAGGACAGCTGAATACTAGTTCTTCATTGGTCTATGGTGCTTTGCTCTCCGATACTGGAATTAGTTGTAAGAGCCAGAGTGTCTAGCTATTCAAAGTCATAATGAGGTCTTAAAACCCTTTACAGTTAAACCCTGTGGTGACCACGATTAAGCTTGAAATGGACGTGTTGGTTTTGTTGTTGGGGTTTTTGTAAGTTAAGCGTATCTTTGAGAATGTCAATCTCTTATAGATTTTTTTCCATTAGAAAGTATTTTCTCTCGCTTCCACAAATCTTTCATGAACCAATCAACATAACAAATAAGTAAGGTCTTAAATTATAAACTGAAAAGGGCTGTTTCAGTATTTTAGCGGTAGTAATTAACTTAATTCAAATTAAATGGATGCAATTCCACGTGGAACGGTTTTGTTTCTGGCTTATGATGCCTCTTATTAAAAGTCCATGCAGTTCTTTCAATGATATAGCAGCTAAATTAAGGTCTGTTATAAAACTCCAATTATCTTCCGTTTCTCAGGGGCAATTTAACTCTTTCTGTGGCTGAATAGGAATTCTTTTTTAAAATAAAAAACCCTCAAATTCTTTCACTAATCATATGTTGCTTAACATGAGTTAAATAATCCATCTGTTTGAGTTGCTATCTTTACATCACTTCTACTGTCCTTTTTTTGGTCTAGTGGCAGATTTCAAGGCAAGGATTGACAAGTTAAATGAGTTTCTAGCTACTTCTCAATACTTAATTTAGTGACTGGAACACTTAATACTGGTATTAGTATTTCTTAACTGGCTAACTGTGATGGAATTCTAGCTATTTTCTCATTTGTACAAAGCCCAGCCCTTTTTATAAGCAGTTACCTTGTTTAGTATAGGATTGCAATCTAACTGCCTTCATCTTCTAATACGGTTGAGTCCTCATCAATTGTGATACCGTTGTTTTCTTCGTGTAGGAGAATTTTCAACACCTGCATACTTAAAGTCTGTAGAATTTCCTGTGCTGTGAATGCAGAATTGTGCTTGTTTCTGATGATGTACTGAGTGGGATCACTTTTCTGTTTTAAAGAGTACGCCCAACTGTTTGCAGCATTGATTGCACGAACTGCAAAAGATATTGATGTTCTAATAGATTCCCTGCCTAGTGAAGAATCAACAGCAGCTTTGCAGGTAAGAGCGATCTTAATTAAAATATCAAAACATAACTGAAGGCAAACTTCTTCCTTTTTTTAAACACATTTTTTACTCTCTAGGCCATGTAATCTTAAATGGTTTTAATATAAGCCTGAATTTTTCATAAGGGTATCTTGTGAGTACTTTATAGGCTTAGTGGAAAACATGAACTTGCATCTGATTCTAGAGAAAATTGTAAACAGTGAGAATATTTTAAACTTTTCTGTTAGAATGTTTAAAAAAAAGTGCTTTTATCATAACACCACAGTACTGGAAACTGCTACCCCTCTTTTTCCTTAGCTGTTCAAATATTAGTACAAGAGATGCAACAGTACTGATGCATTGTGGGCTTTTGTTGTTTCTTTTTTCCCTTGGATAATTTTTCATATTCTTCACTCTTAGGAGGGCATTTAATTTTGTAGCTGCAGAGCCAACACTTGACTGAAGCCTTTTGTCCTTGCACAGTGTTTCTGGTTGTTAAATGGTTCGCATGGTATCCTCTAAGTTCTCTAGCTCTGTCACTAAACAGTGCTTTCACTTTTCAGTAATAGGGCGTCCTTCTTAGAACCATTGAGACAAACTGGCTGCTTTTGTTTCTTGCTCCTTCTCTCTTTAGACCCCAAGTGCACTAGGAAGAGCTTGAGAATAGACAGCAGCTACCCGCCTGGCATCTATTGGCAGGTGCAACCGGTATCACAACCTCCATTCCCAGCTTTACTGGAGCTGAGCTGCTGCAAACTGCTCGTGACACTTTCAGAACACTCACCAGTTTCTCACTTCCAAAAAATGCTTTTGATCCACAATTCAAAGAATGCTGCTCTATGGGTTTTTTTTCTGTTTTTTCTACAGATCTTAAATAGCATCTTTTTTTTTCTCTCAGAACCCTGGAACTGCTTTAAGATCACCTGAAGGTTTTACACCTAGGTTGGTCATCTGTGGCTCTTCAAACGCATTTTACAAAAGACTAACGATAGAGGTGCTCACTGGGCCAAATACGAATAACGTGACAGTGACATCACAATTGGTTTTAAACAGAGGAAGTTAAATTTGGAAATGTCTAGTCACAATAATTGCTGAATGTTCTAATACCTGCAGTCAATTGTTTAGCAACTGAGACTTAAGTAATTGAGCTGGATTCTAAATTTCAAACTTTCACCTGTTGCTGTCCTCCTTCTCTAACCCTTCCTCCAAGGGCTGTCAAGCTCTTCATGCATATATTAACCTTCACTAAAGATATCAGTGTTGCAGAACATAGAATTTGCCAGTTACTTTAAGCATGATTTCTTAAGGACCTGTATATAGACCTGGAAAACTGCTTTAAAAAAATATCAATTTGAAACTATATTGTTTTGTCTTTTTTGTTATTGAGTTAGAACAAGTTTTAGTAGTTTTAAATTTGGCAAATATTTTAAATGATTAAAATATTTTGGACTTAAAAAGGTTTATCCCACTAAATTTTGTCTAATGAAAAGCACTTTGGTTCTGAAACGAAATATTGAAGAAAAAAGTTACACAATACATTTTCGTTTGAAATATGCTATTTAACAGAAAGGCTTAAATAAGTTATGTTTACATCTTGTTGAGAACCTTTCATTAAGGGAGTGAGGAGGGGGAAAAATACTCATTTCTCATTTAGAAAAGCTGTACTGAGCCAAGCGTCATTACATGAAAGAAACTAACATCTCTCTTTGGTGGGGTTTTTTGTGGTTACTCCATGTGGATATGCACTGTTTTGGGCTGCAACCTTTAATGTGTCGCTTTGAAGTTGCTAGTATGTAATTCTGGGGCTAAAGATAGAATCTCTGTGTTAAATGGGGAGCACTATGTTCCTTCAGCATTCTTCGGTAGCAAAGTCAGTTTTGTATTATATTTGAAGATCCTCACTTTTTTGTCTTTTTTTTTAAAGGCTGATAGTCTGTATCGATTAGAAGAAGAAAATCATGAAGCAGCTGCCCGTCTGGAAGAGGTAGTTTATCGTGGGGATATGCTGCTGGAAAAGATACAGAGTGCGCTGGCCGATATCGCCCAGTCACAGCTGAAGACGAGGAGCGGGACGCACAGCCAGCCCCTGCCGGACTCATAGCGCCAGGGGGCAGCTCGCCCCCGCAGAATGGGACTGCAGCACATCGTGTTGGAAACACGGCTTGGTGTCCACAGGGAGCTGTGACACCCAGCCTGGCTCTCGAGGGACTCTCCTGCGCTCGGATCGTCGGTAACAGCATCTTTTATTAAAGCTCAAACTGGAGGTTTTGTGTGAGAAGCATTTCTATTGTAGAATCGGTCGTTCTGTCGTAGAATTATTTGTCGTAATGTATGTTTGCTTGACTTAAAATATTAATTTCTGAGCTTTCTTTTCTGTTCATAAATATATCTGACTTCAGTCTGATTTGTTATCTTCATTACAGAGGCCTTAGTCCCTAAAGGGAATTCAGGAGGAAAGTACATTAGCATTTCTGTAATTTGTTCACTCCTGCTTTCAAACTTTTATGTTCTTGGTGTATTTTTTGTAAGGCTGAAAAACAGACACGCTTGAATTTGCCACAGTTCCATCGAGACAGTACTAGACAATGATGTGAATACAGTGGTGGCTATCTGTTTTAATTAGCAGAACTGGTAGTTAAACATTTGTATTACTACTTGGCTGGTTTACCACCCTTTACAGAGCAAGTAAACTCTGATGTTTGCAGCGTAATTGTTCTTGCCATTGGCATCTCATTAAAAAAAACAATCTGCAGGTATCTGATACTGGAATTTATTATTGTTTTGTAGTTCACAAATGTATCTGACTCCATTATTGCCACTGCCACACTTCCCCGTACTTGCTTGTGCCATTTCTCTGCTTCTGCTGGTATTCTGCATTCTTGTGGCAACTGGTGAATGCCTATAGAGCAGACAGTAATTGAGGGAGCATGGGATGACTGGGAAGAAATTAGCAATGAGGAAACTGAAAATAACTTATTGTGTAATGTTGCTTTTCACTGTGAGCAGTGGCTGCCACATGAATGTGGCATGCTGTGACCCATAAGCAGCCAGAGGCCTGTTGCCCCCAGCATGCCCGGGAGAGTCTTTTGTTTTTATCTTCACACACTGAATAAATTTTTGCCCCTCGTCTTAGGATTCTGGAAATACCAGCATCTCTTTCTATATTTGAAAAAGAAACACCAGATAACATAGGGTTCAATGCATGAGCATGGAGTTGAACTGTTAATCATTTTCTGTACTTCTGAGTTAGCAGCCTTGCATTTTTTAGGATGCTGTTTATTGCCACATATCTCCTCATTTCCTGATCAAAACTGCCTACTTCTGTGTATCAGCCATGCTGTCATTAACTTGAACATTGCATGCGTAGACAGGTAAGATCAATTCAGATATGTCTTTAGCATGCTGATCCTTAAGCTATTAGATGCAGCCACTCACTAGGCTGCACCAATGAAAGGAAGAGCATGACATGGCACAGGATACATCTTGTATACGGCCTGTTTTGAGGATTAAAAAATACAAAGCTGTTCCTACCTGTAATGAATACTAGAAGTGAAGTATTTAATCAGATGGGTATTTAATTAAATATTTAATATCATTTTGTCACTTTGCATATCTGTAGTTGTAAATTTAATCTGGTATTGTGAGGCTTTTCTATCCACCTTCCACAGAAGTAAAAACAATTGGTGAGCTGAACAGGCTACAGCACAGCCACAGTTCTGTAATGGGGCTGTTGGAAATATCTGTGCTGGGGTGATTTACTAAGCCATGTAAACATGCCTGTGAACTGAGAGGCTTGAGGGGCCAGATTTTCATTTGAAGTCAGTCATGAGGCCTATTATTGGTTTTTTGTTTGTGGGTGGTTTTTTTTACCTAGAAAAACTGCATCCAGTGCATCTCAAGTTGGTTCAGGGCTGAGGTGATTTTTTGTTGTTGCTGTTTGTTTCCTTTTTAAACTAGTGGACTTAGAAAACTTAGTGTGAAATGTTTGAGCCTTGCTTGTGGAGTTTTTTTCTGGGTTTTTTTGGTTTCTTTTTTTTTTTTACTGAGATGTCTTAATTTGAGACTTGTACATTGCTGGTAAAGGGATTATATCTTCATAGTAGATTCTGTGGTATAGCTTAACATGTAACCTGTGCGTCACTTCAAACTAGTTAACTTGGAAACTTTGGCTGTGAGAAATGGTGTACATCTTCAGTAGCAATACAGTTCTTTTAATTCCATATCTTTCTATTTTTCATACTTGAAAACTGCTGTATTTCTCCAGCATGATATTGCCTAACTGTAGAACTTTAGTTGCTGTTTATTTGAATATGCTAGCTCACTTCATGTTAAAGTGTGTATCAGTATCAGACAGTTAATTACACTTAGAAGTAAACCACCACCAGAGATAAAAGCTCCTTAGTAAGCATGTGTGTTTTTTCAGTACTTTGCCTGTGTCTAGTTTAGTGAACACTGCTAATTTAATAGCGATGCAGTTTGTGATACAGTTAAAAATTAGTAATACAATAAAGCAAGAGAGCCAAAACTGCTCTTTTTTCCTTGAGAAGTAATGTAATGTTTAATTGAGTGAGTAGTGCTGCAAGATGTACAGCCCCACTAGTTCTCGTATGATGTGTTGCTGGACTAGCTGTTGTAAATCTTTACCTGCTCTTTTACAGGCTCAGTTGGTAAGGTTGTGTATCTTTTGTTAGGCTCTGACACAAAGAAGGGGGGAAAATGCCAATTTGCTGCAACTGTCTAATGGACAAAACATAAGATTGGGGCTTGGAGACGTGGATTCCTTTCCCCTCTATCATAGATGTGATGATTTGTCCAGCCTCTGCTCTTGAGACTTAAACATCTCTGTTTAAAAAAAATAGTGTGTAACAGTACCAATCTCCCTATGGGGCTACTCATGCAAGAATTGTAGCGCCTGCAGGATTACTGTCTCCACCTTTTAGCACCTCAGCTTTCAGTTTAAAAAAAAAAAGTGCCTTTGGACAAAGGCATTGTATCCTCCCTGAGTGAGAGGTCTTGACTGCCTCCAAACTTCTAAAACTGAAGAGGGGGGGAGAAAACAGCTACAAACAGCAGCTAACAAACATATATCAGTTACGTGCAAGAGGGCTGTAAAAGGAGACTTTGGTTGAGACAAGAGAATAAATGGAGGTAAAGCATCATGGGAAGAAAACAAAAGTATTGATCAAGATGTGAAATGGTTCTGCATATTATGTTGGATAAGGAGTCCTGCCCAGTGAACAAATTGTGCTTTGAAGAAAGATAACACAGAGCATAATGGAAAACTTCACTGGAAAACAATTTCAGCCACTTCAAATGAGCAGGAGCGTTTCATGCTGAGAATCCATAGAGCCCACTGGCAAAGATGCTGGAATCAATTTAGTAAATATAAGTGTCTGATTAAAGCTTAGTATTCTTTACTATAAACAACTATGCTCGGTGGAGAGAAACGCCTCGCAGCAGCTGTTCTTTTTTTCAGATACAAGCATACAGAGGAATTCGTACACTTGTTTTTAAAGATACTGAAAAAAAGCATTAATATTTTAGCTTCATGTCTTTATGAAGTTAATCCTGGCTTACTGTTGCAGATGATGTGGGAGCTTCTGCTGTGCGGCAAGGGGAGGGTGGCCTGGCCATTCCCATGAGATTGATATCAAGAAATTTGGGGAGTTTGCCACAATACAGGCCAGAGACTGCCTGGCGGGGGAGCACCTCGGCTCAAATGGACCTGGGGTTTGTGGCAGACGGCAAGAGAAAGGCCAACAGCACCCTGGGCTCTATTAGCAGGAGCGCAGCCAGTAGATGAAGGTAAGCGAGTGCTTCCTTCTGCTCAGCACGCGTTAGACTGCATCTGGAACACTCTGTGTGGTTTGGGGCCCCCAGCGTCAGAAAGATGCTGATATAAACTACAAGTTCAGCAGGAGGCCACCACAACGGCGTGGGCTGGAGCACCTCTCCCACGCCAAGAGGCCGAGGGAGCCTAGGCTGGGAGATGAGGTGGCTTATGGGGGGACCCAAGCGCAGCCTGCCCACGCCTTTGGGGANAGCAGGAGCGCAGCCAGTAGATGAAGGTAAGCGAGTGCTTCCTTCTGCTCAGCACGCGTTAGACTGCATCTGGAACACTCTGTGTGGTTTGGGGCCCCCAGCGTCAGAAAGATGCTGATATAAACTACAAGTTCAGCAGGAGGCCACCACAACGGCGTGGGCTGGAGCACCTCTCCCACGCCAAGAGGCCGAGGGAGCCTAGGCTGGGAGATGAGGTGGCTTATGGGGGGACCCAAGCGCAGCCTGCCCACGCCTTTGGGGAGGTTATGGAGAAGACAGAGCCAGGCTCTTCACAGTGGTGCATGGTGGAAGAATGACAAACAGCGGACATAAGTTGAAACAACAGAGGTTCAGACTGGTCACAAGGGAAAGCTTTTTCACCGTTCGGGCGGTTAAGTTTTGGAATGTAGTCCCCAGAGAAACTGGAAATCCTGGGGGTTTTTTTCAAGACCAGACTGGATAAATCCCTGAGCAACCTCATCTGACCTCACAGCTGACCCATCTTTCAGCAGGAGGCTGGAGTAGGCACGTTCTGGGTTCCCTTCCCACCTTGAGTGATCCTATGGATACTAGACATATTAATGGTTTCAGAAAGAACTGAGAAAGTATCAAGGAATGTCTTCATCCCCTTTCTAGAAAGGCAGATCTGGAGGACAGAAAACTTGAGGTATCTGGTATCAGCCTCATTCTTATTGATGAGATTTTGTGAGGTAGGTCTCTGCACTGGGAGGACATTGAGTTGACCTTACCTGTGGTGTGAAATTCCATGCTGTAGTGACCCAAGTTTCCAACAGGTACCCTTGGAGAGCATGATGTGCAAAATCCTCATCCTCCGCTCACAAAAAACTGATCTGTCAGATGATTCTGACTCACTATTAGACAAAGGCAAACTTGTCTAAAGAAAGAAATTGTATTTGTGTTTCATAGAGCTTGTTATATAGTCTTACATAAGAAATAATGAAAGTCCTATTTTCGGGCACCAAACCTGAGACTAGAGCAAAGTTATTCTAGCTTTTTCTATTAAACCTATGGAAGAAAGTTTGAATTACTTTTATCAACTTAAGAACAGATTGTCATTTGACTGACAGGACCTTTTTACCTCTAACCCGTAGGACTATGTTCTATCAGCAAAGGGCACAGAAAAAAGTTTCCAAACAAGGTGTTTTTTCATGCTTCAAATATGTCTTCCCTTGTTTTATGTGCTTGCAATGAGCAGCGTCCTCAGTGGAAGTGATCTCCAGCAATTTTTTGTCTGTTTCAATGTAGTTAGTGTAAGGTGCTCTGTAGGAGTGTAGCCTCACAATTATTATAAACTGCTTGTGTACACATACCTGCAGGTTTTGTGTTTATTTTTTGATTCTTGGAAAGCTTTGTAGGAAACCTTGCTTGTTCATGGTAGCTTAACAAGCAGAACAGGAATTTCATATTCTTGCTGCTGCTGCTGTGCCCAACCAGCGTATCCAAAGAGCTAAATACACTCAACTGCTGCCCTGAGCACAAAAGAGCTATCTATTTTGTGACTGTTTAGACTGTCACCGTATTTCTTCTGAATTTGTTTATAGCTAACATTCAGGTAGCATAGCACAATAGTGGAAACAGACTTTCCCTTGACTCTTTTAACTTGATGTTTACTTACTATAAATATTACCAGGGTCTGGGATTTAGCCTCTTTAGCCTTATATGCTTCACCGAAGGCCTAATTGAATGAATTCTGTGAAGTGGAAATTTGTAGCTTGAGTAGGGACTGTGCAATTTGGCTGCAAAGCATCCTTTCTCCACCCTGCTCGCTTAAAAACAGAGATTGAACTAGGCGGCCTCTTTCAGGAAACAAGGTACTTCATTCTATGGCAGGGTGGGAGAGCAATTGCCTGCACGTTAACCTTCCCCAAGTGATAGAGAAAAATCGTAGTTTTCCCGTCATGATCCAAGGGAGAGAACCCGTATTAGCTTCAAAGGTGTTGTCCTTTTTATTAAGAGCTCAAAAGAAGAGGGCTCTTGCACCAAGACCCTGCTAAGATTGTGGAGGTGGGGCTTCCACGGGAGCGTCTCGGGTGCCTTCCCCAGAGTCACCAGAATGATGAATTAGAAGAACTAACAGTCTGCTTGCTTGGCACGTGGGGAGCTGCTTTCAGTTGTGGAAAAACGGGACTGCAAATTCAGTGCTGAAGCGTAATGTTAAAGGAAAAATGTCAGGACAGTCAGGATACAATTGTACACAACCTAATAAAGTGTGCCCTTCTGAAAGAAAAAAAAAATACAGTTCCCTCTACTTCCTTTTCAGAAGGTATCAGAAAAAGGGTAGGTTCTGTTTCTAGTCAGCCTGCCATTTTATTTCGAATGCTCATATCAACAAACATTCAACATAAGCAAGTATTTTGAAAACGGCATTTTTCAGCTTCTGCAGTTAGCTAAACTTCCCTGCACGTGAGATTGAGCACTCTGTGTGTTTAATGAACCTGGGATTCAGGAGAAGGAGACCTTTGGCAAAGGAGGTTTTCACTTGGTGGTGCTTTAAAAATTGCAACAAGCTGCTGTCAGAAAGCTTTCTCTTGTGTGGCAATGCAATGAGGGTGCAATCATTTACCCAACTAGCAGAATTGCTCAGCTGTTGTCAAATGGCATTTGATGGAGAGTAAGCAGACCCTTTATTTCAGTGGGACTAAATATGTGTGTGTAACACTAATGAAGCATCTTAACTATCCTAGGCACTGTAAAATGGGGCATGTGCCTCTTGACATTTACTGTGGGACTTACAAAGAAAGAGGCACGGTGTAAAACAATGGAATGGAAACACTGCAGCGAAGAAGAAAAGATATTTTTAGATGACTTCAAGGGCAGTGATTGAGTATATAATGTCCACCTAGCATCAGACCTCCTGGGGAGGTACCTACCCCTCTCTCATGGGACTCCCTCCAGCATCACAGTCAGGGTTGAGGCTGCACTGGGGACGTGCCTTTAGCCTCATGAATATAGAAGTTGAGTCACACCTAAATTGTATTCCTAAAGGATGCACAATGTGGTCTTCCTTCCCCAAAAGTCATCAAATTTGAATCTAAATTATGCAACGGGTTAAAATTACACATTTTAAATTTGTACTGCAGGAGCCAGCTATGAGAAGGTGCCTAGAGTTGATCTGGGTGATGTGTTCCAGCTTGCTTTAGGCATCCTGGAGCCCAAACTGCTCTGCTGTAGCAGTCACTGTTAGTAAAGGAGAGCTGAAGTTCCTGGCTGCTACAGAGGGCCTGAGGTTTTCAGTGTGTACAAGGAGCGCAGAGTGGGACCTGCCCTTGCTTATGCTGACCAACACAAGGGGAATCCTTCCTGGGGGCTCATGGTGTGCTTAGAGAGAGTGAAATCCTCTCGTGAGGCAGAATGAGCAGCTCTGACTTGTTTTGGTGTGCTCAAGCTTGTAAAGTGTAATTCTGCTTAGCACATTAGTATTTCTCAGCTGAGAACAACTGCGTGTGACTGCTTCCTTATCTTCTGCAGGTATTCTGCAGAATGGTGAATGAGTACACAGCCACCATCACCTGTGGTGCTCCTTCCACCTGGTCCTTAATTGTTCAGAGTAATCGGTCCCTGCTAGCCTCTCGAACAGGAGAGGGAGTTTAGGTGGTGAGGCATGCTAAAAATCAGTGCTTTGGCCTTAGGTGTAGCTGGGGACAAAGGGATCCATTTTCTTCTCATAAAAGTTGTATCATGAACTTGTTCTTACGATTTAAGAAAACTCTAGGGATCTGTAGATGACAGTATTCCTTCACTGTGTTACTTGCTATTTATGACTAAGTCATGTTTAATTGGCTGTTGTGTAGTGGTGGATACTGACTTCACCTGAAGTCCTAACTTTGGAACAGACCATATATAGGTAGGCTAGAATATAAGAAAGGCATTTATTCCAGAGATACTGTATGAGGAAGAATCCTAGGGAGCAGCATCAGAAATTAATCTGATCATTTAGGGTAATTAAGTGGTAATATTTACCATGGTAAGAAGGATTATGCTTACACTCTGCACAACTTTTTATGTGTGATTGCTGCCAGAATACAGCTGCAAACAGCTCAAATAATGAAGTTAAAGTGTCAACAGGTTGCAGTCTGCTTTGTAAAGGGAACTTGTGGTGGTTTTCTCTTGATAACATCTGACACCAAGGTGTGGCAACTGAAGTTTAGCAATTAACCGTATGTTTTCTAGACTTAGCTGTTTTCATCAGCAAATCATGTTATGATTTATGATTTTTCAAAGGGTGATGTTTCTTCAACCCAACCATGAACGCAGCTAGAGCTGTGGGGTATATGAATGCTGTGGCTTGCTTTGAAAACTCTCCCGGGTGCCGCACTGGTAAGTCTGAACCACAGTTCAAGGTTAGACTGATTCTGAAAAGTAAATTAGGAAGATACCATCCCCAGTCTTAGAGACAGGGATTGTTAAAATACTTTCTGACTTCTTTGTGGCATGGAACTGAATCACTTCTTAGGATTATCCAGGTGTTTAATCTAAGAAGTTTCTTACTACGGTAGGGAATGAATACCTTAACGGTGCCCTTGATCACCTGTGCTTGCTTCCTGTGGTACCTCTAGTATGTGTGGTCTTTGGTGCTGTAGCCTTGTGGTGTGAGATGCTGTTCTGTGGTTTCAGTGTTTGGGGTTGTGTGACTGATGCTTCTGAACTAAATACCGTATGGTGACGTGCAGTTGGTCTTGGTCACCCTGGCAGCCCCTTTCATTTTCATCCTGTGTTGAGTCCTTGTTATGGTACTTCCGATCTAACTTGCTCACAGAACCTGACCTCTTTGGTGTTAACAGTCTGTCACAGAGATTTATTACAGTACCCCACTGGGGTCAAGGGAACGTCCTTTCCCAGAAATGGCAGTGTGAGACTGCACTGGAGCGCTTGCAAGGAGACACTGCACAGCAGAACTTTTAATTCTCTCTTTTACTTGTGATTCATAATGCTGACATACTCGGGAAAACCTGTACCAGACACAATAGAGCCAGCTGTTGCGCTTGGCAGAAATGCACTGTTCTGGTATTTTAAGCCTCCATAAACCTGCACTGAGAAGTATGTCAAAATTGGTTGCAGAGAGACACCCTTCCTGGTTGTGACCACCTTGGATGTTCCATAGAGCTGGATTCCTTTCTTTCAAAATCTTCAAATCACTCCTTTGAGAGCACATCTTCAGATGAGTCATTTAGTCTGGGAGAGCAACACTTTGAAATAACAGAGTCTATAGTAGAGGTTGTGTTGAAACAGTTTGTGGCCACTTTTGCTTACAGTTTTCAGGGGATACCCTACACACTGCACTGTAAAACATCTTTGAGGTTCTGTTTCTTGCTTTTTTTTTTTTTCAAAGATGTTCCACCTTGCCACTGAGAAGAACCTGGCCCCATCCTCCTGACACCCACCCTTCAAGTATTTATAAGCATTGATAAGGTCCCCCCTCAGACG
>VXBO01007396.1:448487-565077 GCA_013400135.1 Rhinoptilus africanus
TGCTGAGGGTGCGCTCTGTCCCCTCATCCAGGTCGTTGATGAATATATTGAAGAGCACTGGGCCCAGTACTGACCCCTGGGGAACACCGCTCATCACTGACCTCCAACTAGACTCTGTGCCCCTAAACTTGACTTTCATACTGTAGAATCAGTCAATATATCCAAGGGGGAGAGGAAAGACACCAGTTACTGCTCAAATGAATACACAGAGTAAAAGTGCTCCGACAGGAAAAGGCATGCAAAGTTTTATCACTTCAGAACAGCCTGTAACCCTAAAGTTAGGGCTCTGTACTGAGAGGTGAGTATTCCAAGTTAAAATCCCCTCATTTGGATTGGATCTCCCTACATTGAATATAATATATACTAAAACTTAGGACTAGATAGGGACTTAGGATGTACAAGGAAAATATTGCTGTGGGATGAAAAGGGCAGTAAAGGAGTATTGCAGCAAGAGAAAAGGGATGTAGTAGTCCCTTGGTGATAATCAAACTCTTGAATGAATCATAGAATGGTTTGAGTTGGAGGGGACGTTGAATATCATCTGGTTTCAACTCCCCTGCCATGGGGAGAGACACCTCTCACTCGACCAGGTTGCTTAAAGCCCCATCCAGCACTTCCAGGGATGGCGCATCCACAGCCTCACTGGGCAACCTCTTCCAGGGCCTCAACACCTTCAGAGTAAAGAATTTCTTCCTAATATCCAGTCTAAATCTACCCTCTTTCAGTTTAAAACCATTACCCCTCATCCTATTACTACACTCCCTGATAAAGGGTCGCTCCCCAGCTTTCCTGCAGGCCCCCTTCAGGTCCTGGAAGGCCACTCTAAGGTCTCCCCGGAGCCTTCTCTTCTCCAGGCTGAACAACCCCAGCTCTCTCAGCCTGTCTGCACAGGAGAGGGGCTCCAGCCCTCGCATCATCTTTGTGGCCTCCTCTAGACCCGCTCCAACAGGTCCGTGTCCTTCTTGTGCTCCAGAGCTGGACAGAGTGCTCCAGGTGGGATCTCACCAGAGCAGCACAGAGGGGGAGCATCACCTCCCTGGACCTGCTGGACACGTTGCTTTTGATGCAGCCCAGGATGGGGTTGGGTTTCTGGGCTGCGAGCACACATTGCCGGCTCATGTTGAGCTTCTCATCCATCAGCACTCCCAAGTCCTTCTCCTCAGGGCTGCTCTCAGCCATTCTTTGCCCAGCCTGTGTTTGTGCCTGGGACTGCCCTGACCCGGGTGCAGGACCTTGCACTTGGCCTGGTTGAACTTCATGAGGTTCACATGGGCCCACCTCTCCAGCCTGTCCAGGTCCCTCTGGATGCCATTCCTCCCCTCCAGCCTGTTGACTGCACCACACAGCTTGGTGTCATCGGCAAACTTGCTGAGGGTGCACTCAATCCCACTGTCCATGTCACCAACAAAAGTGTTAAACAGCACTGGTCCCAGCACTGACCCCTGAGGAACGCCACTTGTCACTGGTTGCCACTTTGACATTGAGCCTTTGGCCGCAACCCGTTGAGTGTGGCCATCCAGCCAATTCCTTATCCACAGAGTTGTCCATCCATCAAATCTGTGCCTTTGTCATTTAGAGACTGGGATGTCATGCGTGACAGTGTCAAATGCTTTGCATAAATCCAGGTAGATGATGTCAGTTGCTTTCCCCTTGTTTACCAACGCTGTGGCAACATCGTAGAAGGACACCAGATTTGTCAGGCACAATTTGCCCTTAGTGAAGCCATGTTGGCGGTCACCAAGCACCTCCTTATTTTCCATGTGCCTTAGCAGAGATTCCAGGAGGATCTGCTCCATGATCTTGCCGAGCACAGGGGTGAGACTGACCAGTCTGCTGTTCCCCGGGTCTTCCTTTTTTCCCTTTTTGAAAATGGGGGTTACGTTTCCCCTTTTCCAGTCAGCGGGAACTTCTCCAGACTCACACAACTTTCCAAATGTAATGGAAAGCGGCTTTGTGACTTCATCTGCCAGCTCCCTCAGGACCTGTGGATGGATTTCATCAGGCTGCATAGACTTACGCACCTTCAGGTTCCTCAGATGGTCTCGAACCCCATCTTCTCCTACAGTGATGGTTATTCTTTCCCATAGACCCTGCCTTTCCATTCTACAACTTGGGCGGTGTGGTTGGAGCCCTTGCCAGTGAAGACGGAGGCGAAAAGGTCGTTCAGTACTTCAGCCTTCTCCATATCCTGGGTGACCAGGTCTCCTGTTTCCTTCCAGAAAGGGCCCACATCTTCCCCACTCTTGCCTTTATCCCTGACGTACTTATAGAGTTTTTCTTGTTATCCTTGATGTCCCTATCAAGGTTTAATTCTATCTGGGCTTTAGCTTAATCTGGTTCCTGGCCACTGGGACAGTTTCTCTGTATTCCACCCAGTCTACCCGTCCTTGCTTCCACCCTCTGTAGGCCTCCTTTTTGCTTTCGAGCTTGTCCAGGAGCTCCTTATTCATACATGTAGGCCTCTAGCTGCTTTGCCTGACTTCTTCTTTCTTGGGATGCACCGCTCCTGAGCTTGGAGGTGATCCTTGAACACTAACCAGCTTTCCTGGGGCCCTCTCCCCTCCAGTACTTTTTCCCATGTTACCCTGCCAAGCAGGTCCCTCAAGAGGCCAAAGTCTGCTCTCCTGACGTCTAGGGCTTCCTGCGTGCCCTGCATACCCGTTTCGTTGAATTGTGCATCCCTACAAGTGAAATATCCACATAGCATCTTGCAACAGGAGACACATTCATTCTGAACTGGAATAAAGAGACAGAAATGATTTCTGTGGCTTAGATGAAACAGCCAAGTATGGCTGTGACTACCTCTGCTGTTTGCTTTGCCATAATTTCACCTGTTTTTTCTCTGAAATTAGGTTTTTGTACAAGAGACTGTCCTGTCAACTTGATTTGATGATTCTCTGGCAAATCAAAGTAAATATAATTAAATATTAAGGAACTGGGCAGGCAGCAATAGAATAAATATCATATACACATCTTGGGATGAGATTAGACTGACCGCATTTAACAGTTGTATATTGTTTACCTGATGAAAAAGGTATATTTTGGTATTGACGTCTTTTGGTAGTTTGTAACTTGATTTAGCTTTTGAAGTAAATGCTGGAAAGACAGGTCTTAAAACAAACTGCTCTTGTTATCCACAAAGAAGGAAAAGTGCAAGCGTTCTTCTGGCACTGATACCCCCATTCGAACCCTGCCCTTTGTCTCAGAGCAGTAGGAAGGTATTTCTCTTGTGCCCTACATTACAGTGTTTTTAAGTAGATTTACCCAATGAACCATGTTACCACTTCATTTCCCACCGGCCACAAGATGAAATGATGTTGGCTTTGGACAAAACTGGCCTTTGTTGCCAGGGAGGTGAGCAAATGTGTACATCATGGTGGAGGACGGCACAAGTCAACCAAGTCACAGACCAGTTGAGTTTCCCAACGCAGAAAGCATCTGTCTCTACCACGTGCCGGCTGTCCCTGCAGTGTGCCAGGATAAAAGGAGTAGGGAGGGCTACGGCCCACCGTAATTCAGCAGGAGTTTAATGAGGCAGGTGTGTCCCTTTGCCACTGTGGATAGATGGATGACCAAAGTTGCAGTGTACTTTGGACATTAGACTAAAGTATGAAACCTGTATTTTTAAAGAGTTTCCTGTCCCATGCTGATTTTCTCCCCGTTCCCTGCCCAGTCAGTGAGATGCCACCAGCTCACAGACAGCACAACAACACTCCAAAAACACTGAAACAATTTAATCAGGTTTTTTAAAACGTGCATGCCTTAATATTGCAAATGATTGAGATATACAATAAATAAACCTTGTGAAATAGGAAGGGGGGGGAAGCCTGATTGCTTAAAAAGTTGAGAGCACCAGAATACGTCAACAACATGCTTTAATTACTCTTTGTATTACAGCCTCTGTCACTGCTACAGCTTTCAGAAAAATAGCTCTGTAAAAGTCTCTATTTAGAGGAAGAAAAAGCAGTCTAGGCTGACTCACAGGTGTCTGGAAAGGCCAGAATACTTGTCTCGTTGCCTGTTTCATCACGGTATTTTCAAGAAATTATTGTAGAATGATGTCACCCAAGAAAAATGTCATAGCACAAGAAGTTTGCCTTTATTAGCAAGGTTGACTAGTTCAGTCTGTGTTAATAGTTAAGCTGGCCAGACATTTCTCGCTAATCACAACATTTTCATTAATGTCTTTTTGGAGAGGCAGTGGCACAGTGGTTTTGCAGACTTACGTCATTCCCAAGCCTGCTATGTTTACTTATCACATAGGCTTGTAGATACCTTCTTTGGTATATCAGTGTTAAAAATAGCTTCAGGTGCTGAGCAGGGAGATGAATAATCACATTTGAAAGACTTCAGGGACTTCTCAGATTCACTCCACAGATACAGACATTCAGTTAGACACAATTCTTGTCTCTCTTAGTGGAAGGCTGGCTTGACCTAAATGCTCACAGAGTTTAACCAAAAAGCCACTAGAAACATCTAGCTAGATTGCTAGCGAATTAAAAGAAATAAACAAAGGACAGTTAATAGAAAACAAAAGGTGAACGTTGTGCACAATGTTTTGTTACTGAGTACTAACGTCACCATATCATCCTTTAAAAACTTCTCTCCACCCAAGGCTGATCTTATGCCGTCTAATAACCAGAGTGGGTGTCTGTAAGGAGGAGAATCTGGTGCCCTCTGCTTCTGGACAGGGAATTATTTGCTTGTCCCATGCCTTCTGGGGCCATACCCCAAAGGGCCAAGGCTGTTTACAGACTCATGACAAATACAGCATCAAATATTTCTAAATGGTCTCCAACGACTCTAAAGAAGAAAATAATTACTCTAAACTGCAGTATGTAATTACAGTAAAATTACTCTGAGTGTCAGAAGATGGGAGACAGAAAGAGGGAGAAGAGGAACTTGCTAATAGATGACAAACATGATAAAATACTGCAGACATCACACAATTGCTTGTTAACCTACTCTATCTGCATCTGGTCTAGTTGACCCATCATCTCTTCTACCTTTAATTCTTTAAATCTTAAGCTAAGGCCGCTTGATTCACCATCTTGATCTCCTGGCAGAGAGACCCTTGAATGCTCCCCCTCAACCTGGCCTTTTCTACATCCACTCTGCAAAGCTTTTCTTTACATCCCATTTTTGCCTGGCTTCAATATATTTCTACCAGTCTGTGGGTGTCTGACAGGTACTGTCTGTGTCTGCGCATCTCCAGTGGCCCCCTCACCCTGGTCACCTCCCCCTGCTCCCTCGAAGGCTCTCTGTCCTCAAGGACCTGGCACAGCTATCCTCCCCAAACCCATCAGCCTGGCAGCTGGCTCTGCTGCTCACAACCCCTTCATGCTACTCTGGAAGCAGTGCTTTCTCCAGAAAACCACCGGAGCTGCTGCCTGAGGGGATCAGAAATACGTAATCAGGAGCTTCCAGAGGAGGTCAGAAATATGTTCGCCAAGGGCTTTATCACACCTATTGTCGAGGCTTGGGGAAGGGGATTCTTTGCCAAAGGGATTTGGAGAAAAAAAGGGAAGAGTAAGAAAATAATTTTGATCTTCATGCTTCTCCCCACGTCCTTCCTCACTTTTCCCCCTCCCTTATAAATACTTATTTTTGCTTGTGAAGGTCCAAGTTTCTGTGAGCTTATAGTTCCCTCCCAGCCAGGATAGATGCTGTGTGCGCAGTGTGTTATGAGGTGACAGTGATTTCAAACTGCTCTAAAATCTGCTTGTGAAGCTCTGCTCCCCCTGTGGTTTGAGGCACAGTATTTTTGAGGTGGCATTGCTGGTCTCCTTAAATGGCAGGCAAGCAGTTTGCTGAACTTTTTTAAGTACCTCTGGCTTTTTCACAACATAAAAATAAGCCTGCCTCAACCTATTTTGAACTCATTTCTCAGGTACACAATCTCAGTTGATGTTAGAGATTTCCAAAACCTTTCAGGAAGGATTTTAAGTACAGTGCATTAGACTTGGCCTTCTTTACGGCCCCGATTCAGCACTTCTGTATGGGCACAACCTGCTGTGTTAGTGCCATACCATGTCCTCCAAGTTATGCGTGGTCTCAACTGCCTTTGCTGGGAAGCAATAGATCAGCCTTCCCATCATGGCCCCAGACTTACTGCAGAAATTAATGATCCAAGCAAGGGACTACATCAATTGAATCCAAGCTATAGACTTTGTCAGAGAATGCTAGTGTCAGCTGGAGCTGTCGTAGCCAGCTCCATTTATTGGCCTATGCACACTATGCAGTAAAACACTTAACAGTGACACAAGCATGAACCAAAATGCCAGATCCTAGCATCCCCAAACACCAGGGAAGACTGGATCCAAGCCTGCCTCTAATGCACCCAGCTTTCCCTCAGCACTGACTGAACCCCTTCATTGCGCTGTTGGAGAAACTCCTCTGCTGAAGGGGCAGAGGAAGCCGTAGGAAAAACACTGTAGAAACGCAGGTGGTTCCTGCCGGCCCTGAAGGAAGCTGCTGCGTTGTCACCACTGGCCAAAGGCTGTTGGCCATTTCCATAATCCAGCATTTATGTACCTGAATCTGGAATGAGCAATCCCAAATGTAACTGGTCATGTGTTCTCTAGATTCCCAAGTGACACATTTCTACACACAGTAAAGGTTCTTCTTGTCAAGTATTACACACAGTTATTACTGGATTTGATCCATAAAGCAATAGGCAAGTCAGGGTTGAAACTTGAAGTAATGCATGAAATAATGAGTTAACTCCTAAGGATGTTTTTCAGCCTTATCCCTAAGTATCCAAATCCTGTCCTATAGCTCTGTTCATACAAACATCTATACAGACACATGCCCCCCCCGCCGCCAACATTTGTCTATGAACACAAATTTGAAGTTGTATTTAACATTTTCATATTATTCTATGTGCTACTGAAAGATAAAATGTTAAAAGATAACCAAGGAAATTATAATGAACATGGATCATCTTACTGTCCTACCACTTGTGTTCTTGCAATTATGACAAATTTCTCTAGGTTGTGCCAGCAAAGAACAGAGTGAGAACAACTTACCACTAAAGCTTTCATCCCACCCCCTTTATCTCTTTTCCTAGATTATGCTGCTCTTTTGGTTTTTTCCCCTCTTCCCAGTCATGTCCTCACAGGATATGAGTAACTGCCACTGAAACCAAACCAAGTTACTCACTTCCTCCATCAGGGAACTCAGATCCCTAAAGTATACATTGTGCAGGATCACATGAACAAGACTGCTCCAGAGTGGGAATGAGCACCGAGACAACAGCCTTGTAAGGCTTCTAGCACTTCATGGATTGAATCAGGTGGGAAAAAGTACTGAAATGCTGTTTCATAAAGTATTTTTGTGTCTGGAGAATGAACAGTCATATAGAATGAACAGTCATACCTTTAAAAACTGTTGTTATTATACAAATTACACAGTTTCCTGGAAAAAGGACCGTAATCTTGTATTTACTTTGAGTTTTTTTATCAGTTCTTGTTTTACCTACGTTGCTATGCCCAGGAAATTGTTTAGCTAGTTTCTAACATCAAGAATTATGCTGGAGCTCAATGAGCCCAAAGTTTTGTATATATAAAAGATATTTTATCAGAGTTAGAAATATGGTCAAATCAGATTGTTGGATCTGAATAGTCCCACTCATTCATGGTCTTCAGAGCTTGTTAGGAACCTCCCCAAGTACTCATCTGTACTTGAATCTCTGTCGTGTCTATACAGAGAAGACCCTAAAGCCCAGCGGGGGTGAACTATGCACTTCAAGCAGACTGACTGCATCTTTATATATTTACTCACAACTTCCTCTTGACTATAAACCTCTCTCAACCATGGCCTTATCACTCCTTATGAAATACTCTGCAGAGCTCATACAAATTAGCAGCTAGTGCTTTCTGTGAGTATTGCTGCGTCCTCTGGGAGCAGCCTGGAAATCTGGCTGATGATCAAGATAGGAGCCGTTTGAAGATAACACTGCCTCATGCTTGCATGTGCTTGTGGTAGGACTTCAAATAACTCTTTTAACTCTAGGCCTTCAATGAAGACTAGCGTTGAGAAAGACAACTGCTCAAGATGGTTTTCTTACCTGGAAAACTCCTATTTGGCTGACCCAGCAGGCAATAAAACTCTTAAGCCTGTAGTAGCACTTGTGGTTATGTTTTCAAAGCTGTACTGGGCACCATGAAAAACCACAGGCACAACAATTACAGAAGACATCCCCTCGCAGTGTCACTGGATCACACGCCGAACTGCAAGGACAAAGCAGATGCCTTTCAGTCCTACAGAAAAACAGGGGTTTCTGCTGGGCTGAAGGGTAAGGGTCTCCATTCCTGAAACTAAGCTTACTGCCTTCAGCCTAGCAACTTTTACTTCAAGATACCTTTTTCCCTGACCATCTTTTTAAGATTTCCTTTTCTTTCCTTGCTTCTGCAGTGTTTGCTCTTCAGAATGTTTTGAATCTCTGAATGTGAGTGACTGTCCAGAAACCTCTGAATAAAATCCTGAACTTTAACACCACTGTGAGCGGAGTCACAGCAAGTGATGACTTTGAATTTGAGGCCTCAGTCACAAAGAAGGATGCTGCCTCTATCCCCCCACAGAGCCATAAGAAAAGCAGTACAGTCATTTGTGGGCTTAGGGGGAAGAAGAAGCAGTATAAAAGCTATTTCACAGAAATACATGTGATTTCCTATTCAGATAAGACCTATATCTGCACTCGTTGCAGCCAGAGGTAAACCCTCGCAACTGCAATATACAGCAATATACATAACGGAAAGAGAGTTTTCAGTATAATAGGAACATAAAAGTGCGGTGTGTGGAAGAAACACATATAACACAAAAGATTTCTCTTTTATTACTGGCTTCACAAAAAAAAAAAAAAAGTGAGATAATGATACAGCTGTCAGAAACTCCAGGTGTTTGTAAAAGAGTTTTTGTGCTCCAAGAGGTTGCTCCCCTGGAGAAAATCCTCAGGGTTCCAGCAAATCCAGCTGGAGTTAATTGAGCCTCACTTCTAAGAAAGTAGAGAAAGGCTGTGCCCACCGGAAACCTCCAGCTTCCATCAGAGGTGCCAAAAAGTTGTCTGGGGTGTTTCACTGATATCTGAGAGTAATATCTAAAAATGCTGCTATCATCAGGCTTGATTTCTGCCAAAAGAGGAAAGTGTCCTTATGGAGCATCCTATATGGAGTCCCCCTTTTCTGTAATTTATTCATTTGCTCACTTGTGCAGCTTACAGTGCCTCAGCCTTCAAAATAGCATCCGCTTTCAGGGAATGCTGTCAGGATCCCAAAATCTTTGCCATAAGTACTGCCAGAACTGGCCTCAACTTTTGCCTTGTCCTGCACAAAGGAAGAGCTGACAGATCGGAGCTGAGAAGCACTTATAATGCAACACAGAAGAAGGTTTTCACGTCTCTTCCCTTTCCTCAGGGTTAAATCAGCCCTGAGGAAGTCAGATGCTAAAATATCATCAAGTGCATCTTGCCAGGACCTTCCATAATGTACCTACACTGATGACCATTGTTTGCCTCGAAGAAAAGTCTCCTTAACAAGTCTTTTCATCTTCCTTTTTAGAAGTTAATCGTTCTAGTTTTTTTCCTGGTACAAAATCATATTAAAACCAAAAATCTTGGAAAGGTCATCGCAGGCTTTTCTTTTTTTCCTGTGTGAGGAAAGAGAGCCGCCCCGTTGGCAAACCCTGATTGTTTTTTCCCTCCTAAAACCTTTTTTGCTTTGCCTTAGTTTTTGTTATGTTTCAAACCTTTGAAATAAAAAACTCTAGTCATATTCAGTCATAGTCATTCATAGTCAAAGCACTAAAAACTTTTTTGCTCCATAACACTGTTCATTGGTTTGTATCTTGAAATGGTTTAAAGTATAACAGAGAAAGGGGCTGGGAGGGACAAAGAAAGGGGCAGGAAAGAGAATTAAAAGGACCAGAGAGAGATGGGGCACTTTGAGGATCCAAAAATTCCTGAATTCTCATAATTCTGTCTCTGCCATAGGCTAACCAGCTAGACAATATGAGAAGAGAAAGGACTGCTTAATTCAGGATATATACTATGGTTTTCATTGGAAAAAAGCAATAACTGAGAACAAACAGGACGCGAATACTTGGGGAAACATTTGGGAGTAAAGATATTTATGCTAAAGATGTGATTCCCTATGTCCTTCGGGGAGAAGCTAGGAAAATGGTATTTCTGACGCTTCCCAGAAATGTCTCAGTAAAGCCAAAATATTTCATATTTTATTCTTATTATTCCTGAACAAGAAAGCCTGTGGGAAAAATGGGTATTTATCTCTGCTATGTTTTCTCAGACAGAAAGAAGAGTGTCTTTATGTGTGTGCGTGTCTGTGTATATATATAGCCACAAGTCCAATTTGTTCTTAAGCTTGAAGGTCACCATTAAGCAAAGATCATGGCCACAATATTGAGTTATATTTAGGGACAAAAACACAACAAAGGAACAGGATAGTCTGTATTTTGCCAATGTCTGCGACACTTCTATTAAGTATTTGTTATTGCTCTGTTATGGGAAAGTCACTGAAGCATATATTATTATTCTCTACACACCATCCATTATTATTCTCTACACCATCCTCATTTGACATGCTTCAAACCAGTTAAATGTCAAAATTCAGATTAGCTCTGGAAGTCTGCATGTGTCTGAAGCAATTTTCCTTCCAGCCCATCATTTATCACTGCCTGGGAGATAAAGTGGGGTTGAGCCATAAAAGCATGAGGCTGTCATGCTTTTGCTTCTTGGAATCCTTGACAGAGATCAGCCATGTGGGTGAAACCTCATTCAGGTTTTTAAACATTTTATTTACTTATCATTTATAAATTAATTTTCATTCTTTGTTTTCAAAGTCAATATCAAGCTGCCCCAAGAGTTATTGATATTTCCTGAACAAGCGTCCATAAATGAATCATTTCCATCCAACCCCTCCCCGTGCTGTGAGTCTTCCCATGCTCATTCAGCTCTGCATATTCCAGCCTTGCAGAGAATTATGGTTAACAATATGTTTACTGCTGTCATCTACACAGCTTCTTTCTTCAAGTGAGGAAGCTTGAAGAGATCTTCCTCCAGTGAGGAAGAAGATAGTGCATGAGAATCAGTTAAACAGCAGCAATTAGCTCAGCCAGATGTTGCCACAACAAATACTGGCTTGCTGCCAGTTCAGCTTATTTCTCTTTGGACTTGCTCTGTTTGCTAAATTTGTTTATCCAAAGTTGCAGCCAAGAAACCCCAGACATCTCTCCACATGACAGCAGTGCCATAGGGGATCCTTCCTAGTTTCACGTGGAAACTCCTGAGGCTTTGAAGAGCGCTTAGATGTGCTAGGAAGAGCCCAGGGTTAAGGAAAATATTCAGCTTGACTTGAATGTTTTTTCACTCGGTTTGCAACTAGGAAATTCAGATTCAGATATCAGATTTACTCAGCAAAAGAATCCCTGGGCATCTGTTTCTTCAGAGAAGGCATCTGTGGTGGCAGCTCCCTCACACAGAGATGAAAAAACTAGAAAAATCGGACTACTTTCCTGCTGAAGCAGATACTTCAGCGAGTGGTATCTGTACTTTCAATTTACATTTTTGTTTACCATTTTACCGCCTCAAAACTAGCCTGTCCAAGCAAACACTGCGCTGGTCTTCATGCTGACGTTCTGCTGTTTCCTGCGTTTATACAAGTACATCCAAAGTGATCCCTACGCAAAAGCTCTTCTAGATTAGTCAGGAGTTTGGGGTAAGGCTCCTTCACTGTGTCAGAGCAGACCTATTTGATAGAGGTGTCCTGGCACATTTCCAGACAAATCTGTCACACATACAATGGGCACCTGAGTGCTTGGGTTTGGGCTTTTTGTATTGATCCTTCAGGTTCTGAAATTTGAGGAAGAAGATTGAAATCAGACATGATGGGTTTCTATTATTATATGAGTCTGCAGGTAAGGCTGCGTCTTAAGATATTAGGTAAAGGAAGCAGACGTAGAAGTGGTTTTGGGTGTGCCATTAGTTGGCCACATGTTTGTAAAACAGATAAACGTGCAGTCACTATTTCTGGTGGGAACTGCACCCTTCCCATCACTCCATACTCTGCTCCTGTGCTTCAGGGAAACTGTAAAAATGTGACAAAGGTAATTTATTTAATTTTGCCTTCACTGGCTGATAGCAGGCTGAACTACTTTCCTACACCTGCATTATTCCTGCTGCCCTCTGAATTGTAGTTGTACCCATAAGAAGGGTTTGTGCCTGATTTTCCAGAAAATACCAGCCGCTTAACAAATTTTTCCCATCAAAGAAGCTTTTCCAGTCCAAAACATTTCAGTGCAATTACAAGACGAGTTCCCATTTCTCTCTTGTTTCCTCGTTTCCAGTGCACAAACGTGACCTCACACATGCCAGGACAGACAGATTTCTTAGTCATCTTGCCTACAATTTCTGAAGCATTGGCTCAATACCATTTACTAAATGTAGGCTAGCTGGATTCCTTTATCAGAATTAAAGCCTCAGCTCTGGCAGTGTTTACTTGGACGGTATTTTAGAAAAAGTATATTACTTTTTAACAAGTAATATAGAAAACACTGCTTATGTAGGAGGACCACTCCAATTCTCTTTTTCCCTTGGGCGTTCTGCTGTGCAGCTTCTTGCGCAGGCTGGGGTTTCAGCGCAAGCGAGTGTTGATCCTGGAAGATGTGCACGTTGCCACAGGTTCATCAGCAGTGACAACATGTTCCTTGCCTTGACTCCCTTACCCAGCACCTACGGCAAAGGCTGCTGAGGGCGCAGCCTCGCTTCTCCCTGGCTCGGACTGCACCACCAGACCGAGGCGCAAAGGAAAGTCGGGCGCGCTGCCCGCTGCCCCGGCACTGCCATTGCACTGCTCTGCCACGTCGAGGGAGGTGACGGAGGCTGTAAGGGCTAGAAATTCGGTAAAGCCTTCAGCTATCCCTGTGTACCTTGGACTAAGATCATAGTGGGATGTAATACTGGGGCCAAATTTTTACATACTTCCATTTCATGGAGGAGCTCATAAGAGAAAACGCAGCCCTTGACTGGGACTGGAGAAGCACACGGTATTTGTAGAGGCCAAATATCCATTACAGATATGCTCAGCTTCAGAAAGGGGAACTATAAAAATGAGGAAGCTTTTTAAAATGAATTAAAGGGGTAAGCTGTGAGAATTAATTTCCTACAAAGCCTGATGGAGGTTGCTGCGGGATGTCACAGCAGTACACACTGCTATGCCATGAATGCCATGGCCAGTACACAGCACCTTTTCAGAAAGGCTTGAAGAAAGGGCAAAAGGTAACCAGCTTTGTTAGGCAGCAGAGCAAGGAAAGGTATTATAAAGAAGTTCAAAAAGCTAAAGGCATGTCCAAAGCATGGAATAGAAATTTCTATTTTTTTCTCCAATAGAAAGCACCATAAACTCTGATAGACTAAATGTAAAAATGCAGTCAGGGTAGCCAAAAAGAAGAAATTTGGAGAGCAAATCACAAAAATTATCCAAACTACCAATAATTTTGTGGGGTTTTTTAAAATACATCAAAAGCAGACAATTTGCCATAGTCTGGAGGAGCAGCCAAAGGCCAGGGTGTCAGGGGAGTTACCTGCAAAGGCACTTTGTGTAAGAAGCAAAGCTTAGGGAATTTCCTATCTTGAACTAGTCACATCCAAACAGACCCACAACTGCTTTGTGCAATGAAACTTCATTTCAGTCAGCAAATTATCCCTCTTTTTGACAAGCCAGTCTTTTCCGTGCTAGTGCCCTCACTCTCGTTATACCACCTGGGTGAATTAACTTTACTCTGATAAGGGGTTGCGCTGCGATGAAAATTTCCTTCTAGGGAGATCTCATCTAACCACTAGCACATAGTAGTGCCTGGTTACAGATCTATTGACAGCATTTCAACCATGGGCCAGGAGCCTGTCCCGCCAGCCCCTGCTCCCTGCGACGCGCACGCAGCCCTGCAGAGAGGTCTGCAGGCTGGAGGGCAACATCGCAGGCGCTTGTGAGGAAGGGCTGGAGGCCGTGGTTGCCTGCGGTACCATCTAAGCACCTCAGTTTTGCAATAGCTGCTCCGCATGGTCTCCCCTCTTTTTTAGTTCCTACTTTGTAGATTATTCAGGTAGCCAAGGCGGTTATTCCTACTGAGAAGAGAAGGTAAGGGCAAAGGTATTTTTGTAATTCTGGTTAGAGCATAACCCCAGGGACCCCGATGGTGAGGAGTGTGAAGATGTGGCACGTTCATCCCCCAGCGACTTCAGCAGCTATCAGGGCGCTCCAGGCACGTGACATTTTGAGCGGCGTGTACCTCGGTACAGCTCTCAGAGTTTGCTTGCCCACGAAACAGCAGGCTTAATATTAAATAGCTATTCAGGTTGCTTCAAAGGTGTGGTTAGAAACATGAAATGACCCTTTGAATTGTTTAACAGCTATATCTGTGACTGTGTCATCCCTGCCCATAGGCTTTTAAATGTTTACTTCTTCACTGAAATATGAGATTAATATTATGTTACTTATCTCTTCTCCTATAGCAACAGATAAACTTTCAAAATGTCAGTGACTTACATATATACATACAGAGTAATTACTATCTATCCTTAAATCCTGCTGTCAGAAAATAATGCATATTTTACAAAAATTTTTCTGAAAGTACCTTAAGACATCTTCATCCTTTTCGTGCCAGAAATAAACAGACAAAAGATGCCTTTGAGTGGTGCGTTACTCATTTTAAAAAGCCTGTGGAAAACTGACATACTTCCTCGTTCATCTTTGGGAAGGAACAATTTCATCGGGTACTGAAGGAGAAAATCCAGTGCCACATTATGAAAGGGAGTTGCCATTTAAAATAATTGAGTACTTAAAATTCACCGTCTTGCTCATTCAATAAAGCACTCAGCAATTCTAAAACTGGAAAAGGCCATTAGTATCATCTTATCTGACCCTCTCCATAACAGAGGCAAATAAATTTCATCCAATTTCCTTCAATAATGCACTTTTTGGTTAAAGCCTATTTTCAGAAAAGGATCTAGTCTTGATTTTAAAACTTGTACAAGAGAATTTGCTGTGTCCCGTGTTAGTCTGTTCCAATGCATAATCATACTCAAAGACATATATTTTAATTTTTCTGACTTTATGTACCAGCCAGTTGGTTTGCTTTATGCCTTCCTCTATCAAAGGGAAGGATGAGCTCATCCTTCTGTTATATATGGTTAAGTCAATAAGACTTGAGTATAAAAGTATGAAGACTCAAAGTTTCAAAACTACAGAAGCTTAAGAAAAAAAGTGAAGAGGGAAAACCCCAACCTCTGGTAAAGCTATTTGTTTAGAAGAAAAGGCACTGAGATTGTAAATCAGACCATGCCATTAGGAGGGCAGAGTTCTGCAGTCTTAACTAAGACAAAATACCCATGAGCATTTGATGGGAATTACAGATTTGTAGTGACTGATTAAGGATTATGACGCAGTTTTCCATGTTTAAAATGTAACTGATAAATGCCATATACTTTTAATTTCCCTATTAATAGAATTTTCTCTTGTTCTAACTGCATAAGCTAGTGCAGTTAAAGACATTTAGAAATCTGCCTTTCTAGACAGAGATTTTACGGCGTCAAAGAAAAGAGTTTATTACAGATTCAGCATAGCCCTTGAAGTATTTTTCTGACTTGTTGAAACGTTTTCCTGAATCAAAGCCTTAATCCCCTATACATTTAAGTCTGACTAAATGTAAATGTAGATGTAGTATTATGATCCCAGGCTCTCAGATAAAACCATGCAGCAAGTAACACTGCAAATAGCCCCTATACCCTGCTCTTCACCCTGGGTAAACCCAGGGTGGGGCTGGGAGCCCACATACTTGTTCCCAAAAGGCAGAAGTTCCCTGACGTTTCTCTCCCACCCAACTGGCTTCCGCCCTTCCCCTGGAGTAGGCAATGCCCAGTGTGCGCCCAGAGGGAGCGGGAGGCAGCAGGACATCGCTCAGGGCTTGCTGGGCCGAAGCTGTTTGGATGGCTTGAGGCAGCTGGGTCAGGAGGGCTTGGGACAGCCTTGCTCATTGCCATGGGGGTGCGTGACAAGGGTAAACGTCAGGTCCAGACCTGAGCACCACCAAACTTCAATTGAAATTTGACAGCAAAGAGCTGGTGAGTGTTCTTTGAGAGCAAGTTCCCAACCACTATGTAGCTTTCTTCTCACGACCACATCAACACTGTATTTCAGTAGTTTCCATATGGAAATGTCATGGAGAAGTGGCAGAAATGTCACTGGGATTGAGATTATATCATATTAGTTGTATCCGCTTTTTTCCCCACTACGCCACTTTACCAGAGGCAGAAAATAAACAGGCTTGGCATGACTTGTTCTCAACAGTCTTTGTTGGATTTTTTTTATATAATTTAGGTACTTACAAAGTAATTTTTTAAACAGCTTGCCCCAGAATCTTTTCAGGAATGAAAGTTACACTGACAAGTCCGGAAGAGTAGCATCTCCTCTTGTATAAAAACAAACACAGACAGAGCATGTGTCCATGGAGTTTCCTAAATCCTCATATTAGAATACAGGTCTCGTTTCACACCTGAGAAGTTGCTACTGTTTGCTCAGAACTTCAGTTTTCACCATCAAATCTACAACCTCGTCAGAGGCTCAAGCATGACAAGAGTGACATTTCCAGGGTTTTTCATTGTCAAGCGCCACTGAGCATTTGCCGACTGTTTTTCTCAAGGCTTTGTAACTGAATGTAATACATGCTCAAAGGGATTTTACGCCAATTGACTGGACACTGCCCCAAATCAGACAGCGATGCCAGAATCTCTCTAAGCAAAATCACCAAAATATTTGTAAGGGGACAACACTTACGTGTTTTCTTTCCTAGCTCCGATGTTGGAATTGCTGACTCGTTTTGATTACACTTTCCAAGAAAAAAGTGCAATTATAGGGCGAGGGAAAGGCTGTTCCCTGGGTGGGATACCACTTCCTCAATGGAAGCTTGCGACACTACAGACATTGCAGTTATCACTCTTCCTGGTTCATGTTCCCACTGTACCTTCCATGAGTGCATTAGAAATTAGAGCTATATTCACACCATTTTCCAGGAAGCAGAGAATGTTATTACCTCCTTCTTACAGTCAGGAAAACATAAAGAGGCCTTGCTCAAGGTCAAAATGAGTCAGTAGAGAGCACAGGATGAAACCAAGCTAGTCTCATCTTTTAATAACTAAAACAATGCTCTCCTTTTTTTCCTCCTTTCTGATAATGTTCACGTGCGTAATCTTTTCTCCAACTCATAAAAGTTCCTCAGAACTCTATAGTTGAAATACTGGTGAAGATCAAAGGGAAATGAGCTTTCTGACTGGACAACTCCCTTGTTTTATGCTTTATCGATTTACAACACCCTAAGGAAATGTTAGGAGTTATGGCATGACATAGCTGTCATACAGTACATATGTTCTTCCAAAAATAGCTTTTTAAAATGCAGATATCCCTTACAGAACCATTTATGAGGCAAAGAGTTCCCCTGTCTTCCCCTGCCTTTTTTTTTTTTTAAGTTGAAATATAGTAAAAGGGATAAAAATCAGAACTATAGTAAGGCTGGGCAGTGGTGATGTTGCCTCACAGAAACTCCCAGCACACGTCTGTCACTCTGGAATCCCTCAGAGAGGTATCCGTGGCTCCAAGCAGTCATNGCACGTCTGTCACTCTGGAATCTAAGCAGGGATTCAGGTCTCCCTCAGAGAAGTATCCGTGGCTCCAAGCAGTCATTAGGCCCTTGAACTGACTGGTGTCTCCAGAAGAAAGCCAACTGACGTGGCTCCAGAAGAAAGTAAGCAAAAAGTCTGTTATACACTGAGCAATAGAGATTGAAGGAGAATTTATAGACATGCTCTGAAATGTGTCTGAACAGCAAACAAGTAACTGCATTTTTCTGCCTACAAACCAGTCATAGTCTGATCAGTGAATGCATGTATTTTCTTACCTCATTCAACAGAGAGAGGGTTATTTTTAAGGTAAGGGCCTATGTAAATCCATTCCAATTTTTGGAGTGTCTAGGACTGCCAAAGGCTATTGTGTAGATAAATATTCATTGGAAAAAATACACTGAAAGAACCATTCTACCCCTAAGCTACTGAGGATGCACAAGATAGAAATGACCCTGTGTTCATATAGAAAACAGAATAAAATAAGGTGCTTATTTGGCTCCATCTGAAACACATTGTAGTCGCCACTTTCATTCACGGGTTTGCATGCACAGCAACAGATGCTTGAAAAATCAGGTGTATGGAATAAACCTTATCTAAAATGCTTTGGCTGGTAGATGAGAAACTCAAGGGAGAGCTACTGTAGGAGCATTATGCAAGAAAACAACCCACAAAGGCTCTTTACAAGGCAGGGAACATAAAAGCAACAGCAAATTATCTGTGAGGCAGCAAAGCTTTTCCTTCTTTTTCACTTCCATATGTTGTAATATTCTTTCTGCCTAAAGGTCATGGTGTGCTTATAACCATAAAACCAGGAAAATCCTGCTCTTTTAGTAGGATACAAACTTCTTCCATTTATTCTACCTACAGGCTTAAAAAATTAAAATGGGACAGCCCCAAAAGCTTGGAAATTTCAGAACCCTTCTTCAAGGATAAAGAAAAAGAAAATGGGAGAAGTGATCTCCTACATCCTCAAAAGCCTTTTTTCCCCAGGGTTAATTTACTTGTGCTTTTGGGCACTAATTCCCATAAGTCCAGAATACCGTATGGTGAGCTGTTGCAATTATCAAAGTGGCAAAGTATGGCAATCACATTCAATATTGCTTCTTTTGCTGAAACACAGCAATTTGTAAATTCTTTGGGGTATAAATGGAATTCATTCTTGACCGATCCTTTGCAAGTACTGAAATAAAAAAAGGTTAGACATAACTGTACAACCCAAGGACACAGGGCAGGATGGCATAGGTTGATAATCTGTCCTGTTGAGATGGAGTTAGGGATGGAGGGAAAGCACAAGCGTAGACATCGGTTTGGTTCCTGGAAGATGCTGGCTAAGTTCCTATTTCTTGCATATGCTTGCTGTGTGCCCTTACAAAGGTCACTTAGAACTAGCTCCACAGACACGTGCATTATATGCCATTGTTGATCTAGGACTCAATTCTTTCTGCGCCTCAGTTACTTATCTGTCATTTCCAGACAACAGTACTTCCCTATTTTAGTGTGGTATTAGGAAGACAAATACATTAAAGACATTTAAATGCTGCAGTGAAAAAGGTCATGCAAGTAGCAAAGATGGAAAGAAATGAGTCTCAGTTTCTAATAGCTTCCAGGACTCCTGAGCGTGGAGATAGAGCAAGGGCTGGAATCAAGGAAGGAAGAAAGAACAGGATGGAAGAGAGCTGCCAGTCCCAATGATACACTTTCCTGGTGGGCAATAAGGGGTGCTTAGTTTAAAAGATGATAGCAAAGTCAGTGCCCAAAAGCAGAACATGTCTGAATCTATTCTGTGAGCAAGATAAAATCCTCCAAAAAGCCTTGGGAGAAACCAAATGCTTTTCCCCATGGAACTGCTCCCGCCCCTATGGCTATGGGCAGGTAAGCTTTGATAGCTTCCTCTGTGAAAGGGGAGGGGTGTTTGTGGGGTTTTATTGAATACCTTCATCTGGAGGTTAGCACCCTGTGACCACAGTTTTAACCTGCTAGTATGCTTCTGGCATTATACCCCAAGAGGAGGGGTATAATGTGAGCAGGGGTTAGGAAAAGGCAGGTTTGGAAAAAAACTGGACAAATCACTTTTCTTTGTCTTTCTTTCCCTATTCCCAGCAGTGTTCTGGCAGGCTGCAGTCCCCAGGGAGGAGAGACATCATAGTTTGACATCCAGTGGGTGCCTTGTTTCTAATCTCCTGGGGAACTGAAAGTGGCTGTTGCCGTGATGACTGAAAAAGGGCTTTCCTAAAATGTTACAGCCATTAGGTCTCTAGGACCGTAGTAACTCTGCCAGAACTTCCTTATGATCTCAAAGGAGACTTTTGACGGAGGATTTGCACTAACTTTACAAACTATGTGTTTTACATCTATTCTTTCCAACATTTTCCTCTTGAGGAGAGCTGGTGGGAGACCAGGCAGAATGCCCCACCTGCATTTGTCAGTAGCATCACCCTTCTGAAAAGCCAGTGGTTACACAGTGGGCACACCAGCAAACCCTGGCACTGCACAAGGGAGGACGCAGGGACCTATCCCAAGAAAGGGTTACTCAGACGTACCATCACCCACCTCCCTCCTTGACTGGGAACTAGAACTTTGTACGTCGGCACTAGTTTAATTTGAGATTCTAATTACTGTACAAATATCGATTACCACTTGAAACGTGCAGTTCAAATGGATGATTGTCTCTGAATTACTGTTATGGCAGTCACTTACAAGAAGTCCCACTTCCTTGCGAGATATGGTGTGAACCCACAAAGTTCATGGACAATGGGCACAAGACCTTACCTCTGGAAGGAGGCTACCGTATCCGCTGGATAAGGGTTGAGTTTGTACCTTGTGTTCCTTAGAAGCAAAAGGATTCTCTTCTCCTACATAGGACATCTCCTAAAAAAGAAAGGACAGAAACAAATGTTTAAAAACACCATCTGAAATCATCATTATAAAAAACAGAGGAAAAGGGGCATATTCAACGGGCATAAGTACCACCAAGTGTCTTCTTTGTATCCTGCTGTCTGACACAAGACGCTGTCACTATGCACTTCCCTCAGGCTCTCTGAATTGCTCTCCAGTGGTACTAAACCCACTCCAGGCACAGACATTAAGGTGGAAGTTAGGCTGGCTGTAAATGGCCCAAAGCAATTTAAAAACAAATTATAAGACAGAGGCACAGAAAAAGAAATGTTCTCCTTGTTCGTTGATATCTTCTGCTCCTTGAAGACCTGATGTGGACTAATTAAAAGTCTCAGATCTCATGGAACGCTGTTTTCCCGTATTTTTTGTAAGGAGTTTTTCTTGCTCTGTTATTTTTAATTTTGAGATCAAATCTTGGCAAAAGCAGAAACAACTCTTATACAATACCTGATACAGTTTCGCTTCGGTGATAACTCTTGTCAGCAGGGTTTTCATCCACAGAGTTCTCAACAGCTACCCCCCAAAATGTTCCTCACGCCCCCTCTATACAATGAAGACGGCTTTATAAATGCACTGGTATTTCAAAATATGTCCTCTGGTGGGAGAGAGAACATTCCCTTCTTTTCCTTCCCAGCCATCACTCTCTTCCAATTCAGCTTTTGTGTCTATTGAGGGGAACAAAGCCTAATGTATCTCTCTCTTTTGAGCAAAAAGGAACGTACGTTCCTATGGGCCTAGATCCAAACACACTGAAGATAACACAAAGTCTCCCAAACAATTCAACTAGCTTTGCATCAAGCTTGCCAAAGATAAAGATATGCAGTCCGTGTAATGAAAATAAATGAGCATCTGGATTTTAAATCTCTGCCAGCCCATCCGGTGAAGATCAATGAGGCAGCTGCTGTCAACTTCTCGACTAAGCCAAGCTAATAATGCTATGAAACAGGTGAGGAAATCAAGCTGCAGGTATATGCTTCTTCTGAGTGCCATCAAAAATGGGCAGGAAAGAGCATCCTGGTGCAAGTGCATGAGCTGGAATACAATTAAGCTGGCTCCATAGCAAACCTACACTTTCTTAGTGAGCTGAAGATTTGACAGAGACTCTTGCTGGCAGCGCATCATAGTGATGCCATCAGCAGCACTCTGGTGTGCAAGTGAATTATTAAAGCAATATAGCTGCACGACTACATTGCAAAGAAAAATAATTATTTAGAAGATGGCTTTGTATGGAAAATGGTCGAGCTGTAGATCCTGTTACACTGGTCTGCTCCTGGGTGGGAACTGTGGTCTTCTATCTTCTAGTGAACGCGCACAAAAGAGATGGCAAAATGAGCAGTGTCTTAATCTGCAATGCTGTATGGGGGAGGGGGGGGAAGAAGCTCTATCCTAAAAAATCCTCGAGGCGGGAGAATGGCCATCGTCCCAGTGGTTTACCTGAGGAAAACATGGTGTAGGAGGAAATCAGCTGTTTAGGAGAGACTTGCAAGAAAAAAGGCTCTGTGCTGCAGCTGAGGCAGCTCTCTTTCCTTCCAAGTGTCTATCTGCTGGAACAAACCCCTGAGAAGAGTGTCCTGCAGCTCTGCACCACTGCAGTACTCCTTCCTTGGATGAAGCTAGAAGCTGAAAGGTCCTGACCCACTTGAATAAGACCACTGGTGATGGGAACTGGTCAGGAAAGACCCCGTGGTAGCTTCAGCTGGAAGAGGAACATTGAATCCCAGCTGATGATGCCATTGCCTATGCAGATTCCTTCTCACCAATCTGCCCAGCTTAAAAAGCATTCAGCAGTCCTCATTTTCTGCTTTTACAGTCTCCAGGCTGCTGATTTTCTGCTGTTTCCCACACCAAAGAGAAGTGCTTTCCAGCAACTGCCAGTTTCAACTGTGGAGAGGTGTTACGTAGATACATTAATTGATTGGGATGAGATTTAAGACCATCAAGCAAAATACCTAACAGAATTTCAGAAAATGCCTCTGATTGCTAGTACCAAAGTTTTAACTCCAGGTAGTGTGTTTCCAAACGTATTTCTTTTGTTTCTATGCTGGCTGTAGTAAGGACTAATGCCAAACAATCTTTACATACAGAAATCCTATGTGAGTTATGTCAGGCTAAACCAGCACATGAGGGCAATCTGTCACACTTCACTAGCGTGTTTTCTGCTCCTTTTCGCCCAGTCCCTATACCTCAGCCTATTGGTAAAGGCTCTTCTTGGTCTTGAAGAGCTCTGTTCTCCCCAGACTTCCCTAAGGTCCTAGACCAGCAGAGTGACATGCGGCCTTGGCAGAAGACAATTTTAATGGGTAAATCTGGAATTTTAATCCCAGCCTCTATAGCTCACTATACATTTTGATTTCCTCTATAACCCTAATAAAAGACACTTCCTATGAAGCTAAGCCATGCAGAAGTGGCTGCTATTTTCCTGGGAAGTTAAAAAAACCAACCCGCACATATTGCAAGCAACTCTGAGCCATCAGATGTGCTCTGTAGCATTTATCATCTGATCTGATGTGTTAATGGCTCGTTATTCCCATTAGCTGTTCTCTGGACTGATACACGCTGTTTTTCTGCGCTTAGGCTGTGCAGCCTCCTGTGTAAAGGTAATTAGCATGGGGCCTACGGATTAACTGGAGGATCAGATGTCAGCTGTGTTTCCATTCCCCAGCAGTGGCCTGAAGGAAATACCGCTCCTGCCGTGCAATGTCGAGAGCCCCGGCTGAGATAAAGGCACCGTTGTACGAGCAGGAAGGCAGTTGCTGCCGTTATGAATTTACACCAGGGAAAGACAAGACAAACAAGGCAGAGGTGAAGCAGAGCCGTAGAGATTAAGATATTTGTTAAACAAGAATATGCCAAGTGGGAGACAGGGATCTGCAAACATGCTGCTGTGCAGAAGAGTGCTGGCTTTTAAGCAGTTTTACCTGGCTGCTTCAGTTGCTGTGACAGATCCCTCCCTTGTGTTAAATAAAAATTGTCCGCTGTGTTAAGGAAATATGTGCAAGAACCAATAAAAGATCAAATGAGAGGAAGCTACATAAGTAATTACGGCAGAGCTACTCTCACCTCATGAGGCCGTACATTTAAGCGCACAGACATTCTCTTGATGTGTGTGAGGTAATGCTGTCCTCAAGGGCAAAATCGCTTTAAGTGATATGACTGCAAGAAATATAGTACTTCACCTTACTCTTAAGCCATCTGAGAACATAAAGCCTTTTGTTTCATTCCTTTGTAGTTAGAGCGGGTGCAGGGTAGGAGCTGGGCACTGAGAGCGTGAGCCACACCTACGGCTGATGCTGAAAAGGGGGTGTCTTTACAGCTGGAACAAAGAGCCAACGGACTTCAGCTCTCAGGCATAAAACCCTTCTCCAGGCTGCATGAAACCTTTCTGTTGCCACAAAGTATTACAAAAGGTAGGGCCAGATCCTAGAAGAACCTGGAAAGAGATCTTGCTGCCGGACACGATAGGATTTCTTGGGTGCTGCTGATGGATGAAGCAAGGCAGGTAACAGCGGCCTGCTTGCATAGCATGCCCAAAACCCAAGTAAAGAAGGGCAAAAAATAGCACATATCAAAAGCAAAACATTGATTTTCAGGTTAGAGGAGGAAAAGCACTTGGAAAAGCACAAAAAAAGTGTTGGAAAAGCTGAACCTAGTGGCTCAGCCTGGGATTCTAAAGAGAGTCTGTGAGTATAAGGGCTGAAAAAATGCACACAACGTCAGCGTATCTATGTCCTGGTCCTAAAATTAGCTCTAAAGCACATCATTAAGAGTAGCCATGGTATGGATGTGATCCCCCAGCTTTGAACTTTCATGAGGCTAAGATCAAGGCTAAATGGCTTACACCCATGTATTATGGCAGCCAGTTGACATCTACTACGACTCCACCTGAACAAACCATCATTGTGCAGATCTGCCGTACTGACTGCCTCTCAGTCAACAGATGTTCCCCTGAAATCCCCAGTAGCCCACCAAAACATTTCTGGGTTCCTTCAGGGGAACTCCCTAAAGAAACAGCGCACTGTACTCAGAGAAGTAGATCACTTAGGCTATAAAAATGTTCTGATCAGCAGAAGCACCTATTAGTGTGCCCTCAAAAGGGTACATTCATTATCATGCCCAGGCTAAAGGGTGCTAAACATTTGACCTGTACTGATGGTTTTGAAGATGTGTGCAATATATCAGCTCGTACTAGCAAACTCTGAAAGAGCACTGCACAAGCAGAAGCCAGGAGAAAGAAGTAGGAGGAATGAATCTCTTTCTTCTCCTGCAGCTGCCCTACAACGGCATTGTCATTAGCTGCAAGAAAGACAGAAAGAAACCGTGTAACAGTACTCTGGATATACTGACAGTGATGAGGAAGGGCAAACCGTGATCCGCCTGGTACAGAAACAATATCAGATATTAAAGCAGAGGTTCACTGTCATGATTAGGGGAAAATGCTAAACAACACAGCTGCACATGCATCCTAGCAGTCACTCACCCTCTGGGCCGATACCAAGTACACACCGGTGACCTACAGAGCTGTCTTACATCCACATTCTTATAAACTCAGGCAAGCAGCCCCAGCCTTAGCAGAATAATCAGGATGGGCGCAATGAGAGAAAAGCCATCTTAGCTGCTTATTCCCATGAAACCGCAAGCAAGGAGACAGGGAACTCAGCAGTGGGTCCTTGGAGACTATTTCGCATCGGTAACTGGAAGATGTCAGCCACAAGCAGCTGTGACCGCAATTTAGGCAAACCAAGTGGTAAATTGATGGCATGTAGTGACGCAGATTCAGTCAGCCTCAAAACAGCCTGACTGGGGGCAAGAGAAGAGCCAGCCACATGCTGTCATCAGCTGCGCCGCCGTGTGTGTGACAGCTGGAGGTCCAGGGCTTTGCCAGGCTGTTAGCCATACGGCAGATGAGGTGGAGAGCCATTAATCTACATCCCCACAGTGAACCTCGGCAGATAATGCAAGTGTGGGGCCATGTTAGCACACCATAGAGGAAGGAAAACCTTCACTTCTCTGTACGAAAGGCAAATCACACACACATCTCCCACATGCACTTGCCACTCAGGTAAGTAGGGAAATAGTTCACGGGGCCATTGACCTAACCTCATGGGTGAGTCACCCACAACGATACCTTTGGGACAGCAAATGTATCCTGGGCAGCATCTGGGGCTAGCCGTGCTTGCCTGAGGCCACCGGAGCTGGGTACAGCCCGGCGCTCTTGCCTTCCAGACAAAGTGTTTTCTCTGAAGTCTTAGGAGGGTTATCAGGGATAAAAACATGTTCAAGGGATTTGGTTCTAGAGTTAAAGAAGGATTTGAATTTGGGACCAAAGCCATTGAAAGGGAAGCCCCCTCTACCCCCAGTGGTAAGAAGCTGATGTGATTGCTCTCTTTGATTTTTGCTTTTGAATGTTAAACACAAACAGTCAACCTTGATCTTCCCCCAGGGCTGAGCTACGGAAAAGGACTACGATTCAGCACTTCAGATTGCAGACAGACACTGTGATAAGATGTGGAAATTCAATGCAAATTATTTACTACATTTATGACACCACATTATTTACTGGTACCACATTATTTACTGGTACTGCAGCTTGATAATCTCAGCAATAATTTTCAAATTACCTTTGCTCAGCATTCACTCTCTTTTATAAGTGCCGAAATGCTTCCTGCTCTTGAGCAGAGAGGATTTCTAAGACTTTCCTATGCGTGTGTGTTGAACCAATTTGCAAATGACTATGGAGGCCCAATGAACTTAAGGCTGATTTTCAAGGGCACAAGTGACAGTAAGGCATTATTTCTTTATAGGCTGCAGGACACTCAGCTACTGATTTGTCACAGTCCACAGAGGAAGTCTCATGTAGAACACTGCATTAATTTCATGGCTCCTGATACTCAGCTAGTGGGGAAAAAATAAACAAAAAGCCACCAAACCGACTTTTTTTCTCCTAGCATTTACTCGCTCCTCATATGCAGAGATGGGCTCTGACTCTGTATCTATCTGAAGAGCACGCATGTCCCAGGAGCCGGTAGAGTTGAGACGATAATCTGCACCTGATAAGCTGTACCTTGGGACACCTGCTCAGTATTGACTTGCTTAGGTCTAATTGCTGGCTAGGATACATGGTAAACCAGGACATCAGATATGTGCTGGGAGTAGGTGGAAGATCAGAAATATGATCCTGGGAGCCACTATCTTGGCATACTACATATCCAGGCAGGTAGTACTGTAAAGTTGACTATGAACAGAAAACTTTTCCATTAAATCAATTATCCATTAAGAAATTAGACAGAACAACAGAATAAGGTAGGTCCAAGTGCTTCAGAATAGAGACAGCTATGCAAGACATCCTGAGTCTCACAGCTTCTAAGAGATGCTCAGGAAGAACAGTCTCACAGAAGTTAGTCTCCATCAAAATGATCCGACTCAATATGAGGAGACACTGGAACATAATTGTTGCATGATGGCCACCTTTCACCTGTGCTTTTCTGATGTCTGCCCCCAAGGATAAAGGCAGACATGAATTACTTAAGTTATACAGTGTATATTTTTATCCCAGAGACATCTATAAACAAAAGCACATTTATATGCTTATTATGTATAATGTAATAAAAAGAAAAAAGCAAACCCAAACCAGTGAATCACTTCCTTGGAAGGGTTTTGCTTAATCATGTGCATTGTCATGTTCAGCTTTGTTTTCTCACTGATTAAAAGAGAAATCTCTCTAAAATATTCATTCACATTAGCAATTTGATGGGTTGTCTCATTCTTGTGTTTTTGCTAATGAAAGATATTGTCCATCATAGGGCAAGATAGCAGGTAGCAATAAGCTATTACCTGTGCTCCGCGCTGTGTAATGTATCCGGCACAGATGAGCAGACCAGAAAAAGCCCGGAGTGAAATACAAGCCTGCTCACATGCTTTCTGTGGTGCTCTCTGAATTTACTACGACTAAAAGTAATTGGCCTGTTTACACACCTCTGAATTGCAGCCATTGTTTTCATCACACTAGAATGAAATTTACCTGTCTCACCTAATTTTGCTGTCCTAAACCATGGATGTCTGGACTACTTCTGGAGGCTGCCTTTCAGGCTGATGGGGGAGAGCGAGGCGCCTCCAGACCACATCCCTCCTTTGAGAGTGGTCAAAGCCAGGTGAGCAGATCCCTCCCATGCCTCTGTACTCATGTGGACTGGAAAGAACTGCACAAGCATCAGTAAGAGGGAGTAACAGCGCATCTCTGGCAAGACTTTTCACCGGTGCTGGGAAATCCTTAGCATTCACAAACCCCTTTGAAGTACAAGGGCCAGATCCTCAGCTCAAACCTACTCACGTCCAGTTGCAAGCGCCACAGAAGCCTGCAGGTACTGAGTTCTCCTAAGGATAAGTACTCAGGAGAGGCAGTGTGTTATCATAAAATATAAGCTTGCATAGTCTTATTGTAGCACCTTTATTCTGGTATTGCCAGTCTTATTCTCACTGCAAAGTCAAATTTGTTCCTTCTTATCCCTACACCATGAAACCCATTGGTCTGCAGTATCCGCTATCTGATTCGCATCCAGCACCTCATCAGACATTTGTTGGGTGATTACATGTCACTCAAAAACTCTGCCCTTCCTTCCTATGCTGTGAAAGCAATGTTGTTTTAAATAACACAAACCAGCTGAGTGTAACAAAGTCTGAAATTACTTCTGTATTTCAAATTCACTATCTGTTGTTTCTGGAGCCTGTGCACTTCACAGGAGGTTATTACTCAGCCAGACTCCCCTTTGCAGAGTTACAATGCAGGCTTTTGCTCACAGGGCAAAATTGTATTTCACAATCTGCATTTATTTGACAAACTCACAGTAAGGGTTTCTGTTCTACTATAACCACAGATTTTCTTATTTACAGTCAGGGTAAACCTAATAATTAGTCTAGTGAGACAATTAGGCAAACACCATTCATTATTAAATGTGTAAACGAAATAGGTCTACATCAGCGTTCACAAAGCTGAACAGCTGACCTTTCCCCTGTAGCAAGCCTTCACCTTTTCTTATCTGCTTTTCTTATATTTGCTGCTCCAGTTGTGAGATTTAAACAGACCACAAGATGCCCCTCTTGCTATCATCCCACCACTGTAATAGTTGGTCCCAATTTCAGACAGCACATAGGCAAGAAATCCTGCCTGGTGGCCTAACATGCTCTGCAGGAATGTGTCAGTGTCAATGAATTTCTGACGAAGCCCAGGCTGGTTTCTGTGGGAAACATGCCTGCCAGGCTGATTTACGCTGGAAGCCAGCCCGCTCCCTGTTAGTGTGTCTGGCTGGCACCTACACATCTGCCATGGCAGGCAGCTTGGGTCCCACCTTTCCCAAGCTCCCAGCTCCTCAACAGCCTGCCTTTGGTAATAGAGGCAGCTGGACTCAAGACCATCCGATCCCTTGGCAAAGAAGAGATTGTTCCACTTCGCACTGAAGGTGTGTCAGCAACTGCTCTCTTTGGATCTCAGTAGTATTGTGATCACTTTCCATTTCTTATTTTCAGGTGACATTTTTCACTTCTTTATCACCTGAAGGATCTGCATTTGTGTATTAGGTGCATTGTATTGTCTGAGATGATGTTGGTTTCATTGCTGACAGCAGAATTCAAGACATCTTCAAGAAACAGCGCAGTGTTGTCCTCAGCTGCCCCCTTTCTGTTAGAAAGTCCTCCTTTCTTCTGGAGCCTGAAGATTTCTTACCTGTGCTGAGCTCTTCTTGTGGACCACATGTATCAGAAATAAGCCGTATAAGACAAACTGACCGCTGGACTTGGGCAGAATGTTGTGCTGGTGCAACAGCAGCAAAACATGCTGTACCAGCAGTAGGCTAGGAAGGTTAGGGGAAGAGCAGGAAGAAAACCTAAATGCATAGGACAGGTGCAGAGATACTGGCAGAGACACTGCACGCACTGGGCTACCATCTCAGGCTGTGTGGCTTCTTCTGGTCCCTGACACACAGAGACTCCCAAGAGCTCAGGCTCTCACAACTGGATGCAACTCTCAGAAGTCCATGACCCATCAGTGCTTCTTGTAATGGTTAAGGCCAGATTTTCAGATGATTCAGTTGATTTTTTGAGATCATCGGAATGCCCAACTCTGTGTGGAGTACCCAGTCATCCTGCAAATCCTGCCAAGAAGAATAAAGTGCATGGAAGACCTGTGCTAGTAAACCATAGCAATCCATCAACCAGAATAAAGTAAAGAGTAACCTCTGCTGGGAATTCATACCGTTACAGAAAAGATACTGGTTTGCCAGTGCCACTGTAACTTAGTGAACATGCATCCTCCCATTAAACATTTCATCACAAAACCATGAGACAGCGATCCACTAGAAGCTATACAATTTTTATAACAATCATAAGGGTCTATAAGATCCATCTAGTCTTTTGTTTTTCTCTGATACAGAATTTTTTTGCCAAGAATGAGCTTTCAAATAGTGGAAGCACTGTGTTTTGGGTGGTTGATCAGGCCATTTAAATTTTGTTACCTATTGAGGCCTTCACACTTCCTGAAGACTCTCCTCTGTCTACTTGAATTTTTTGTTTGATGGAACTACTCTTCAGCCTCCAAGTCTAAAAAGTCCAGGTTTCATGCATGCCTGGTTTTCTTCTGGGTACATCTCACTGTGAAGTCCCAGGGAAAGGCTACATGCATTAGGTTTGCATCGGTCTATGTGGCATTTGCTGACCTGCCGGAATCAGGGATGGAGCTAATGCCCATCCATGAAACACCTCCCATGAAATGCCTTTTGAACTGTAAGTGAACCTTGAACAGAGTTATCCAACAAGAGCAAAACTTCTTCAGGGAGCTTTTCCTCCTGCAGGCAGGGGCCAAGGCTACTTGCTTCTGCACTGGTAAATTCCTGAGACACCTGTGTTTTCCTGTTACAGTAAAGAAATATAGGAGTGGTCAATCTGTACTTGGCCCCAAGGCATCGCAAGACAAACTGGCTCTGGCTTGTTCAGTTCTGATGCCAGAAAAACAAATAAATCGAACCCTGAACCACCCACAAGGCAATGAAAGATGTGCTTTACCTGCCTTCAATAAATATTTGGTCACCAAAAATCTGCCACAGGTGGGAACAAAGACTCTAGGCTGCAGCTCTCCATGCACCTGCCTTTTGCTCTGCTGCTTTTTCTTACATGACAGTTTCTTACTCTGTCCTTACTCTGTCCTTACTCTGTCCTTACAGTTCCTTACTATGTTTTCATGAAAGGTACAAATGGGAGTGACCCCAACAACAGAAACCAAGAGAGGCTCAGGCTAAACCACACACAAGCGTGGCTTTGGGAGACTAATTTTAACAGCCCCACTGCAAATTAGTGAACTTGTGTTTTCAGAGTAAATATCTGCCTTAACAAATGCTGTAGCTGAAACATGATGCAGTTTCTTTTTGTTTCTGGGCTTTTTCCTTTTCCTTAACATGGCAGTGGCTCGCTTGGATTAGGCACCAGACGCAAAGAGCAAGTTCATGCAGAAAGAGTAGCACATAGAGAATCACCTACTTCTCTCTCCCCACCAACTTTGAGGATTAACCTTGGGCATACACCTCTTCATTTCCTTCTGGCTAATTTGGGGAGTTTCTTGCTCAAATTGCTGCTTTCTCTTAAGGTCCATACTCTGCAAGGACACCTGTACAGGGCACCTTGGTATGTAACTGGGAGCCAGTTAAACTAGACAGCATAATAGACCCTATATCACAGGGTTACATCCTGCAGTACATAAACCCATTAATGGATTGTTCTCCCACATCGTTAGCAAGGCAGATAGGAAAATTTGATCAATCCCTGTGGTCTTTCTAACATTTGAAATAGTAATAGAGAGAACTGAGAGTCTGTGAGTGAACACGCAGTGTAAATTCCTTCTTGAGCTTAAATATTGCAGTCACCACAAGATTTCTGTTGTTATAAATCCTTAGTCGTGGAGCTTCCACCCCTCAGCTCTTATATAGCAGAAAATACAGGGAACTAATAGCTTATTACTGCGACCTCTGCATTGATGCTGATGCTTCATGATGCAGTTCCTGTGGTTCAGTTAAAGCCATCTTTTTGTTGTAAAATTCCTGTGTTGCATTTGAAGCATTTCACTCTGATATATTAAGAGCTTTCATAGGTGACAGGTGGCAACTGAGGTGAGATCAATAATTACAGGGCCACTCTGGCCTTCTGGCTTTGAGTTCCTACCTAAAGACAACCTGCAAAGGGAAAAAATGTTGGGCATTTTCTTTTTAGTTTCTTTTTTGATGTACAAGCATATGTGAAATAGCTTGGTGTTACTTTAGAAATATCAAGTCTTGCTTTCATTTCCTTACTGGAGACTTCTTTTGGAACAAATTCTGCTTCTTTTGAAGGGGTTTTTAAGCCTTCTTGGGATGAAACTAGGAGAAATTTGACTGTGGCTGCTGAACGCTCAGAGGATAAGGAACATGAGAAAAGTAAACTATAGTGAGAGTGCAGAATTCAGTGCTCTAAGAAAACAAATTAAGTAAAGTTAAATGTAGGATGAAAGCAGGATACTTTTTAAGAAGTATAATGAAAAGCAGAAATATCATGTAAGGAAAAACAACCAACACTATTGGCTATCCGGTCTTCTTTAAAATTACATAAAGTAATAAACTTGTGGAGGAAAATCCCCAGTCAGTAAGAGAATACTCCAAAAGATTACAAAAATGTCAAGACATAGTATAAAAGCGAGAAACAGCAAGTACGTATGAGACCATAGACACATTACTACTGCCTCAGTCTTATTATCTCCCGTCCTACTAACCTTGAGTCCTGCTTTGCAGAATTAACACAGCAACTGCCTTACAGTATATTTACACAAATTGGAGAATGAGAAATAACTTAAAATCTTGCCTAGTAAAGACAGGCCACATTATAAAATGCAGTTCCTCAGTTATGAAAAGAGATCAACCCAGTTAACAGCATTTAGCGTTTATACAGTTCTTTCACTTGCAAATGCCTTACAAGTATTATCCAACTTGGGGCATAAAAGATCTTCCCAATCCATTTGCATTTTGTCCCGAGCTGGAGGTTACTGTCCACTTCCAAGAGCCATGGAGCTCTGCCCACGCTCTTCCGTCGCTCCAGTGCAAAGTCAGAGTGGTGGGCCCAGTCCCGTCCACTGACATGGATGAGAAACACTCAGCTGTACTCTCATGAGCTGGCAGGGGTAGTAACCTCCTCCAGAGGGATGGCAACGCCCACAAGGGGGGAAATGAAGCACTTGAAAATCTGTAATGCAGATATGCTCCTCACCTCCCCTTTGGGAGACAAGTAAATATTTTTACTCCTAATGGCAACAGCAGTCCTGTCTCAGAACTTCTTTCGGAGTACCAATGAGGCCAAAAAAGTTTCCATCCTGTTCCCTCTCCTTTTGAAGCTATTGACAAGGGGAAATGATGATTTATTGGTACTGCATTTCTGCATCATGGAATTCTGGCAGCAATAAATTTCTGTCCAGACAGATGATGTAATAATCTGAGCTTTCTACAAATGACTTAGTGTTTCTTGATGATTCCTAGAACCGTTCATATTTCCTAATTGAATGAGGCTATTTTTCCCTACCAGGAACTGGTTGCAGAAAAAGGTTAGATGTTTTTTTAATTGTCTTATCCTATCTGGGATAGTAAATTTGTCTACTTTACTTGGTCCAGTTGGTAATAAAATATATATATGCAATTTCTCAACCTTTTCCATCTCTGAATTTTTAGGTATGTTGGTGACTCATAGAATATAACCAAATGGTTATATTTCATAAATTATAAATCAAAGGGCCCACATCTGAACCCACACACTCAACCCTTCTGAAGGAGTTAGAGGCAAACTTCATTCCACCAGCATGGGGATTTTGCTAGAGAGACTTTTGTGGTGAAGTCTGATTCCTTTAAATACACATGAATACACACACACACGAACGCACATGCACGCACACTCATTCTATAATTAGCATATATGTCTGTACACTTCTATAACTGATTCTTATATTGCATGAAAATTACCCATGGCATACCTGCTTTAGACTCAGTTAATATAAAGCTTTAATTCGAATGCAGTAATCCTGACAAGTAGTATCTGTATTTTAACAAAAGTCAGGGCTAAGTATCTTTCCTAAGGCTATCCAATGGATCAGGAATAGATTAATCTAGCCTTTATTTCCAGTTTTCTGCAATAACTACTCTGCAGCTCTACGCTGTCAGGAACTAATGACTGCTTTGTCCCTTTTAGGTTTCTCTTTTCTTTTGAAGAGTGTACTAATAAACACTTCTGTTAGCTTCTTCTTCTTCAGAGATCATCACTTCATCATCTCAAAGAGAGAAAAGCTTGAACGGGAACAACGGAGCTGAACTCCTTGAACTTTAGGGATAGTGATCTCTGTATTCTGTCTTTGTATTTTGTGACTCACACCTCTTTGTAGCTTTGAGAATTATACTAAGTAGATTGCCTCTGTTTCACATTGTCGAGACAGCAGCCAAGCTAGCCAAGTTATTCTGTCTTCATGTAAATGCCTTTCCGCAAGAAACAAAGCAAAATTATGCAGATCATCTGGGAAAGCTACCTGTTCTGCAGAGCAATGCATTTTACCATTGTGAAGAAACTCGTGTGGGGAGAATACACATCACTTTTCATCACTCTCTCCTCCTCTCCTGCCTGTTTCTATCTGTCCCAGCTGGATAAATTGCATGAACACACTGCTGATAGTAAGGCATCAATAAAATACTCTGTGATGAGTTACTGTTATGAAGTTCATAGTTAAACAAAACGAACCAGTCCCCTGTGCAAATCAAACTTACTGAAATCCTGCATTTCTTGCTAGCTGATTTCTATAAAATTATATGAAATGACAGTGATGGAATTAGCTAAAAAGTGGTGCCCACTCTTTGCATCCCTGAAATATCTGCAGGATTCTTCCCTCTAGGGACCAAGTCACTTTTCCCGATACTGAACAACCCTGCTATGGGTCAGCACTACGAGGAGTCAGACAGATGCTGCCTCAGCAAGCTCAGAGGTACACATGCTACAACAAGAGACCACTTATGCTCAAAGGAAAGCAGCTTACTCTGTCACTCCTCAAAAAGGAGATTTTCCTTTAGCATATCTTCTGAAGACACATGCTAATTTCCTTAGTGCGGGTCATGTTTCTTCCCAAAGTCAGGTAAATTTTAATAAGCTCTTTTTGTGAGGCTGAGTTTATAGGACTGGCATTGAGTACAACATAAATTGCATGCTATTGCTCCCCCACACCTAATATCTATCATTAACTTTGAGATTATCTGTCAGGAAAAAATTATCTCCAATATCTGGAAAAAGGCTGTGTCCTATAAATAACAACTAATTCAAGCCAGGATCTATACCGTGTTCTCTTTAAACAGATGGGGAAGGGAATGAGTAATGAAAATGTGGTCAGTAGTATTTATTATTGAGTTGTCTTCCTTGCTCTGTCAGTTATTGCTGCAGGAGGCCCACTGCTCCATGCTCTGCTGCTTTTCCCATCCTTCCAAAAATAAGCTGCACTGAGGCCAAAAGTTCTTCTACTCATTCCCAGCTTGCAGTTAGGAAAGTGTGATGAAGGTCCATTCCTAAGACAGAAAGGGTTCTTCTGTAGCAGACTTTTCCTTTCAGACCATAAAAAGCAATGATGCGCTCAGCGTCCAGGTCAACAATGCCCATCTCTGCCCCACAACAAAACTAGGATTTCTTAGATGCAGCCCCAGTACACTGACCTATTTGACACTAGATGTTGGACAGACAGAATACAGGGAGATTTTCCTTCTCACCTAACAAACATGTGGGGACGGTTGCCTTCATGGTGTGAAGTGTGTGTTTGTGCGCACGGTGGCACTTGGCAGTGAGTGCTGACTTGCCCTCTCAGTAAGCAGTAGGGTTCTTCAGTAAGGTGTTCACCCCATCAGCATTCACAGCCTGAAAGCAAGGGGACTGGGGAAGACATTCCAAAATTGAACTAATTAGGGAAAATGGACAGAATAATTTCTCCACCTAATTGGTTTCCTTAACATCTTACATATACAGGTGTTTTTCAGATTGACTGATTGATAATGTTTTGCCCCACATTTAGGGCACAATGCCAAAAATAAATTCTCTTGACTTTGACTAAATCTTGCCCTATTGATCAGCACAGGCTTGCGTAACTGGCTTTGCTTTAAGCTTTCATTACACAACCTTTTTGAAAGAAAAATTACCAACAACTTATTGCATTTCTAGTTCCCTTTAATTTCAAGTGTCTTAGCTCAACAAGACCTGCAATTTGGCTTGCTCTTCCTTTCAGTCTTTTATGGTAGTTCTAGGAGTCAGTTTTCCTTACAACATAGTCCTTCTCGGTATTTTAATTAAAATATCGTCGTTAAAATGCACACATGCAAAGAGATGTGAAATGTGTACAAAGAGTCCTTTCCCCTCTGAAGAATAACTTTGAAGAATAGATATCACGGCAATAAAATACATCAATGAGATAGAGGAGCCAATGTGTAAGCGATGGGGCGGCTGCCCTCAGCACCATCACCAAAGCTGTAATCTCACATGTGCACAGACGTGGTGGAAGCTTCATCTCGTACGTGATGTCAGAAGGGAGCAGCCGCACAGCAGGAATAGGAAGGTGGAGATGAAAACAGATTAGAAGAGCAGCATCCTTTGACTTTAACAGTGTAGGACTCAACTTCAGCTGTAAACCATAACTAGGTAAGTGTTGCCATGCTCTTTCATTAATGATGACCTGGATGGTGCTTGCTTCTCTTAATATGTTACCTGAAAAGATCTTATTTTAGCAATAATGAGGAGTATTTCTGAATAATTTTTAAGAAGCTTAAGAAACTGGGTTAAGAGTTTTAGTGCCAGTTTTAAATATTACAATAGCTTGAAGTTTTGTCAATCACTTTCACATTCAGGACTGTCTCTCTAATGATCTCCTTTCCTGGCAGATCTCAAAACTAGTTCAGATGTGTCACTTAAAGAAGGGTATGATGAAAATTTCACAAACAAAGAGGTGTAGTCTTGTGTGACATATCTAATTGAGATGCATTTGATGCTTTTATTTTTGATTGCCTCACTGATGTTACTGCACACCTAAGAATATTATTACAAGCAAGGGTGAAGAAATTTGTCACCTGTTTCATCCCAATGCACTTATGCAGCCAAGCAGTCCCTGGGAATCTGGCCTGGTTATAGCTGATGCGTTTTATGAATAGCATGCTAATCTTGCAGATCTCGGGCTATTTGCACTTTCTTACTAGTGCTTGTATCTATCTGCTTCATGAGGTAAGTCCATACCTGGAGTAGATGTGGCAGCTACCAATCTGCAGTAATAATAGGTGACTTACCACCATTCTGTGATAAACTGGTACATTTGGCTACTCGTTCTGGCTTAAATAAGGTATTGCTTGGTGCTTTAGACATGAGGGGAGGAAATTATGGCAATTTAAAACAAAATCAGGAAGTTTCACTATTAGATAAGTCAAAATTGCTGGACCAGATGTGGTAATACTTGAAGCATGAAGTAGCTTTACAAATAGGTTACTTATGAATTATTCCTCAGTGAATGTTCTCTTTTTGAGGAAGTTCTTAAGAGGTTTTCGCATTTCTATTCAAGTCAAAAAAGTTCTTGGACAAAGTAAGAGCGCAATAGCATAAATTCTGTCTTCTTGGATTTAGTTGTGCTGCTTCATTATATTTTTTAAAGTACAGCTAGTGAAATGTGATTTTTTACTGGCAACAGAAGTAGCATTTAGTCTTCTTTTAACCTAATCAGGAGTGATACAGAAATCCTGCACTAGGCTGCAGACAATTATTTGTAAAGTAGAGATAGTTTGTTCTTTGACAATGTTATCTCTGTTCACATAGCTGGTAGAATATGAATTTCATGCTTAAAATACAGCATGTGAACTTGAAATCAAATTAATAATGGGCATTAAAAAATAAGTTCAAAAAGGGACAAAAGTAGTGATCACTTTGGCTAAAATTAATGGTGTGGCTTAGTGTGACAAGCCAGAAGAGTAGTAAGATAAAAATCCAGCTTGAAATAGATTTTTTCCTAAGAGAGGGGGTAGCAGAGATAGTTGCAGTGTTTCAGTTTCCCCAATATTTTGTAGGGAATGGTAAGGAATACTTTTAACATCTATTTTGATAAAATTGACAGGGCCTCCCAGTGAGGGAAGGAACAAGCAGAGCACTCTGATGAGCATCTCTCGTGATAAAACTTATATTGGTGTACCCCTGAAGTTAGTGTGGAGAGTCACAGCTTTGGATTTTGGCATAAGCACCCCAAACCATTGTGTCCCTCAATGAACAGAAGCCTTCAATGAAGTCCAGTTTCACTAAATGTTTTATTTAAATACCTGCTTTCTTTAAAGTATGTTCTGTGGCTGTTTTGGCAGCAACGAATGTCTAACAAAAATCATACTAAAAAACCAAAATCAGATGAAACTAGATGAGAGCAAAACCAAACTCACAGGCAGGCTAAGAAACACATTGACAGTAGTACAATACCTGCCTGGAGTTGCTAGAAAACCTCTAATGGTCAGTAAAAAGCAATAAAAGGCCTGACTAAATAAATGCACCATTCAGTGTGCCTTCAAGAGCTCTAAATTCAGACTTTTTTGCTATGCTTTTCCATAGTGAGCTGAGTTTAGCAGATTTTATGGATCAGAGTTCAGGCTAGTAAACTTGGCTGCATTGTGCTCCAGGAATAGGAAGCACTGGGCATCTTGGTGCTGAGACCCTTTGGCCACTCACTTAGCCTCACTTATTTTCATCCTGAGTATGGGCTGGATCCACTTGGAGATCACAGAATCACAGAATGGTAAGGGTTGGAAGGGACCTTTGGTCATCTAGTCCAAACCCCCTGCCGAAGCAGGTTCACTTGCCTTTCTCTAAATGAAGTCAAGAGATACTTGTCTTTCTCTAAATTCTGTTCCGTATCTTTTCAGTTTCCAGATTTTTTTCATGAGAGCATGCCTCTGCTACACTGTGTAATGTAATGGGAAGCTAACAGTGTATTCTTTTCCAACACCACGGCTCCTGAATGCTTTCTTTTTCAGATCGGTAGAAAGGGGTGCATATGACGCTCTATTGAGGCCAGCCTGACACTACATTGAGGCCAGCCTATGCTGACTTCTTTATGGGAGGAGAAGAGACTTCTGCTTCTGTAAACTCTGTGTCTCTGGAGTTCATGTGAAAATGAACATGCACACATCTTTAGGCAGAGTAAAACAAGAGGAAAAGAGTGCAATAATGGTTTGCATTATGGTGTATAACATTGAAAAGGATGTTGCATCCTCTTTAGCCCCTACAGTAAAGTCCATCCTCAGGCTTTTTCAGAAGTGTAGCCACTATATAAAGCCAAAGAGCATGGAAATAAGAACTGTCCTACTCATGTCCAAACAAAAAATTACACCTTCCTTCAGCTTGGCTTTTATGCCCAGAAATGCTGGCAGTTTGGTCACAGGGTCAAAGATTGCCTTTAGCCCACCATGCCCCACCTTGCCAAGGCTCTTTTTCTCCACTCTCTGTTTGGCAGGAGAGAAAGAGGAGGAGGGAGAGCTTGGCAGGGCCCTGAGGGCACTAATAAGCTTTAATCTTTAATTGTCCTGTCCAGCCTCACCTAAGGCCTCTACCTGCAGCCTCTCCCAGGGGCCATGGGGCTGTTTAAGCTCAGGCCTGGGCTCCAGATCCTGCCAGAGCTACACTGTAGGTGTGCCTGTCTTTAGCTGCAGCTCCCCTGGCCACGGACCACCTTCATCCGGACTGCGCCTGACTGCAGACCTGCAACATTGCTATGGACTTGCTTTGTGATCACCGCTTGAGTCTGAGCCTCGTTATTGACACCGGACCTAATCCAGACTTGCTCACTCATATTCCCTCGGAGCTGCCGCATCACCACGATGGCGCTTGATGATCCGGACCTGGCTGACCCCAGCTGCCATCCCCACGGCTGCCCTGCTCCCCTTGCTTACAGACGGTGGGACAGGCCCTGCTCGGTGAGGCCCCGGTCCTGCTGGCGATGGTTTCATGATTGGCTCCTCACTCCTTGGGCAGCAGCGAGCCCCTGCTGATCCCTGACGGGAGAACTAGTGGCACACGTATTGTTGCCTACTAGGGAAACCTTACCTGGGCAGCTAGTTAAGCAAACATGGAGCTGCACAAGGCTTGCTACCTCTAAAAGTGAGGAAAAATGCAGCCTGTAAGAACTTCTGACGTGTCTGCACTTGGAGAGAGCTGGACAAAACTATAGCAAGCCAATAGGAACATGTGCCTGGTGAAAATGTCCTAAACCCAAGCAGAGTTGGCCCTGAGTGACTAGTTCCCCTCTCCATTAGTTGTATCTTACTAGCAGCTGCTTCGCCACCACTGCTCACTTAAAAAAAATAGGATGTAAAGTCCACTGTATGCCTGTAAATGTGTGGAAAATGCTCACACCTGGGGCCCTGTCAGATCTAGAGAACAAAAGCCTAACAGAAGAGACATAGCATTCCCTTTCAAATACGCGTTTTTGTGAAAGTCTTTCAAGAGTTCCTCTTTCTTCTGGAAGTATCTTTTGAGACATTTGCCTTCATGTTCTGTCTCTGTGAGCCCATAACACTTTGGTCTGCAAAGGTGAAAGCTTTATGTTGTGACTTCCAAGAGGTACTTGGTCTATAACCTGTAAAAGCCTTGTGTGTGCTCGCCAAGATTGGAGACATGGCTCTGACTCTTAGTTCACTTGTATAGCTGACCTAATTTTAAACTTGGCACTGTCTTGGCAATGCCAGCACTCTCTTGGCAGTAGCCCAGAGCTTACAGCAGACTGACAAACCACGTCGATAAGGACGGCACTTGTGGAGGTGATTATCTGAACTGACCTGGACAGGCTGGAGAGCNGCGTCTGAGGGGGGACCTTATCAACACTTATAAATACTTGAAGGGTGGGTGTCAGGAGGATGGGGCCAGGCTCTTTTCAGTGGTGCCCAGGGACAGGACAAGAGGGGACGGGCACAAACCTGAGTATAGGAAGTTCCACCTAAACCTGAGGAGGAACTTCTTTCCCTTGAGGGTGGCAGAGCCCTGGCCCAGGCTGCCCAGGGAGGTGGGGGAGTCTCCGTCTCTGGAGACATCCCAAACCTGCCTGGAGGCGTTCCTGTGCCCCCTGCTCTGGGTGACCCTGCTCTGGCAGGGGGTTGGGCTCGATGATCTCCAGAGGGCCCTGCCAACCCTGTGATTCTGTGATTCTGTGATCTCTGGACTACTCTATCCAGGCTGCTTCCTACCACCAGTCTCCCAGTGCAGTTAACCTGTGAGTCAGGCTGGTACTTCAGCAGAGGATGCTTGGGGCAAGATTTAGTGTGGTAGGGAGCAGGGTCTCTTCTGACCAGTAGCAGCAAGTCCAGTTTCCCAAGCTACTATTTCTCTATATCTGCCACTTCTCTTGCTGACCCCGTTCCTGGCAGAGGTGGGGAGCACCCAGCCGACTCCAGCCCCTGCACTTTGAAACAGAAAAAACCCACATAATTTTGCTTCTGCAGCTGTGAAGACTGGAGACAACTCTGTTGTCACTAGTTTACAGGCTGGATGGTTTAAAACTTGCTTCACGTCATCTACATTAAAGCCAAGTCACAGAACTGTACAGAGGTCAGCAGCATAGACTTCGTAAGGCAAGAGAGATGATACACAACTGTCAAACTGACAAACAAGATTTTCCTGTGTCCCCTAAATAGTGGAAACAGTAAACATATAAAGAGGACCAGGACATGGCATAATGAAAGTGAGTAGCCAAAAATATTTTCACTTAAAAATATAAAGTATTTTTTCTTTAAATCTTAGCAATTTTTTTTTTTTTTTGCTAGCAGTTAAGCTGGAACAACTTCAGTGAGTGTATTAGATTGGGAGCTTGGGTCTTTTTTCAGTTTTTAATGAGTAAACATCATATGTTCACTCTAAGCTAGATCAGGAGCTTAGACAGGGACAGGTCATGATAGGGAAACATTTCCCTCTCCATTCTTTCTGCTCTCCATTGCTGGTGTCATTGGGCTTTGATTGAGGCCTGGAGTGACAGAAGATTGAGGGGGTCAATAGAATCACAGAATGATAGGGGTTGGCAGGGCCCTCTGGAGATCCCCCAGTCCCACCCCCTGCCAGAGCAGGGTCACCCAGAGCAGGGGGCACAGGAACGCCTCCAGGCGGGTTTGGGATGTCTCCAGAGACGGAGACTCCCCCACCTCCCTGGGCAGCCTGGGCCAGGGCTCTGCCACCCTCAAGGGAAAGAAGTTCCTCCTCAGGTTTAGGTGGAACTTCCCGTGCTCAAGTTTGTGCCCGTTACCTCTTGTCCTGTCACTGGGCACCACTGAAAACAGCCTGGCCCCATCCTCCTGACACCCACCCTTTAAATATTTGTAAGCATTGATAAGATCCCCCCTCAGTCGTCCAGATGTCGCCTCACCAGGGCAGAGTAGAGGTGAAGGATAATCTCCCTCGATCTGCTTACCATGCTCTTCTTGATGCACCCAGGATGCCATTGGCCTTCTTAGCCACAAGGGCACACTGATGGATGGCCCATGGCCATCCTATTGTCCCCCAGGACTCCCAGGTCCCTTTCCCCAGAGCTGCTCTCCAGCAGGTCACCCCCACCCTGTCCTGGTGCAGGGGGTTATTCCTCCCCAGGGGCAGCACCCGACACTTGCCCTTATTGAATTTCATGAGGTTCCTCTCCGCCCAGCTCTCCAGCCTGTCCAGGTCTCTCTGGATGGCGGCACAGCCTTCTGGGGTGTCAGCCACCCCTCCCAGCTTTGTGCCATCAGCAAACGTGCTGAGGGTGCACTCTATCCCCTCATCCAGGTCATTGATGAACATATTGAACAGGACTGTATGAATATGTATGAATAGACTATATTGAACAGAATCTCCTGGACTGTACATGCCTGGCTGTATAGCCTTCCAAAAAGATATCACAGAGTGATTGAAGTCCCCCATGAGAACCAAGGCTTGTGATTGTGAGGCTACTTTCAGCTGTTTATAAGGTTTAGAAGAAGAAACCTTGAAAAAACAGACACAAAATAAGCATCTTTGAGTATGTATCTTCATTTGTCTTCAGTTGTCTGCAGCAGGGAATAAGAATGACAAGTGGGAAAGGGAAGAAAGCCACTAACAATAACTTACATGAGTTTTTATGTCTCCAGTGAACTGTCTAATTCCCACAATTGAAGAAATCAGATTTTTGGGTATTGCTGTGCAAGTTAAATGCTCTGGCTTTATTTATTAACTGATATAAATTGCTGAAATACGCAGAAGGTCATCCCTGAATAAGATAACAAGATGAAAAACTGTAAGAGGCTAGAGATAGCAAAGGGGGAGTAATGTATGTGCAGCTGGCAATCCCTGGCCCATGGCTACACTAACAAGATAATAACATGAAAAATGGCAGAAATGAGAAACATACGTGAGTAACAAAAGAGAGGTTCTGACAAAATGGAGTTGCTGACTGAAGTGGAAATTATTAAAGCAGGGATATGATAAGCACCAAAAAGAGCCAACAGGAAGGACTACAGAACAACAGTTAACCCGTGTGGGTTTTTTACTTGGGAGCGGACGAGCATGGGAAAGAGGAAGAACCTGGGAAGGTGAAAAGGGAATATGAGGGAATGTAAATGAAGTAACAGAGAGTGACTGGAGGTAGCTGCAACAGCCCCTCACTTGATCTCTGCAGTTTGGGGGACAATAAACTTGCTGTTTCTACCTTACTTATGTCTGACTTACTTCCCCAGTCAAGAGGGACCTGGCATATTTTTCCTTTTCAGGGCCTACAGTCCTTACCCCAGTTATGTTGTAGGCATTCTGGGCTCAGCCCCGCCTCTGTCACTGTTTCCCGGTTGGATCTCTGATCCATGTTGTAGGTAGCTTGTATCCAGTCTTGTCTCGTGGACAGACCTCAGATTTCGTCGTAGTCTTGTCTCCAGTTCTGCCTTGTCCTGCTCCTCACTGGACTTCCTGGGCGGACTCTAGATCTCACCATCACCTTGCCTTGCCCAGGACTGTCGGTGGATGCTGCACACCCTGTTCACATAGGACTGTGTCCTGGCCAGTGAGGGCATTACCTGTGCGGTGGTCACTCTTGGACCCACCTTGTCCTCCCTCAAAGAGAAACCTTGCTGCTCCCCGACCCCACCTAACATGAACAAAGGAAGACCTAGAAGGTACCACCTAGTATCACCATCACTTCAGATCTTTGTTTCCTAGCATAAATTAAATTACTCTCTAAATTACCTTCTGGATCTTATTTATTGCAACAAACATTTACGAAAAGTGAGCGTATTTCTTCTTCTCCCCTTTCAACATATTTGACCAGTTGCTCACGTGTGAAATATTTTCTTAAAATATTCTCCAGCTTCTATGAAGAAGTTGAATGGTGTTTGCTTTCGTAATATCTTTCCTTTCCATATTCACTGCCATGATGCTTCCTTAGCATAAAGTACTCAGAGTGCAGAACCGAAGGCTTCAGTCCTGATTTTACAGTTGCTCCACGGGTCACTCTTCAGCCTCTACATGCAAAAGGACAGGAGTTTTATTAAAGAGAAAGGATTCTTAATTAGTTCAGCTGATGAAAAATTTCCAGCAAGTGAAACAACCTTAACATATGCAATCTCTTTGGAAACAGCCTTAACCATGCTACTGTCACAGGGAGACAATAGACTACATAAAATAGTAAGAAATCTAAGTTTTCATGTATGCTTACTCCTTTTTTTGTACATACTCCCTATCACTGGGCTGCTTGCTTTAACAGACCCTCACAAATCTAGGCTAAATTATTTGACTTCCTATTGTCCTTCCAAAGCAATTCTCTTTTGTCAATAATCCTTCCAAGTATACCGATTTTTTCAAGAGTTTTGAATGAACTCAGATGGTCAAGCTGTGGCCATGCATGGCTAATTATAGTGTAAGAGGAAAATGGGTACATTGATTAACATTCTGCTCCTTTTGGAGACACTAGGAAATTACTTTGGCAGCTGCGGATTCACTGACACCCTGCTGGCAGCTTACTGCCCATGTTTTCTGAATTGCAATAATTTTTGAAAAATGTGTCTGATCCTTGACTGTTGACTGGGAGGGTGAGAACAGAGAACAGATTTGATGTTTGATGCTGGTTTGAAAAAGCTTTTCCTCATTGGCTCCCCCGTGGCCCTTCTCCATAGCAGACTTGAACATTGCAGGCTTAATTACTTGCTCTGTTTCCATTTGTGCACAGCAGCCTCTGCACAGGGCTCTGCGCTCCTGAGGGCTCCAGAATTCCATGAGACATTATGACAGTCATAGAGATCCAGCTAAATGTGCCTGGGCTGACTGCTCTAACACTCCATGACATTATACTTATTCAGAGGCAATGCAGAGAAGGCTCTAGAATAAGTGCATGGAAACCAGCAGATCTTTCGTTGGCTTATATTAAGACCTTAAACATATATTTTTTCTTTAGGGTTCTGCCTCGCCTTTATCAGACCCAACTGTTTTCTTCATGCTGTGACAATTAATTGGATTATTTTCATTTAAAGATACCAGCCCATAAGTTAACTGGAATGGAATGGAACTGTTTTCTGCTCTCCCTCATTAGTAGTCTAAACAAGTGTGAGGCTGCATTAAGTTTGTAACTATTTTGTTAACTTGGAATCACTTTCTTCTCTTCTGCAAAGAGAGATTGTGCTTAGATCATTATTCTGGTGTGTTGTTGTGGTATATATTAAAAGTGAAAAGGCTAGTTATATAATTTATGTTTTCAAATACCGTGATAGTGAAAGAGAGGGACAACAAAGGTAAGTCTCACAAAGAAGAGCAGCAAAAAAGGAAGGAAATTACAGCATGTTTACATATTTTTTACTGCAAAAGTAGCATAAAAAGCTACTGAATTAAATCTCTGTGCTGAGAGGCTAAATTGGGAAGATGATAGTATCATTGCAAGCTCTGCCTGCAACACAGGCAAAATTTCAAAATGTCATCCCATCTATTATGTATGTCTTCACACGGTGATTGCCTCAGTTTCTTATGGGATTGACCTATAAATGCAATGGTTGACCAGTTACTCTCCTTCGTAAACTTTCCAAGTTATTACTGAAATGCTAAAACTGTTGCTGAAATGCTCACAGTAGTTAGCACTTCATTTGGAAACCTTCAGAGGTTTTGAGGTGAATGGGAGAAGAGCATCACACACTGGATGATCGTTCAGACAGATCTCCTACTTTACAGGGCAACAGCATGCAGCATTACTTGTTCCTTATTGACGTGAAAACTTAGGAATGCAAGTGATCTTGCTGACATAGGCCAGTACACTTGACATCTTCACATGCCAGATTTAATTACACTGATTGTGCATATATATGCTTGGGTGTAGGACAGAGAAATGGACTCAGAGTCCATTTTATGTAGTCAGAGACCCCATAAAATTTATGTCAACCAAGAACTGATTCTTGATATTTTATCAAGATAGATTATCAAGTTTATCAGAAGCACAATTCAGCTTTTACTGGAAAAGGGTACATTTCATGGATATTTATCAGGACTGTATGAGAGACGTGAGGAAATTGATTCTTATACTCCCATTTCAAATTAGAATTACACTTTGATTTTTAAATGTTTTGTCTAGAAACTCCTATTTCACACTAGATGATACATGTAGCTAAGCAAATTTGCTAAGAAGCCAGCTCATTTAAGAACGGACCTTTGCCAATTTGAGAACTATTATTTTTATACCCCTGTATATTTTTACTGCATTTAATTGACGTGTGAGAAACTCCCAGACCTCAAGAGCTGATAGCTCTGCTCCTGCAAAAAGTTCTCCCTCTCTTTGCTCTCCATAGCAGAACCAAAGTTTACTGTTTACTGCCAAAGTTGGAGAAGTGCCCTTTCTGCAACTTTGGTAGTAAAAACCACATTCCTTACTAGCAGCCCATAGCTTTGGGGGAGAAGCAGAGGTATAGGAGAAGCACAGTTATGGTATAAACAGCAAGGGTTCAAGCACTTGGCTTCAGCACTAGTGGAGAGGCAACTCTTCTCAAGAGAGAACCAGATTAGTGTTAAAAATTTGTAGGAGATTTCTCACGTTATTAAATCACAAGCAACACGGAAAATATCCCCTATACTGTTCAGTAGGGAAAAGTCAGTAATGAAAGACATCACAAGGACATGTTTCATGCACTGGAAACAAAGGAGAAGCTGTGCCAGTCTTTTGGTGGGTTCAGGAAATCTAGTAGGAATGTGCAGGGAGAGTCAGGCACTGCTAGAGGGACTTAGGGAACAGGGAGGGCTCTAGGGAATGGACCTGGAAGACAGTGAGGGAAAGGACTGGAAGTGTAAATCAAGAATGCAGCAGAGTAGGGGTTGCATCTTTGCGTGCGTATTTGGGATGGAATTTTCAGGCTTTCACTTATTCCATTGAAATGGACAGTGGTGGGGAAACAAGGCAGGGGAAATTAAATAACCAGAGCACTTGACTGAACCCCAAGATTTCATCACCATCATCTCCTCCTTCTTTTCTGGACTCAGTTTTGTGAAAGTTTGGGAGGGGAGAGCTGGTTTAAGATTTTTGAGCACTTAAGAGTTTGCAGTACTGCATTAGTCTTGGATTAGCTTAGCTTTGGGTAAGAAATAACTCCGAAGTTCTCTTTGATGATCCCTTTATACTGCCCTTACTTCTTCCATCATGGAAACAGTGGGTCTGCTACTGAGACTCCTTGATCCTCGGAAGTGTGTTTTGCTCAAGTTATCTGAGACCCTTGCCCTTGCCTCTTCCCTCACCAAATCCTTCTCCCTTCAGTGCAGCAGCTCTGAGGTAGCTACAGCTGGGCCATGCATCTTAGAATCAGACTGCCCGAACATGAATGCAAGCTTATGTTCTACGCTTATACCAGTCACATGTGGATGAACCTTCCATGGTTCTAGAAACATTTCTTCACAACCCCAGTGACGTTTTATCCCACTTGCTTGTAACTCATCCTCTCACCTTCCATACTAACTCCATACTTTGAGCTACAGACTCTGAAACTAACCACAGGTTTTGATTCCCCTGCAACTGATCAAGGGGGATATTAAGACTGAGAGAGGCCAGAAGTCCATGGCTTTCAGGCAGTATGCTTTTCACCTTGCGTAGGTAAACTTCAGCCCAATTCTGTGTGATCAAACACATAATCCTATCCTGTGACCGTAAGTGTGGTGTTTCGAGTTTCAGTGGAAGAAATATGTCAGGTTCAATTCCAGTCAGGTTACTCTCCATGCCTCCCATGCCTGTTTTGTTGTCCTTGGTTCTCCTATGAGAGCTAACTGTGCTGTGATGCCAGCCATCCCTTCCAAGCAATAATGTACTCTCCTTAGGCTATTCCAGAACACCGTGTTCAATGGGATGGCTCCTGTGCATAGAGATTTCGGTATCAGGGCCTAAAAGAGATGCATTAGGGTTGAAAAACAGAGAAAAGAATGTAACAGCAAGTTGCATCATTTTGTTTACATCTTGTTCCAGTTTCTTTTTTTCTTAATTTATTTTAAGAGCTTTATGTCAGACACAAAAGCTGAACCAGATAGCTGTATAGTAAAGACAAGCAGAAAGCAAACATTAAGTAAGAAAACAGACTGTGTGGTAAGCTTGCATATACAGATGATCTTCCATGTATAAGGATAACGTGAAAATAACAATGGAGCTAGCAGAGAATCTACAGAGAATCTTTGCTAAGAGGAAAAAAGCATATGGTCACTCCTGAAATAGTGTAAGAACAGATCAAATATATTAACTAAGAATAATACGACTGAAGAATAGGAGTATTTTTGTTAAATGTATTACTTTGTATCCCTGAGGTTGACTGGAAAGATTGTCAACTTCATTTTTCTCTAGAATTTTAAAGAAAGGATAATGTTAACTATGCTAACTGATTAAGAATATTGAGCTTCCTTAATAATTAAAAATAGTTATAATTAGTTAATGTTTTGCTAATTTTTTTTTGTTGTTGTTCCAGACTTTCCATGTTTATTTGTTTATGGAAAAAGATCATGTGCTAAATATGTCTCTTCCAAGTCCACCAAGGATTTTCCCCAAAGAGAATCCAAGAACAGTATTTTAAGAGATGACGTTGTTTAAGTGAACTCAGCTATAACCATTTTAATTGCTTACAAAATAAATCAAATTTATCACATCCTTAACTCCTGCATGAGGAATTTGGTATCTCTGTGCCAGGAAGAACCATGCTGTGGGTTACAAACTGCCTGCAAAAGTCGCAGCCAAGCCAGATGTCCATGCTAAAAAATAATAATACTGACATAGGAAAAAAGTCATTTAAATAGTGTTGAAAATTGGCAAAATACAGGTTTTGGAAGGATAGTTGTGAATTGCTAAAACATTCAGGATACAAGCTGATAGTCTGTAAAGTGACTACAGTAATTTCCTTGATTTTGTATAGCTGAATGAGTTGCTTTTTTCCTTACACTATGCATAAGGAAACCAAAAGGTTTCCCAGCAACATAGATGCTATTAATATAAAGAAAAATCATCCGGGCTTCTGGGAAAGCACAAACTAGAACTCCTTGGGAAGGGGTACGGAGATAGCAACAGCCTCTAGTTGTCTGTATGGAAGAGAGATGGATTGTTGCAGATGCCTTCAAAAAGTAGCTCACTAAAAAATTAATTAATGTTACTTATTTGCTGACTCTGCTTAACTTTGTTACCATTTTTAAAAGGCATAGAAAATGGTATATTCTGCCTACAAATTAAGAGGTGAGGCAAAAAGTATTTGCCCCTGGATAAATTTGTGGTCCATTCACACCTTGAATAGTGAAATTGCAGTCTCTACTTCCAAAAATGTAATACAAATGGAAAAGGTTAAAAGATGGGCAACAAGGATGATAAAAAGTATGGAATGGCGTCCAGACTAGGACTCTTCAGTCTGGAATAAAGACAACTAAGAAGGTATGGGATATAAAAAAAAAAAGGGTAGCACTGCCAGGATGGACGTTGGGTGGGTAGTTCACTGCCTATGATGAGCCACACTGAGATGCTCTCAGGAACAAGGCTCATGACAAGCGAAAGGAGATGATTTTCACACACCAGAGAGTGGGACTCCCATGTTCTGGGAATGCAAGATGTTTACAAGGTTTTAAGAGGAGATTACACAAGCACTTGGAAGAGCAACCCCTTGGAGTTACTATTCAGACAGACCCCATCAGGCTCAGGATAGGTGTAGGGTGGGAGGGGTTTGAAGGAAGCCATTGTCAGTTTGTTCTGTGTTTCCTTTTCCCTAGGTGTCTGCCCATGGTCACTGGGAAGACAGAAACATGACCTTGACAGACCCTGGGTCTAACCAGTGCAGACATTCCTATGTTGTTACCTCTCTTTATATATTGCTGACAGTTTCCTAAATATGGAGTCCAACCTAGGAGACAAAGAGGTGAGTAATGTTACTTCTGTGAATACTCTCACAGAAGTAAACACAATCAATTTCAGTGTTACCTAAGTCTTCAAGAGTCTGCAGGCCCAGGATCTTTTTAATTGTTTCATTCAATTGTGAAACATTGCATATGAAGTACAACCATACCTGCCTCTTTCTAAGTTTGCATTTCGCCTTCTAAGAAATTACATTTTCTTCTATGCTGCAGCATTTTCTAAATACGCAATTCACTACTGTGACCCACAGTATATTCAGTAGGTGTGGAATCTTGTCACAGCTGTATAATAGCATGGTAAGTGTCATAAAATAGATTAAAAGGTTTGCATTTTTTCCTAGCCTTTTACATATTACACAAAACCATGTACTTTTGTTATTTAGGCAGACCAGGGAGTTACAAGTAAAATTTGGATTAAAAATAGCATCAACAGCAGCTAAAAGGTCATAATAGGACACTGGAAAATCTGTGTGAAAGTTTCTGTATGACTTGTACTATGCTTACCTAGGTCTGCATTAGTTCTTGACCAGTCTTAAAAGTTTGGATATTTTTTGGCTTATTTTGAAGAAATACACCTGTTTTATACTGCATAGAGAAATGGTAAGGAAGCAAGAAAGGGAAGTCAGGATTGATTCATAAATGTTATATTGATTAAACAGTTAGTTCCAAACTACTTGTAATGCCCTCTGTGAATGAAACAGTTATCGGTTATTTCTGGTGCTGAGAAGGACCTTTCACGGTTAAAAAACCCACCAGAATCTTTCCAAGAGACATCTCCAGCGTGACTGAAACAGCAATTTGTATTCTTTACATCAATTTACTGCATAAGAAAGAAATGTACATGAAAACCACACATAAATGTCCTTTCACAGATAAGATATCCCTCTTTTGAATTACAATAATGAGGACAATATTGTTTTGGATTGCTACAGACCTTCCCCTAAGTTTTTTGGCGATTTCAGTGGAATTTGACAAGGGTTATTTAGGCTTTTGTGTTTGCCTTTAATTGCTGTGCACCGGGGTGTATCCTGATGCTGCAGCTGGAACCGCAGAAGCACCTTTTGCAGCTTGTCGCAACTTGCAGGACTGGAACATTATACAGTGTGCAGAAGTATGCACATTTAGAGCAAAGATTTTGTTTCAAAATGTTTTTCTAACTCCTGTGCCTGGCAAAACAAAGAGATCTTGCCCTCCTACATGGTGAATAGTTTCTTATACCTCTAAATTAAGGGCTAACTCTGCAAAACGATACAAATAGAAATTATTGGAGAAACACTGCTGTTTATAACTGTTAAATTGCATTGCAGTTTTGGTTAAAACCTAATTTATTTCCGTCAACTCTCCACACTTCATTTGCCTGCACAGACATTATTTGCAGGTTTGGTTCTGCCACGGTTGATTTCAGGATGAGCATCTGGCTGTAAATTTCTTTAAGTATGCAGACCTTCAAAGACTACAGACATACTTAACAGTATTCACATTAGGTGTCCCATTGACTTCAACTGAAACAGTGATGATTTCATTGCAAGATCAAGTAAGATAACATTTTGTGTATAGCAGTAAGATAAGCTTCTATGTAAAAAAAGTACGTAAAATTAGAAAAATAAAACAAACCATGTTTGTTTTGCAACGGAAAATCCACTAACATAAATGCTTTTACAGCCACATAAAAATAGAAACATGAAATACTTAGTTTTTTCATGGGTCTCTTAATTAACACCTAGTGCTATTGTTACAATATTGTTCTCTTTAATTTCATGACTATTTAGGAAAACTCACATTTCTGACTTATGAGGAAAGTTATATGGAATTACAAGGAAAACTTACAATGTAAACATATATGCAACATTCATCTAAAATAAGAGACTAGTTCTTTACATGCCAGTAATTTTTGCAATCTCAGGAACCATTTGTTTTCCTTTCCTCTCATGAAAATAATTAAATGAATAGAAGTTTGCCCCACTTTCCACCTCACACGCACCAATATACAAGACCCATAAAATTCATTAATTTTCCAGTGGCACCACAAACTTACGGTGTCTGCCATCTGCTGTACTGGCAGGACCCACCAGAGGAGTAGCAGCAGCAAGTCAAGAACTGTAACATCATGTTGTGAATATTCATTCAGTTTTCATTGTCACAGATGGTCCTCATTGTCTCCAAGACTGACCTTGCTTTCCCCATCTTCCCTTTGACAGCTTTAGAGCAGAGGAGCAGACAGAAACAAGACACCAAAATCAAAATTTTCAAGCACTAGAAATACCCAGTCAAAATCAGTCCCCATTCCTATTGCGGGAGTGTTTGTCACTCCCATTTACCATTGTTATTGATAAGAGATTTTAAAAGACTTCTGCTCTGGGAAAAGTGCATTAGTGAAATACCGCTTTTCTAGATCTGCAACCACTTTATTTTGAATTTACTTATTATAGTGCAGATTGTCTTTTCCCCTCTTGCTAATTCTTTTTCTGGGTTACGTCTGTGTGCTTTCAACACTGCAACATGGTAAATGGGAGTGCACAACTTTATTATCGCAGGCTCCATATATGGAAAGAGAGTTCAGGTATCAGAACGGGCAGTGCCTCCAGGAAGCACTTTTGCATTGCATTCAAGTTAAAACATGCTAATTTTAGGCTTCTGTTTTTTCAAATCTACCAAATCTAATGCCTCTGAAAACTGGCCTCAGCAGGTAGGCCTCCACAGTGCTCAGGGAGGTCCACGGTGAGCCTCCTGGCTCTGCCTGCAGCCAAAGGGGACATGTAGATATACTTGCAGGTCCTGAGATTGTAAGATCTCTAAGCAAGAACTTTTCTTTAGTGTACAGAGCTCCTAAGACCCTTGTCTCTATATAAAGACTAATGAGGTAAAATAAATTAAATGCAGCTGCCAAATAAATCCCCTTCATCATCAACTATCCTCAAGTCAAGCAACGACACCAGGACAAACTTTTACTAGCCTCCACATGTTGCACGTGGTGACAGAAGCAAAAGACGGTACAGGGACAGCCGTTCTCCCCACCCAGGCTCGGAGACCTGCCTTCTACGTAGCTGGCTTTGCAAGAAATCTGTATCTCTGCATCCTTGGGATAACAGCTTTCCCCGTAAGTGTTGCTGCTTTGTTTTATGATCAGGTAGTACTAAAACCAAAGCAGGGTTTTCTGTTATCTGCATTAACATTCTTACCCGTGTGCTTTGGTAGGGCAGAGGATGTGAAAGGCCTGCAGATGCGCTATTGCCAGATAATCCTGCCGTCTTCTCTTTCAGCATCTGGGCACCTGCCTACGCTCAAGGCAAGGTTAACCGTGCCCTCCTGACCAGGAGATCTCTTCGCATCTACGGGCCCTTCGGTGGCCTCTACCGCCAGAGCCTCCAGACTGCGAGGGGTCGCGCCGGCTGCTCGGAGCGAAGTCCCTTCGGCCGCTGAGGCGCCGGGGCAGCGGCGGCGCTCCGGCAAGAGCCGCAGGCGGGGCCGCTCGCCCCCGGACGCCGCTCCCGAGGGACCTTCGGCTGTTTTGAAGGAAGAGAGGGAAGAGGAGGAGGAGAAGGAAGAGGAGACGGGCCACAGGGGTAACCCGGGCGGGCGGGGGGCCGGAGCCGCGGGCCGCTCTGCGCCGCTCNCCTTCCCACGGCGGGAGAAGGGAGCCTGTCATTGGAGACCGGGAATCTCCCTCTCCCTTCCCTCTCCTCCTTCCTCGTCGTCCCGTCCCCCCCGCACTTTCTTTCAGCGTGAGGCAGCAGGAACAGCCATCGCCGTAGCCCCGGCTGCCGCTCGGCCCTGGGAGGAAGCGGGAGGATCAGGGGTGGCTCCCGGCTTGGGAGCCGCCGGGGAGCTGCCCCTGAGGCGACTTGTACCCCTGCTCCCGGCGGGCGGGCGGGCAGCGGCAGCGCCTCCTGCCAGCGGCGCACCTTACCCCGAGCTCGTCCGTCTCCCCGTGGCGGCGGCCGGGCGCTGGGGTGCTCCATCGTCTCCCGGGGGGCGGGCGGTTGGCGGCGGCGAGGCTGGGGTTGGGGGCGGGAGCCGGAGCCGCGGCCGGGCGGGCGTGCGGGTGCCGTGCCGGGCCGGGGCGCGGTTGGCGGCCGTGGGGCGGTGAGGGGTACCCGCGGCAGGTGAGGTGGCTTGAGGGTGTCCCGCCCTCTTAAAAATAAATAAAGAAACGAAGGGACAGAATTATCTCTGTAATGCGCTTAAAAAAATAATCAAACAAACCAACCCTCACAGCTTTCCAGGGTCAGGTGAACAAATCCCAAACCCTGCTTCTGTAACGTTTCCCTCGGAGCCAAAGGAGTTTTGGATTGGGCCCATCATTTGGCAGTCTGGCTCATGCGCTATAACTTCAGGCAATTGACAGTGGCCAAAATAAAAATTAAATGGTAAGGACTACGAGATGTCTCCCGTTTTTGTTTGGTTTTAATTAATTTGAAATGTCTTGGGTTGGAATAGCTGAGTTCACGCGCGTGCTGAAAGGCTGCCTCCGCTGATGCTGCATACCTGATTTCCTGTGGCAAAATGCAGAAAAGGAGTAAATGAGCTTTGATATAGCCTCTGAATAAAAAGTAATGCTGAAGTTTGACATTTTTTAAAAAAAGTTTCTTGTAGGATATTTGGTAGGATATATTCACGTTGTTTTGCTTTTACTTGCTCTTTGCTGAAGAGCAGTGAAATTTATGCTGGAGACCAGAGATTGTGCTTTTTGTTACGTGTGCTGATTCAGTGTTTCACTTACAGTTTTTTGAAGTTACTTGAGGTAGATCTTGTTTGTGAGCATATATAACACCAGTAAATCTCACTAAATTGTTGTGCGTGTTCTGTAAAACATGCCTCAATATATATAGAAATCTTAAGAAAACCTGCTTTCATTCCTTATTCTTTAGGAATTTAGGGATGAAAGAGTATCAGTCTTAATTTTACTCTGAGCTGTTAAGTGAAATACTAGCCCATAGGCTACTAACCTGAGAGGTGGTGAGCAGTGGCCGTACTCATTCATATGAGATGTCTGTTACTGTATCTAATGGAATTGATGCAGTTTTATCTTCTGTGCTATATGTAGACATGTTTTCCTGTTTTTCTTAAAAGGTGCTTTGGATTAGGAAAAGTCAAATGTGTGTAGTTCTGTGAAACTGGAACTTGGCTGTTTTTCACATTGTACATGGCATAGCATGTTCAATTTAAATAGTATTGCTTAATGGAGATTAAGAAAATCCTAAAATTAAACATCGTATTTCTCAAACATTTCAGGGGACAGAAATGCCCAAACCACTAGCTAAACAGAATTCAGGAGCAAATATTTACAGCAGACAGGTGCTTTATTTCTTTCTGCCTTTTTTTTGCAGAAAGTTAGTCTTTCTAAAAAAAACCAAACCAAACCCAAACAACAAACCCACACCCTGTCATTAACTTCTAATGGACTTGGACCAGGGCCCTATGGTCTTGGTGCGCAATAAGGGAATGTTCCCAGGAGAACAGAGGTTTGGGATTTCTATCAAATGATCCATTGTGGACCTGCTTGTGCAAACTTTCTGGTGCTGACCTCAGAAGGTCTGATCTTGTGCTTCGTGGAGTCCCTGGTGGGCCTCTGGTAGATCGGAATGGTGCGGGATGGCACACTGAATGGGGCTCAGTGTTTGCATAGCTGCTCGTGGACATGGGTGAGGTTTGCCTAGCTGTTATTTCTCAGGGCTTCTCTGTAGCCTCCTTTTGGCTCATCTATCTGTATGCCAAAGAAGCTTGAATGGTGCTTAGAAGTTTTTAGTCATTTAAGTTACGCGCTGTAGGCTGAGATCTCTCTTGAGTCCTGTAGTGACCACAAGGAACTTAGTCACAGTTTGAGAAGCACTGCTTTTGTCCACTGTATCTGTCTAGGTAATGGGTTTGTCTCTTTTGTAAAGCTTATCTTCTCCCTATAAATTCAGTTTTCACTCAGTCTCTGCTTATTCTAATAAAAATGTTCTTTCCACCAAGTTTAAGCTGAGGTTTAGTTAAAATATAAAGCCAATTGATAAACATTGATATTTGTATTCTAGGAGATGCAGAGTAGACATGTAAATTATAATGAGAAGAATTACTTCTCTGAACACAGTATTCATCAGCACAAAGACTGCTAAGCTGATATTATATGGTAAATGGTTTGCTTTTAGTCTCCCATAAAGAGGCTTTATGTGTCTTAGAGTAATGACAGTTGACATAAATCAAACATACTGTTGTCCACAAAATCATTTAATCTTTTCTTTTTCACAGCTCGTTTCAACATATAGCTGCACTTAGAGCACACCTGCCATCAGTAGTAATTACATTACTGTAGCATGAAAATGTGGGTTTGATAAATAACTGACTGAAGTCTAATTCTTCGGGATGGTTGATGTAGGATTTTTCAGTCTGGTGACTAAATAATGTATTTTATTGTGCAAAAAGAATAACAATCTAATGTGACGGGATACGAACTTGGAGAAGAGTTACAGTGCACAGTGTGAATGTATACGGTGAACTGTATTTAAGGTGGGGGATCTTTTCTTGAAAGATCAGAATTTAGTTGTTGCCAAACACAGAAGAGTAGACTTCATTATTTGATTGGTACAAAAAGTTGTGCAGCTCTGTAGTCTAAAACTACAGAATAACTTTTGGCAGTTATTATTCTCCGCTGTGCCTGCATCTGCATGAGGAAACAACAGAACATTTTTCTTTGACAACAATAAAAACAAAACAGGGACTGGGGTGTGTGTGTGAATGAATTTATTGGGGAAAAAGACTTATTTTCCTTGTCATAAACAATTTTACCAGCATGGGAAGCATTAAAATAGGCACTTGCCGTGGTTAATGCTGTCTTTTACTTGTGAAATCGGCTAGTTTTGTGAGGCTTGCATTAATATCTCAATACTTTGAAGAGATTAAGAAAGCAAAGGAAAACAGCAGATTGGAAAACAACATTAATCTTTATGCTTCATATATTTGGTTTTCTGATTTCTTGGTAATTTTGGCATTGACTTTTGCATTCTGATTCTAACTGTAGATTTGGAAATTGGTTTGTGATTGACGTCTTTAATATTTATACCTGCAAACTGCAATTTGTTAACTGACATGGTTTATGAGAGTTGCAACCGAATAGAATATGAAGAAAACAGGTACTTAGAATTTTAATGTAATAAACTTGCTTCAGAAGACTACTTATATGATACTTTGATTGTCAAAGGAACAGTTGACTTCTATGTTCTTAGTAGTAAAAGGGAACAATGGTTGATTAAAAAGGTAGTCTGTGTTTATGGGATTTCACAAGAGTAAGGATCTCCTGAAGCAATAAAACGAGACACAACTATTCACCTTTTAGTAGCAGGTAACAGACAATACTAAGTAATAGTCTGGTGCAAACAGGTTGCTCAAACAGATTGAGTTTATCATAGGTGGCAGATGAGTGGGAGGGAGAAATAAGGGGATAACTCAGATCTGTATGGGGAGAGGAACTGTGTTTAGAGGAAGAGTGTTTATTGTTTGGCAACTTATATTAGCTATGTCTCTTATGTTCCAGAGTTTGAGCCTGTGATCACTGACAGACTGTAGAGGAGCTGCAAACTTGGCAAAGATCTTGGCATGTTGGAACTTGTTAAATTTCCTTCCACAGAAGTGGAAACAAAACCCCTTTTTGTTATCTTTGAACAGATGAAAGGTCGCAAGACCTTTTTCTATGTGTAATAAAGATCACAGTTTACAGTTCCCTGAGAGTACTGTGCGTAATGTTGCATTAAGTAAGGCACTGCTAGTGCGTTTATAAAACATGCCACGAAATGTTAGCGATTACATTTTCTTGTAGTAAAAGAAAACCAAGAAACCACCCCCCCCAACAAACAATTAGAAAACTTTACTCAAGTGGGTACCTTACCAGAAATAAGCACTTGTTTAGGGCCACTATAGTAGAATAACACGAGAAATATAGTTGTGCTTAAATTGGGTGCACTTAAAATGAAGATACTGCGTCTTGCTGAGCCATAGGAGTTACAGATGGAATCAGCTTCCATACACAGGAGTTTAAACGGGGTGGGGTGAGGAATAAAAGTCACAACTTCAGTAAAACACGTGACTGCCCTGAAGCCACTGCTAAGAAGGGCGCAACAGAAGTGGCTTGCCACAAGTGGGGAGTTGTGTGTGCTATGGGGGCTCTCCTGGTTGTACAAGGCTCCATCTCCCTGTCCCTGGTGCAGCAGAGGGGCAGTTTAGTCGGCACACTTGTGCTCTACCATGAACTTCTGTCAGTATCGGTGAGAACCCCCTCAGAGGACAGCTGTGTCCTCTTCCTGCCAGACCACTCTCAGTTTGGAGACTCTCGAGTCTGCTCTGCAGGTAAAGGGTTTTCCAGGGACAGTGTTCGTTTCCAAGGTAGTCTTGTTTCTGCCATGTGTGCAAACCTTGAACTGGCTGGCACTACTACCAGTTCGAGCTCAGTCACTTGCAGGGGATTGCTTGATAAAGTGGGCCTTTCCCACAGATCACTGTTTTCTACTTGTTTTTTTCTAGAATGAGTAGAGCTGAATCTGATATTGAGAGAGGCCTGACTCATCTGCCGTGTAACACCAGAACAGCTATAGCTTCACTTGGTAGAAAGCCTCATGAGTGCACTAGTCAAAAAAGAAGCTACTTATAGCTGAACTGATAGTTAAATTCTAAATTATATTTCTTGTCTGCAGGAGAGCAGTTTTGTACAAGCCAGCCAATATGCGGATTACCTAGCCACAGAACCCTCTTAGCATTGTTTGAAGCTGAACTTACTAATCATCCTAGATTTCCATGTGTCACAGCTGAGCACAGAGGAGAGGGCGATAGGACACAGATGTGGCCTGGTATCTCCCCTTCCTTTCCCAGTGCAGAGCCACCTCTTTGGCCAATGAGCTCGACCTGAACCAAAATGTGGAGAAGGTAGGAACAGCTTGCAGGCTTAAGCTTTCTACTTCTTCCCATAATAACTGAGAAAAACCTTCCCTTTCATGAAAAATTCACTTTTTCCAAATTAGCCAGGTAGAAATAGCAGATATTAGTTCAATGGCATCAGGTTTCTTTTGTCTTGCTTTGTATATTGAAAAACTGTTCATCACAGACATTTCTTAAAATTTGTTTTAATTATTTGTGTGAGGTTTTTTTTAACAATGAATAGTTGCATAATGTGTTCCCAGCCCTTCCTTCTCACTGGTGCCTTTTAAGGGAGGTAACCAGAACGCTAGCCAAATATCAGCCTGATGATGAGATTGTTCCACTTAAAATATCACTAATTTTTAGCATGCTGAGTCCTGTATGAAATGGAAAGCTTGTATTAGTAGTTCCACAGACAAAAGCATTGTACTGCATTGATTAGAGGCAGTTGTTGTTTCTTGAAGTTAAAAGAGAACTGGATTCTTCTGTTTTGTGGTATTTAGTGTTTGTCAGGGCAGGAAAGGAGAACAAATTCGATCGTAAGGTAAGGATTTAATGGGAGTACCTGTTTTTACAAACTGTGGAGAATGAAGTCTGTTTAACAAAAGTATAATTTAATTTTAATTTTTAATCTATTTAATTAAATTAATTCATTTAATTAATATAATTTTAATAAAAGTATAATTTAACAAGCCCTAGCGTCTGGAACTATAAGGAAATTTTGTGTCCTTTGGATGAGCTTCTCTGTGGGACACTAGGCAATAATACAGCAGTGAAAGACATGGCTGTTAAAAACATGTAACAGCCAACTGTTAAAGCACAGTCTTATTTAGGGGAGTGACAGATTTTGGATAACAGATATTTGTGTAGCAAATACGCTTGGTGAGACTTACCAAGTAAGGTTGTCTTGTTGTGCCAGTCGTAGTAGTGGCACAAAGTAGTCTTGGAAAGCAGTTCAGTGCGTTGCAGTGAATTCTGATTGTCCACGTAAGATGAAAGAACAGAATTATATAACTTCTGGTGTCATTAACATGCATCTTTGTCACTGTATTTTGTTAGTTTTGCTTGTGCTTGGCTAGTCTGCTAAAGTGGTAAAGAACTCGGGTTGAGCAGGTGAGTTGGTGTTCTTCCTGACTAACTTGTGGTATTTCATTTCCGTAAATCAAAAGTTTTGTTGTGCCTAAAGAAAATGTCTTTTACTAAATTAAGCTGCCTACTTACAATTTAAAATTATTGATTTAATTATTTTCATTAAATTAGTTATAGCATGAATCTTTATTTCTGTAAATGCTGTGGGAAAGGAAATATTCACATTCAAGTTTATGGGGGGCAGAAACACAAAACAAAACAACACTGATTATATTCTAAATACAGCTTCTAGTAGAGTCTTATTGTTTATTCCTTCCCCAATCTTAAGAGGCATAGGTAGCATCTTAGGAAGTAATGACTGAGAGCACAGAAGCAAAGTTTATTACAACAGGATTCTCTATGAATTCACCTCTCAATATCTTGTGAGCAAAGTATATAGATGACCATTTAATATTTAAATGTGTTAGGTGGGTTCTCTTGTATGGTTAATCATTGTATGGAGGCTCTTTCCCTACTCTGTCCTGTTTATCTTCTCAGGGAGTTTACTTAATGGAAAAGGAGAATTCGTATAAAATGTGTGTTACGTGAGCATCTGGTTAAGCTGCATAAGTATCAATTAGAAAAGTTTTTGTGGTTTTTTCTTTATAAAAAAGAATTATGTTAAAAATACCTGGAATAATCTCCTGTAAATTGTTTATGCTTTGAGTCATTCCAACTAGAATTGAATGAACTTAAAGTCAGGAAAAATGACAGTAAGATGGATAAAAATCTATAGAGCAGGGAATGGTCTGAAGTATTTGAAAAGCCCAAAGTGCAGAATTACATTACATTACGTTAAACATCTAGTGATGGGAGGGTAGGGGGATCCTCATAGGGGGAAATAAAACCATGTATATCTGGTATAAAATATGAATGTAAATGACCTTTAGTATCTGCTTAGAAGAGATACATGTGAACTGAAGTTCTGTAAAGCTCCCCCTGTTAGTCTTAAACTGTATCTGAGTGTTACAGCTGTCTTGGAGGTTGAGTTGTACAAGCCATGGAGTGGTTAGCAGCAGAAGCTGAGGCTGTGGTTCTCAAGCCCAGGGAGCCACAGACTACTGTCAAGCCACAACACACTCTCAGACGATCATGCACCTTTGATTAAAAAACACTCCTGTCCCACTGACCAGCCAGATGCTGCTGACAGAGTCTGTGGGCCACAGGTTGGAAATCAGGAGGCTACAATGAGCTGTGGTGTTAGGAACAGTCATCTTCAGACATAGTTTCAGGTGAGAAAATGAATTGCAGGTGATTTATTACAAGATTTTTGAGAAGGACAGCTTTCAGATTGAAAGAAGATAAAGATCTAGAAAAACAAAATTGATTATTTTGATTGGAAGATGAAGGGAGTACAGAAGGGAATTTCTTCCTGCCCCTGTTAAGTCTTTTTCCTCTCCTGTCATTTCTCTCCCTGTCTCGTTTTCATGAGTCAGTGATAAAGGGGAAAGAATAAAGTGCTGGCAAACCTTCAAAGAAATTGGAAAACTTTTTAGCGTCTTTCTTAATGTTGCAGCATACACCACTGCTTGACCAGCTCCAGTTCTCAGTAATTAGCAGTGTTTACAGGCAACATTCATCCATTCCTTCAACAGGAAGGAACACACTGAAGTCTCTGGGAGCCCTGGGTGCACAAGGAAATGCAAATTGTCTCCAAAGATTTGAGGCCAGGTAGCTAAGCTTGTGTTAAAGAAGAACAAATGAATGGGATGAAAAGTTGGATTTCAGCTGTGGTGGAAGGGTAGTAATGGATAGAGGGATGGAGCTGTCCGGGTGAGGGTTATAACGTGTTTACTAGCTAATCAGTTTGAGCATGTAAATCTCGGGCATTTCCAGAGGGTTGACTACATATGGGCTGTAATTTAGATGCAAGTGAACTTGTATGATGTGTCCTCTTCCAAGACTTACTGCTCTGGACTTTGTCACGAGGAGGAGTGCGAAACAAATGCCGTACTGATACGATGAATCCCCCTGATGGTGCTGTCAATCTCAGACCATGGATGTGTGAGTGAGCTAACCAATATGTGGATATTCAAGTTGACTTAATTGCAGCTCCAGTCCCAGTTCCTTCGATCAGTATCAGTGGTGCTGCTGTTACTGTAGGATGATTTAAAGGAACTTTTCACTTGGTTTTGCAGGAGGCATCAAAGTCCAACCTGCCATGTTCCCTGCTATCACTGTACCACTGGCTCTGAGTTCTTACTGAAAGCACTGTCTGACAGCTATGGTGCATGGGTAACTCCGAAGTCTTAGGCTCTCACTTGGATACCTCTGAGACCCATTTAATCCCAGAGGGCACCTGATTTATGTTAACTGTTTGCTTTTGCTCACAGACACATAAGCCAATTGTGGAGCAGCGAATGAAAGAGGAGTAACAAATCCTTTTCAATGTTCGGGAAAAATAGATGAACATATCACCCAAACCAGAGATGAGATAATTTCACAGGTCTGAATATACCCTGATCTACACCACTGGGTTTCATCTGCTGCTCACAGCTTGTGCTGCAGCCTGGCTGCTGACAGAATAGCTTTGCTGAACACCTTTGCTGGAAACTAGCAAAGAGGTGCTTTGGAGCCTGCCAAAAATGCTGCTCCCTTCACCTTTGCTTGTCAGTAAGATGCAAAACTCTGGCCATGGTAAAGGTACAATGAAGAAATCTGCTTCCCCATTATCTGTTTAAATAAGCAAAATAAAATTCTGCTTTGTAAAATAATCTTTAAAATCAAAAGCAACATTTAGAAAAAAAAATGGATACATATCCATTTTTGCTTGGGTGCTTTAGATCACTGCATTTGAAAGGACTGAAAGAGTAGTGGAAAGTTAAAAATGAAAAAGGAAGTGATTATGAGGTAACTGAAGGGAATTGTTATGCTCTAATAAAGATAAGTAATTTTAGCTTATTTTTCCTTTGGCCTTTTTATTAAACAAGCAGTAATATTTAGAAAGCTAATTTTGATTCTGTTTTACAGTCCAGGAGCAAAGGCTACAAGAGAAGAATTGTGATGACAATTTTGGTCATGTTATTTCTCTTAAAAAAAAAAAAAAAACAAACCCAAAAAACCCCACTGAAACCTGGTAGTGCTCTTTGTATTTTTTCCATGTTGAAGCTCGCTTTTGAGACTAGCCTTGACAGTATCTTTCTTATTTGTATTTGACTGTAATTTTCTCAGTCTGAGAAACACAGCATAAACATATTTTCTTGGTTCTTCTGCCTAAGTGCTCTGAAGCAGTCATATCATCTTTAAAGACCCTGTCATACAGAGTAAGAGGCTAAAAGCTTCTGTATGCTTACTTAGCACATCAGAAAATGATAGTGAACCTGCATCTGCCTATATGCAGCTGATGAATTCAGTTGCATGATGAGATTTTCTTCTGTCACTGTGGAATATATAAATGTATTCCCTCTCTTTCTTGCCTGCCAAAGCAAGGCTGGATTTTACCACAAAGTTGTTGGTTAAGTAAAGTCCACCACCCCCACTCTCCTTGAATCATAAAGTAAATCTTCTCCAGATACTGTGTTTTATTAGTTTGCAGTAAGAGCAGTGCAAATTAAGCTCCATATTTGTCTTGGATGGAAGGTCAGACTTCTGTCTGGGATGTCTGAATCTGTGCTTTGAGTGTAGCTTCCTTCTATTCAAGGGTGGTGATCATCTTGTCAACAAAGCATCCGATTTACAAGATGAAGTCACTTACAGAAGTAGCCTCCCATCATATATGTACTTCTAGGGAGGGAAATAGGGGCATTTTGCGTGTGATATAGCAGGCCCTGCACTTGCTTATGCTTTTTCCTCTTCTTTTCTATTCCTTGAGTAGATGAGGAAAGTAGTTTGTGCTTGACTAGGAGCGTAGGACTTTTACCGGAAGTAAAATTTGGCTAACTACTTTCTACAAGGAGGCTACACTGAATGCATTTCAATGGCTTTCCAGATTAATATATGTCAATGACTAATGTGTGAATAAAATGAATACTGACAAATTTCTTTGTAATTCTTGGCTTGCTTTGGTACCTCAGTCAATGCTCCTTCTAAGCAAGAAGCCTCTTTTGTTGTTAAATCTACTAAATCTAGCTAAATCTACTTCCCATATTGAATTTGGTGGTATAATTCACATCATCTTTGAGGGAGAGGGAACTGACAGAGGATAACCCAGCCACTCTTGCAGATACTAGGGACACTTTTTGAAGTGACAGGCAAAGTGAGGATATATGAATATACCAAGATCTTTTTATAAGTGGTTTTTTAATATTGAAAGATACTGTGCTCTTTGAGGTGCTGACCACATTTGACCCTGCGTACTTCACAGGCATCATTCAATCAGTTTAGCAGCTGTTTACTAAGCACCAAAATTCAGAAGGCCTTCCTCTTTGAATGAAACGCATTCTTTTCTCTCAACTTGGCATCTCTAAATTCACTGCGCAGAGCCAATCCCCTAATAATAAATGTGTTTATATTCAATTACTTTGTGCCATCCAAATGCAACAAAGTTCAAATTAATTATTTAATATAATTGACTGATTTTTTTCAGAACTATTTCTCTGAATTGTATTTGTGACACATATGGCTTTGCTTTCTGACAAGTTTAATTCACGGGGATTTATATAGTGCTTTGTGGGGATGTGGTGAGCAATGAAGACTGGTGTTCATGATCAAAGGTTTTGATCCCATATTATCTGTATCCTCTTAAAATGACTGTTTTCTTAAAGTAGAGTTTAAAATATTCTTACTTATTTCTAGTTTTCTGAGTTTGTATTACATGCTTCATACCTGCTTACTGGCAAAGACAAGGCAAGTATTCCTAATGGTGCGAGTCCTTGAAATTAAGTGGCTTGTTCAAGGTCAGCTGCATTTTCTTAAAGAAAAATATTTGGGAACTTTTAAACTTCTGTTGGCTCTGGAAAATAGAAATGCATTTAGTATGTGGGATGGGCATATCCCTGTTGTCTGCTCTCCTTTTTTTGTGGTTCTGCAATGTTGAAAGTCAGCAGGTCTTGGTTTTTCCTACTGAGAAAGTGTGGGGTTACATATATTACTTAAAGAAATACTTAGATTAATTTATATTTTGTGAAAATGCACCGGGATATTTTCACCAGAGATCCTAGGTAAAAGCAATTCATGTTTTGAAGGAACATGCTATTTTGAGGGAGGATAATTAATTTTCCCCACCTTATTCAGTCCTTGGCCTTTAGAATGGTATCAACAAAGGAAGTGACTCTTACAGATGCTTTTGTGATGTGGCTGTAATTTATTGAGAGCTGGACTGAGATCCATTGGCTCATTTCACATAAGCCACAAAAGAGCTATTTCCAGTTACTGCCTGGATTGGGGCTTTGAGCTGAAAGATGCCATCTCTGACTGCCAGCCGTGCCTCACAAGAAACAAACTTGTATTACAAATATTTCAATATTAAAATTCATCCTTTGAAGTTTTGGCACGTATTTGGCAAAGGATGTTTCCAAAGAGGTATTTTTAGCAAACACTATATATAGACCTTCAGATCTTCATCTTTTTTCTTTATGTGGAGAATATTTTTACTGTCTGTGAGGTGCCCAGAGTTAAAGGATGTAAAAATGACAAGATGCTCAAACCGCAGTTAGATTCAAATTGTTTTAAGTTTGGTGGGAGCTGGATCTGTCCAGTGCTCTGTGGTGCGGATAGGGAAGGGAGGCCACCTATCTTCTTTGCTTTGTTTGGCCCTTGGAACTTATTTTAACTGTAAGTCGAATCCATTTGCTGGAAGACTACTATTTGATGAGGCTAGGTTTCTAAAAGTGTTTGAGAAACCTGTTACAGACATGGCCAATAGTTACAGGCTTTAGAGATGGTCACGTGAAGCAAACTGCTAAATCCAAAGATTGATTCCAGGTACCCTTATCACAATGAGAGCTGGCATTGTATCAGCTGCCAGGCAGGATTCATCTGCCTACCCTTCGGTGCTTAGAAGTTGCATGTCCAAGTCAGTTTGTTGTCTTGACTATAGCCAGTGGAGATGAAAAAGCACTAGGAGGAGATGTTTGCTTCTACTTTCTGCAAGGGTGACTCTGTTAATGCTCTGCCACTACAGCTGGCAGAATAGAAGTTAACATGTTTTTCGGGAGAAGACAGGTACAGGCAAGGGCTCGGTGGACTTCCAGTTGTGCAGCCTCCACTGCGTGTATACGCTCTGATACTGCTCTGTGACTTCTCAGTAGTCTCCTACGGCGGTTGAAATTGCAACAATAATAAAATCCACTGGCTTCCTCTTAGTAGAATATCCCTGCAGGTGCATGCAAAAACTTGTGAATTCACAGACTCCTTTTGTTTTGCCAACAGCATGGTCAGAATCTGTTTTTCTCCAGAAGCGTATGAAGAATGTGCTTCCTCAATAGCAGCTGCGAAGGCCCCAGTGCCGCCTGTAAACAGCTGTGTAAGTAGTCAGAGCTCCTCTGCAGTTGCATCTCTGAAAAACCCTAGGCTCAGGTCAATTGAGCTTTTTTTTTTCTGTTTCCTGCTGTAATTGTTGTTTTTCCCATAGTTCATTGTGTCATTTAGTGTTATAAATAGGATTCCATAAAACATTTTAATGTTCCTTAAGTGCACACATTTTATTTTTCAAATGTGTGTCTGTGTGAAGGCTTGCCAGGGAAACAGCTTGCCTTTCCCCAGTGCTGACCTGATCTGACTGTAATACTAAACTCAAGGTGAGAGTCAGGACTAACGTGGTGATTCCACATCTCAACTCTTCCTTCAGGTTTCTGGCAGCTTCTGCAAATTACACTTTGTGCTTCAGCTGCTGGTATGGTGCTGCATAATTGACTCTCTGATTTTGGTGGCTCTGATTAATTTTGTTGTGCTTTACTTTCCTCATTTCTAAAATAAGATTGAAATTGTCCTCATATTTTGAGAACTGTATGTGGAGAGTGCTGTGTAAGCCTATATGCTATCTTGGATATATTTCTGCTACTAAATGGGTGGAGTTGGATGGGGTATATTCTCCAGGCTGCTGTAGATGCTTGTTACAAGGCAGGGTTCTCTGGTCAAGTTCTTCCCTTGCTCATACACCTTTGACATCCTCCCAGGATTGAGCCTGGGTTTGTTTACTTTCCTTCATAGTTCAAGTTGCTGACGTGCTTTACCAAGATCATGTATTTTATGTTTCAGTTTTGCGAAGTACCTTGAGGTCTGGGTGGAATATACTTTAAAGGGGCAAAACATAATTTGCTGTAAAGCTGGGAGGAAGATACACCTCGTAGGGAAGCAGAATAAAGCTTGCAGCTCCAGTTCATTGGAAGACGAAGATGCTTTCTGGCGTTACTAACATGAGGAATAACCCAAAGGAGAGGAAAGCAGCTTGAGGCTTGGTAACAGCCCCAGGAGACCTTTGAGGTTTTGGGTATGCTGGGAAGGGGAAGGGGCATACCTTCCCTCTTGGAGGCTGCCCGCACATCAGCTTCCCTGTGCTTTCGGGATTTGATGAAATTTCCAGGATTTATTTTACAAGATTTTACTCCAGGGGATGAAAAAAACCCCAAAACCCCACAACTACCCACTAGCCTACAGATCTTGCTTCCATCCCTGTGTTATCATCTTAGACCTGGGGACAGTAATGAAATTTTTATAATGTGTCTAGGCTGTGGAGGTAGGAGCTAATATCAACTGGGGCATGATCTGTGGAGTAAAAAGTGCTAGTTTTTCCACAGACTTTTTTGACTGGCAGGCCTACTTCTAAAATAAATTAATTGTCGGAGGAATCACAAATGTAAATCTTTTTTGTTCTGTACTAATACTACACTGTTACGTTCCCTTCTCTTTATTATTTTTAGTACTCTATATTTTCAGAAGTGAAGAGAATATAGCAGAGCAGCTGCTTCTTAGTGATTTGTGATATTGAGAAGTATTCTCTCTTACTCTGTGTTATATCACTGTGACAAACTACATTCCTGATACTATGTCTGGCTTTACCAGGAAACTGTTAAAACTTTCCAAATGTTGTCGGTTAATCAGTACTTTAAAAGGCAACTGATTAATGTTATTTGCATATTAGCAACAGAATGTGTAGACATTGACTGGGGAATCATTCAAATTAATGTTTTCTGCTGGATTCACAATAGCAACATTCTGCCAAGGTGCGTGTAGCTCAACTTGGAAATATTATTGCCAAACTTGGCCACTTGCAGTGCATTAATGTTTAATTGTCCTTTCTATTGCCTTTTTCCATATAATTCCCTCTGATTTTTGAAATAGGCATAAGACTTCAACTGTGTCCTTGGAACAGTGAAAAACATATCAGTTGCTTATCTTGCCACACACCCTTGCAAATACACGATATACAGATTAATGCCTCTTCTGCAGTTGACTGTTGTAGGTAACTGTTGCCTGGTCTGATCGAATGGGCAGCTCAAAAAAGTGCAATGACAAAGAAAGGGCCACGTGTCTTAGAAGATGTGGGGCCAGGTCAAATAATGAATTTTCAGAATGAGCTAATAAATAATTCTTTAATACTTCTTCAGCATCTTTTCTCTTACGAGCCCAGGTTCTTTGTGCATATGAACTCATTAAGACTCCTAACAATACCTGCTTGGTACAGGAATGATACATTTGTTTTCATGTTGAGTAACTGAGGCGTGCCCTAAGTCCATTTTTTTCTTTCTTTTTTTCTGTAGGGTTTGCTTTGCATTTGGGAAATAAAATAGAATCCAGATAATTTGTTTCTTAATGTAGTTTCCTGTGCTGTTGCCAAAAGAGCGTCCTTCCTCTGTACATACATCATCTGCAATTGGAAAAAGAAAACTCAAAATATTCATGACTTCAACTCTTGCATCACTGGCAAATACCAGGAATTTAATGTGGCTTTATTTTGCAGAAAGATTTGTCCACTTCCAGTCACCATGAGAGGCTCTGTTAGGAATACCTTCACTGGTAATTATTCTGGTGCGGTCGTTGAATGGAATGAGAGGAGACATGTTAAGGAATGAATGAGAAATTAGGGTGAGCCTTAGGGTGGGTGTTCCTGGTGCGTAACCATAGATCGGGTACTAGGATTTGCTCTAAGTCTTTGCTCTCTGCGTTTTTTGGGTGAGCATAAAACTATTCCAGTTCAAGCACAGATTATGTCTGTGTCTGCTGCACAGTGTGGACTTCTGCTCCATGTCAGCACTGCTGTTTGTCTGCACTGGGTTTTGTTCAACATAAAGGAATGAAACAGTACTCCAGGAGGAGCACATGGTGTGGCTTCTGAAGCAAGCAGAAGTGGCACATAGCACCCACCCTTTCTGGGCTTTATGCATGACCCTAGCTATGTTTGCAGAGCGCAGTGTATGACACACCATCGAGGGCACAGGAGTTCGGCTGTTCATCGTGGTCAACCTCACTGTGACCATATCAATTGAATGGTGTTCTGTATTGTTGCAGCCTGACATAGAGGGGATGTGAGAAAGTAGTTATAGCCCGTCTTTTGAAAGCTTTGCAGAGCTTTCAGACCATTACCAAATGGAGCCAGCCAAAACTGGTGCAAGAATGTGGCTCGTTGGTGAGAGTTAACACCTGTGCAGTAGTTGTCACTGTTAGATTCTGAGTTTTATGTTGTACCCAGTCTGATATAACTGGCCACTGTGAAAAGGGACAGTCCTATCCTCCCATCGCCAAAAGTGTATCAAAACCCTACTTGGATGTAGTCCAACTTTGGGTGCCTGCAATAGATACAGTGCTTTGTCCTGTGTGCCTCATATTTCATTACTTCTCTTTCACTGAATTTAGCAGTTTTGTAGTTGGAGGGTGGGACAAACGAACTTGCTGATTTTATGGAAGAATGGTCTCCTTTTTACGGGAGCATGGTACTGGTTTCTAGCTTAGTTTTGTCAGGCTGCCGAGTTCACTTAACTCACCTGTGTCTGTGTTATTGGGAAGATGGTATGAGTGCCTGGACAGGACTGGAGGGATCAGCAAAGTGAGAAGGAGGTAGGGATACCTCTCTCTAAGAAGCAATTTATAGACTGGCATTGACTCTCCTTGAAACAGAACTTGACAGGCAGTAATGTCTATCCTTTCTGCGTAAGGGCCTTGTGCATCGTGCCCATCCCCATAAAGAAATGTCAATGTTAAATAATAGTTCAAAAGAGGAAATTATCTCATTCTTCCTATGGCTTATTTGGGTATTTCTCTGGTTTCTGTTTATGGGAAATAGCTGGTTGTATCCAGCTTGTCAAGCAATTCATATTACTGCCTGAAAGACTTCCTTATTTGCTACTCCACTAGTCCCCATCTTAAGACATTGTTTGCACTAAACTGGTATTTCCATTTGAATTTCCTGCAGATAACTCCACTTGTCTTTGTCTCCGCTTGACAGACAAAAGAAATGCAGGCACAATGACACTTAGTCCCTTTACAGGGCAGTGGAGACTTACAGTTTGAAAAAGAACAGTGAGGGCCATTCTGCAGGAACACAGGTGTTGCTTTTCCTTCTGCTTTCCTGTAAAGCCCATACCCTTGTATGAGGTGACCTGTGTTCCATGAAGAGCCCTTCTTAGTAATAAATCTTTCTCCTTTTCTCTGTCAAGAGTGTACTTAGCCCTCAGGAGATCTTGCAAGACTGTTCTGTTCTGAAAGCTTTCTTGGTAGGAAAGATTTGCTCCTAAAGAAGTTGTCTTCTTGTTCTCCTATTCTTGCTGTAATCAATTTCATTTTGAAAGTGTATGAAAATGGGGTCTTCAAGATTATATTTTTTTAAATCTGGACATTTGCCCGTTCTTGCATTTTTAACTGCATAGCATAGCAGCTACATATGGCCTTTAGTATCTTGTAGAAACTTAAACAGATGTCCTCTATTTCTTTTCACTTTTACTTTTCTCTTGCAACTGGATAAAGCCAGTGCTTTTGCCCACACCCTGCATGTCTCTCTTGTCCTGTAACTAAGAAAGCAGATAATAGAATAAAATCTCTGAGATTAATTTAAAGGAAAACTCTACTCATTCTGAGTGAGCTTTCCCAGGCCAAGACTGGAAAATGACCTTCCACAGCAACTCATCACAGATCTCATAATCTTTCACGTAGGTGCAAGTCTTTCCTTTTCCTCTTTTGCCTTTCTCTTATCTTCCTGGAAGGGTGGACATGTGATTGTATAGGCGGGATCATGTCTATATACACATAGCCATAACAAAGCACTCCTCCGGACTCTTCTTCAGTCCTAGAGGAGATGAGCAGTTGGGACTTCAAGCGGTAGACTGCAGGAAGACTCTCAGATTTCATGAAGGCAAGGCTCTGTGAGTCTGAAAGAGCTGTTTTTCTCTATACCTAAACCTCTTAAATCTCAGAAGGATAAGCCCCAGCCTACCCACTTCAGTGTATTTTTGTTCTCAGAGTGATGATTGATACAGTGATATGTGTGTTCTCAAAGTGGTATAAATGTTGAAATGCAAAACCAGAGTTGTATCAACTATTCTCCCCTAAAATAGTCTGATAATAAGGCAGAATGGTATAATACTTTCTCTTTTCAGTTGTCCTTGTTATCACTGTAGGGATCAGATGTTGCTATTATGGTTTCTTCATGAAATAATATTTCTTTCTCCACCTTTAGTACCGCTAGCCAGAGCTCCTAATGGTTTGGTGATAAGAGTATGGCACAGCTCCATCCCCACTGTTCCAAATCTGCTTCCCAGCTTCAGGCATTAGGAAGGTGGTACCGTGTATTCTTTTACGTCAAGAGACTGCACATACATTTTCATCTCTGTGTATCTTGGGCCTCATCAAGGTAGTCTGCTTTATGTGCCAATAACTGTCTCCTTCTCCAAAAATCATAGTTAAATGAACTATTGTAGTGAGACTTCAATGTGCAAACATCTGTTCTCTAGTATTGCATGTACTGACAAGACGCACTATCTGCATTTGCAGCTTTTTAAGGCCAGAGGGATCTGTTGTGCTCATTCACCCTGACTAGAGGCATTGCACAGGCCATAGCCAGTCACTGATGTTCTGCATCTCATTTAGCAGTCAGCTCCTTTGCTGGCACAGACTTACCACGTGTAATTACTATACTGAATTTGATTGATGTGATCTAAAAAGAGCCTAGCAAAAGCCAGGGGTTTGAATGTGCATCAGTAAAAAGAAAAACAAACTTAATGCCCTCTTCTTCTCCAGCAGTCTCCAGTGCAAAAGCCCCTTCTAGTTCCCAAAGGCAAAGTCTGCCTCTGCTCCTGCTTCCTAGACTCCTTGGAAAAATAGCAAGGCTTTACAGCATCCCTGAACTTTCAGAGTAGAGTTTCTTGGATCAAAGCTGAAAATGCATTATAGAAAGGAGGACCCTGGGAACTACCGCCCTGCCAGGCTCACCTCTGTGCCTGGGAAGATCATGGAACAGATCCTCCTAGAAGCTGTGCTAAGGCACATGGAGCACAGGGAGGTGATTCGAGACAGCCAGCATGGCTTCACCAAGGGCAAGTCCTGCCTCACCAAACTAGTGGCTTTCTACAGTGGAGTGACTGCATCAGTGGACATGGGGATTGCTACGGATATCATCTGTCTGGACATCTGCAAGGCCTTTGACATACGAATTTGATGGGTGGATTGTTTGTTGGATAAGGAACTGGCTGGACAGTCGCATCCAGAGGGTGGCGGTCAATGGCTCAATGTCCAGATGGAGAGGTATGACAAGTGGTGTCCCTCAGGGATCCGTATTCAACATCATCTTCATCAATGATTTAGACAGCGGCATCAAGCGCACTCTCAGCAAGTTTGCTGATGACACCAAGCTGAGTGGTGCAGTCGACAGGCCAGAGGGATGGGATGTCATCCAGAGGGACCTGGATGAGCTACAGAGGTGGGCCTGAGCAAACCTTATGGAGTTCAACGAGGCCAAGTGCAAGGTCCTACACTTGGGTCGGGACAATCCTCATTATCAACACAGGCTGGGGGATGATGTGATAGAGAGCAGCCCTGCGGAAAAGGCCTTGGGCGTGCTCCTGGATGAAAAGCTGGACATGAGCCAACAATGGGTGCTGGCAGCGGAGAAGGCCAGTAGCATCCTGGGCTGCATCAAAAGCAGCGTGTCCAGCAGATGGAGAGAGGGGATTCTCCCCCTCTGCTCTGCTCTGGTGAGACCCCACCGGGAGTACTCTGTCCGGCTCTGGAGCCCTCAGCACAAGAAGGACACGGACCTGTTGGAGCGGGTCCAGAGGAGGCCACAAAGATGATGCGAGGGCTGGAGCCCCTCTCCTGTGCAGACAGGCTGAGAGAGCTGGGGTTCTTCAGCCTGGAGAAGAGAAGGCTCCGGGGAGACCTTAGAGTGGCCTTCCAGGACCTGAAGGGGGCCTGCAGGAAAGCTGGGGAGGGGCTGTTTGCAAGCGTAGGTAGCGACAGGGCGAGGGGCAATGACTTTAAACTAGAGCAGGGTGGGTTTAGATGAGACATGAGGAAGAAGTTCTTTACCCTGAGGGTGGTGAGACCCTGGCCCAGGTTGCCCAGAGAGGGGGTGGAGGCCCTATCCCTGGAGACATCCAAGGCCAGGCTGGATGAGGCTCTGAGCAACCTGATCTAGTTGAAGATGTCCCTGCTCCCTGCAGGGGGTTGGACTAGATGGACTTTAAAGGTCCCTTCCAACCCAACACAGTCTGTGAATTTCAAGGAAACTTTATGCAGGTGCCAAATTAGAAACTCCTATTATTCTTTTCTTCCGTCTTAAGTTGTGTCTCTTGGCCATGAAAGAGCAGATGTAGAGAAATCCACCATGACTGAATTTTACATTTAGGCGGTTGTACATGTTCTGGAGTGGGACACCTCTTTGAGACCCAAGTATAATTTTATCCAGAAAACCAACAACTGAGGAGGAAGCCGATTTTTGGTCATTGACCTTGATCTGTTTGTAATTATTTCATGATCCAAAACATTGCAGCAAAATGTTTTCCATGTGCTTTTTTGTGACAGTTAATTTAGCAGGTCTTAAAACAATGTTTTCTTGAATATGCCTGGATGCAAGTACCTGCTAAAAGTTGAGAAAATGCTTAAGTGCACACGAATGCAATTACTTCAGCAGATGGAACTTCCTGGTTTTAGACACTTCTTAAGAGGACAAAGATTCATAGCACTTTGAAACTTGGGGACAGCCAAGAGAAAGGAAAGATAAAAGTAAGCTAAAGCAAGCTATGAAATGCCATTTCACTACACAGCATTGCTAGCTTTACAGCAAGCTGCTCATTTCTCATGTTGTCAATAAATTAAAATGCATCAATTCACATGCTGCGGTAGACCCTGGGGAGAGAGGGATGACTACATGGGACTGCAAGTCTAGTTCCCTCATTGTGTCTTGTGGTTCGTTTAGTCCCCCAGGGTGTTGTCCTGAAGCTGACCTCCCATTTGGAGCACTCCTTGGAAGACAGAGCAGCACCTCTGTTCCCGTCCTGTTGCTAGCTCAAGCCTTGCTGATGGAGCAAAAGTAAACCTCTCTATTTTCTCCTTTCTGTCTACATGAGATTCATGGGGTGGATGGGGGAGTCCTATCTTGCAGCCACACGCGGATTAAAGCAATTTGAGTTGGTACTGCTAAAACCCAAATGATTGAATCATCTTAAAAAACCCTTTCTGTAAAGAAAATAAAATGAGTTATTTGAAAGGACTGAGCTCACGGAGATTTTGGTATGTCATTGTAAGTCACTCCATGCTGAGTGAATGTTCTAAGTACAGAATGTCTCAAAATATGCTCTCAACTTTGGGACAGAGACACTGATAGTAGAACACAAGAGTGTAATTGTATTGTGAAACATGGAGGCAAGTGGAGCTGAGATGAAAGTGACCTTATTAGTGGATTTGTATTTCTAAATTTTAGGTGATCAGTCTCACGTTGTTAATGAAAGCAAAGATTATGATATTTGGATCAAAAGTTTCTTTGCTACTTGAAGCTGACAAAAGATTAACTCTAAAAGGAAGAAAACAAAGTGTGTATGTTTTATATAGGTGTAGATATACATAGGTCTTATATACACCCATATACATATATGGTTTTGTATATATATACATGGTTTTACCCAGACCGTATCTTTTCCCATCAGGGAAATGAATTTGTGTCCGTCAGCTGTGCTTGCTGTGTGCTGAAAGGAGCAGAGAACTGGATCATGGCTGCTGCTCCTGGGAGACTTCAGCTGCTGGACATCGTTGAATAGCAGGAAATCCTGGAGTGCAGCACAACTCCCAATATTCAGTTTTTATTCCATATTAGGAAATATTTCCTTATCATTACCATGGGTGTGTTGGAATGATTTGTGAGAATAATTTCTGTGAGCCAAATTAAAAGACGAGGCCCTGTTGCTTAGTTCTGGCTGTTGGACAAGCTCCATGGAAAGGAATGAGGAGGTTCAGCCTGGGGAGAGGTGGCCCTTTTCAATCAATGCAGGGGAAACCAGCCTCGCCAAAACTATTTAAAAAAAAAAAAAATTGTTTCAGTCCGGTGCAGTTCATCAGTTTGGGTTATGAAGCTTCTCGTGTTGGCACAAAGCATTGAGTGGCGGCAGGAGAGAAACAAACAGATGATTTGATGGAAATTGGGACGGCTTCTTTCAGAAACAGTACTGGCTGATGCCAACTTCCAGTGTGCACACAAATGTGGCCTTTGCTGCGTGTGAGAGGTGATGGTGGGTTTTGGAGTTTTGTTTTTGGGTTTTTTGCCTAGTCTACTCAGAGCCCCTCCTTTACATTTTGGGGTATTTATAGGTTTAGGAGTCTACCCCAAGGTAGGAAAGCAAGTTCCTTAATTTTGGAAGCATCTCTTACTTGGGTACATTGGTGAAAAGCTCTTCTGGGCATGTTGGATCCAGCCATGGATACTCCAAGTTGCTCTCCAGGCCTCGCTCTCCCCCAGGTTTCCCTGGTGTCATCAGTACAGAAGCGCAGCAGCTGCTGGGGCCGCAGGACCCGTGCAGCGTTTCCATCTCCGAGTCCTGTGTGTTTGTGAATGTCTCCTCAAGGTTTTTTCATGTCCACGGGGGCCAGGCACTCACGAGCTGGAACTTCGTGAGTCATGGAGTGCGCTCTGCTTGGAGCCGTGTCTGTAAGGGGCGACTCACCCAGACGCTTCATGGGGAAAGCAAGAATGACCAAAAATGGCTAGAACACTTGAACATCTTTTGCTTTTAAATAGCAAAGCCTGTTCTGACAGGGCTAATTTTACTCGGTTTCTCCGGACGACTTTAAATAGAACAAATGTAATTCATCCTGTAACTTTAAAGTAGCAAAACTTAGAACATTACACACATTGTGGAAATAACAACAGACTAAAGGAAACCAAATATATAAATGAGATAAATGAAATGCTGAAGTGTCAGTAGTAGCTTGTTGCAGCCTTGTTTCATTTTCCCTTCTCAGATGGGGACTGTTGTAAAAACTAGAGGGCATGGGGAAGATCTGGTCTTGGCAATAACATCGAAGAAGAAGAATCTGTGTGTGAAGTATCTACTTTGTTGTATTGACGGGGAATGTTGCTTCCTTCAGGTAGCATATTAAATAAAATAGGGATTTGTGAATGGTGATACTGCTGAAAACATGAATTATGTAGGAACATAATATTTATTTTTCTTTCTGATATGTGCCCCAGAGCAGTGCTTGGCAAACATGCTGTTAGCTGTGAATTTCAGTAACGGCAGTAGCACAGCTAGCATCATCCAGATGCAAGAACAGGAATATTAGGTCAAAACCTATTGAGCAGAAGGGTTTTTTTTTTTTTAATTGACGTAAATGAACTTTGGACAAGACTCTGTTTGGAACATGGAAATCTGTGTTTGTTAATAACACAAGTATTAAGATCAGGCTCCAAGAGCTGAAAAATGTTGCACCACAATTTACATAGGTTGGAGTAGCAGGGTTTTCTTGTTTACTTGCTGCTTGGAGACTTCAGGATCCTGTAGCATTTTGTTCATTTCTGTAGGTTTCTCAAAAGCTTTGTAAGTGAAATTAAAGTGTGTCACAGAAAAAGAAGGCCTCTCCAGGAGGAGGCTTGGTGTAAACAATTGGATGGTGAAAATACATACAGCTCAGTTGCCAAATTTGTGCTAGCAGAAACTGTAGCACAGAAAGTCGTTTTTCCTGCGGGCTGATCCCACAGTATGACCACTTTCTCCTTCTGTTTCTTCATTGGAACTATCAGCTGTTGTACAACATTTTTATCTTTGCTTTCTGTTTGCATGTCAGCTCATACCAAGTATGGTTGTGTGTTTCAGAAGTTGCCCAGAGTGCCTGGGCGACTGTTGCTCCTCCCCTTGCTCTTGCTGGTATGTCACACCACCTCATCCTGCCAAGTCTTTGGTTGCTTATTTCACTTATCTGTCCCTGCCTTTTGGTGTGAATCATGCAGTTATTTGTGTATGGTGAGTTGGTTTTTTTCACATGTCTATATATCTCTGTATGTGTCTCCTGTCTCTCTTTAAAAGAACCCAAACAATTTGGTACTCATCCTAGAAGCCTTGCTGTATCCATTCTGCTTTCATAGATAGCACTTCATTTTTTAGATATAATCCTTGTCACTAGTGGTTTTTAGTGCCCGGTTTTGCGAGTTGCCTTGCTATGTTGTTTATAAGGAGACAAGTAGTGTTACGAAGTTTGCTCGAGCTTCTCACTCAGAAGAGCTCCAGCACTATGCATGGGGGTGATGGCTGGCATTTCTGAAGGTACTGGCTTTATTGAGTTGTATGCCTTTACTTTGGAACAGGTCTGGCACCAAAAGCCTATCTCTCCTTTCTCTTTTACCTTCTAATTCTTGAAAAATGCCATATGTATATTTAATTTCAGGAGCAAGTTGAATGACAAAACATGTCATGCTAAGAAAATGGGAACTTTAATAGGCAGAAATATGTTTCAGTATTTGCCTTAGCAGAAATATGTTTCAGTATTTGCCTTACCCAGAGGCTTTCATTCAAGAGCCAAATTCCCTTGGAAAGTAAATGGAAGCTTATAAACTTTGCAGTTTTACTCTTTTTACCGCAATAGTGAACCGTGTTCCTAATTGCTGGGCTTTAGGAGTGCCCATGAGTGTATAAATGAAAATTATCAGCCTTTGTGTGAAGTGATGTCGCTGTTTTGGGAGAAGGAATTGATGTTCCCTGTCCTGCTGAATGTGTATGTAGCTTTACATTTTAAAGGGTAGAGGTAGAGGGTAGATTTAGATTAGACGTTAGGAAGAAATTCTTTACTCCAAGGATGGAGAGACACTGGAATAGGCTGCCCACAGAAGTTGTGGATGCCCCATCCCTGAAGGTGTCAGGTTGGATGGGGCTTTGAGCAGCCTGGTGTAGTGTAAGGTGTCCCTACCCATGGCAGAGGGTTGGAACAAGGTGATCTTTAAGGTCCCTTCTGACTCTAACCGTTCTATGAAATCCTACTTGGAGACCTAGCAGCAGCAGCACATAAGTAGCATCATTCTGTCATGTGGAAAAAAACATGCTTTTCTCTCTGAGAGAACTGTATGTGACTTTTGCTCCCTAATGTAAATATGCACTAAGTAATGAGTCCAGAGTAGATTTCTTCTAGGGCTGCTGTATAATTATACTACACGCATAGTTTCAAAAATAAGAATGATAATTGCATTGTGTGACTTAGATCCAGATTAATTTGATAGTAAGAACAAGCTATATGATATAACACAGTTGCTCAGGATTCTTGCCTGTAAAGAGACTGGCACCTTCAGACCCATTCTTACAGAAGTGAAGCCAAGTTGTGATACCCACCACGGTCTAACTGTCAGACTTGCTGTTTTGCTGGCAATCTATAAGAGAAAGCAAGAGTTGATCAAATAGGTTACTGTAGTATCCTGAGAAACATGAAACCCTCTAATAAAGAAGGCGGCTGGAAAGATTGGTTTCAGTTTTCACTGCTTGTAGCATACTCTCACATATTTACATTCTCACTGAAGTGAGAAATCATTAAAAAAGTAAACCTGAAAGGTTGGAAGAATATGTTAAAAGAATCTGAAATCATGAACTGATTTGCTTTGGGGGTCTTTTGTTTTTTGGTGTTGTTTGTTTGTTGGGCTTTTTTCTTTTCTTTTTCCTAGCAAAGTATTTGAATCTTCACCATCACTACAATTCAAATGTTTAGGGATGTGTAGTGTTAAGATTATGGTCTCTACTTCACGTCCCTGTCCTGTTGCTCCATTTTACAGGCTGGACAGTATGCCATAGGCTAATGAAGCAAATTTCTTGAGACCTTGTAGCACATGTGTGTTGGAATCTTGTTTCATCCCTTGTTATCCTTTTCTCTTTAAAGTCTGGAGCTACCTGGCTATGTAGAAATAGGCTCTAAAATTACTGAGGGTGTCAAACCTTCATCCTTCCTTCCTGCCAAGCGACAGCTCTGTGCTTCCTCTCTTCTTCGCACATCCTAGGTGTCCCAAGATGGAGCTGTGGAGACTGGGGACAATGTGCAAGAAGGCTGGATTTTGTGTTCTCGCCCCTTCCTGGTTAGAAAATGATCCCTCAAGGTGCGAAGTGTTTCTTTCAGGGGCAAACAGTTCTCCAGGTGCCTTTATTTCTTCCATCTCTACTTTTCTGAGTTGTTGTAGCAGGTGCGATTGGATGCCTCAGTGATTTTGTTCTGATTAACCAGAGCCTGAATCCAATAGTATAATATGAAGACATTAATAAAGGACTGTGGGAGCTGCCAAGAAGAACCATGGAGAGGACATGAGTTTTGAGTTGCCAGTTGTGTTGCAGAAGCTGGGTGTGAGATTTTCATCAGTGGAAATGCTTTCAGGAAAAGCATTTGACTTAGAGCTGTTGTGATTGATGGGAGTATAGACTGAAGTTGTAGTAAACACTGTTTGGCCTATCTCTGCTTCCCAGTGCTGGGGATAAAAAGATGAAATGTGTGCTTGGACCAGGCAGCATTTTTCTACCAGAAAGGAGATGGTTAGGAGAGGCTTGCTTGCAGGAGACTCTTGAAAACTGCAGCTTGTTAGCATTGGGCCTGCTGTCCTCTCTTTGCTGCTGTTCTCTGCTCTTCCTTGTCCTTCAGGAACATCATTCGTCTCCTCCCTGCTATGCTGCCGTCCCACCTGCCTTTTGGGACAAGATGTCCCCTGGTCACCCCACGCCCATACATCCTCATCCCTTTCTCTCCTGTGTCCACACTGTAGGTGCTTGCTGCTGAGCAGAGCGGGCAGCAGGAGAAGGGCTTGCACTGGGACATCAGCCATTCATCCAGGATGCATCAGCTCAATTTCTGGGCCAAGCCGCACATATGGCATCTCCACTTCTAGCAGCTCCAAGAGGTGGTCCTGTGGGCTGCGCGCTGCTCAGTGTCTCCTGTCAATTGGGTGGTTTTGATCTCCCTCAGCCAGTGGTGTATCATTTTTTTCCAAAGTTACAGGCCCTTTGGAAAGAAAGGTCTTTGGTCCTTGTCAACCAGAGGAGTTTTGGCCAAATAGATCTGGCTCGTTAATGTGACCTTCCTTGTGGTCCAGGTGGAGTCTAATGCAGGGCTGGTAATGCAGCAGGAGTAGAATGGTTCCATTATGCAAATGGCGTGAATTTGGGTGAATTAATAGTTTTTTGAGGGCATTTCCAAGAACTATGGGTGGTACCTTTTCAGAACATTCCAGTTAATGTGCTGAGGTCATTAGAAGTAGTGTGCTGTTAATAAAGGCCCCATTTAGAAGCTCCTTCCTTCTCGCCCCCATGCCCTCTGGCACAATTTGTTTATAAAGGTCATACTTAAGGATTTTACTTGGTTACTCCTGACTGAATATTTTGTCGGGGATCTGGATTTGAGCTTCGTTTGTTTTTTTTTTAGTGGAAGCTGAGAGGGGGGAGGAAAAAGGATGTAGAGCTCTTCTTGGCTATGAGTTGATGTGGGATTTTGCGGGGTGTCTTGTGTCTTCTGCCAGGTCTGTGTGCTCTTTTCCACTTTGAGGAACCTGGAGAGCTCAGGACACTTCTTGGTTTTACAGAGTTGACCGTCCCTCCACCCCCCACCAGTGACAGAGCTATCTGACACACCGGAGGCCACCAATTACAAAGTGAGAAAATGTAAACTAAACTCTGTCTCAAGGAAATCCTATGCTGTGCTAGCATGTGGTCCATAGGCAGGGCTGGTGGGGTGTGTGGATGCTGGAAGCAAATGCTTCTGGTGATGTATCTCCTGGTTTGGTGGGCTTAACCTTAAGTAAAGGTTAATCCATTTCAGGCCTGGGTTAATGCTACGTTATCCTGGTGCTCCAAAATGATCAGAAGGCAGGTTTTTTACTCTCTTAGGTCATTTCTTAAAATAACGTAATCACAGATGCGAGCATGTGGTCAGCAGTTGCTCTACTTGATTTGTGTGTCAACATACTGCAGGTTTTCCTCTCAGATACTTGTTTTATATTTATCTTGTCCCACCTATCAAGATAGAAAGAGAGCGTAATATTATACAACAGACTCAATATGGAGAGCAAAGCCAAGTTCTCCAACTTTTCAAGAAGTGTGCAGTATGGGGTACATGCTTGTGTGAAGAATAAACCCCTTAATTTTTATTAGAGATTAACGGTTGACAACTCACATCTTTCTTTAGTTCAAAATTAAAGGGGATAAAAGATTCATTAAAAACTGGAAATATTGACATCATCATAAAGCAGCTGGGTGCTATTAAAACCTCATTGTATATGTATAGAGAAAAAAATTTTTATTGTTGGAACTCTGGCATCTTGCACACTCGAAAATAAGCAGCTAAAATAATATCTCCATAATGCTATAAGATACCCTTATTTGTGACGCAGCAGCTGCATTTCAGACAACAGACATTGTTGCTCTGAATCCAATTAAAAATCCACAAGATCAAATGACATCTTCCCAAAGGGTAGCAGGCAAATCCAAAACAGAACCCCCAAAGTAGAATTAAGCAATCTTCCTGTCTGATGTGGATATGCAAGTTCTCTTCTGTATGAGACTTTTAATTGGTTCACCTCAAGTATAAGGTGATCCCCTTGAAAATCATGAACCTTATTTGGGATTTGTCTTCCTCAATATCCCCTGGTGAAGTAGAAGGGTTAGGTAAATAATCAAAAGGACGTGTATGTACTTCTGTGTAATTTTCTGAAACCAACCCCGAAACAACCTGAAAAGGGTGTGGGGCTGAGATGCTGCTATTTGTGTTGCCCTCTGTGAAGCTCTCCTAAAGTGCCTCAACCCACTTGCAGGTAGGGCATGAGTCCTAGAACAAACTGTGCTTTTTTAAAAAAAAATATCCTCTGGCTTTCCTAGACCAGCTGCAAGAGACTCAGGACTGCCCTGAGATGTCTTTTCATAGCTTTAAGAGTGATGTCTGGCACATCCAAGTTCTTTGGGTTCAAGATGAAAGCTACAGAAGAGAGCAGCTTTTTTCTTCTTTCCTTTTTCTTCACAGTTTTTAAGTGCTCAGGGGCCAACGGTCCTGACCGATAGGTACTTTAGCTACATGGGCAGCACATTTACAGCTGCATAAGAAGATTCCCCTCACTCCCTGAATCTGAGAATCCAAACACAAGGAGCTCCGTAATGAGCAGCCAGTACAGAAAATGCCTGTTTCGTCGGTGGCATGGCACGGAGGTGGCTGGAAAGGAGACAAACCAGGAGACTGGTTACCTAATGGCCTTGTGGTGGGGAAAGGGCTCTCTGTTCTTGGTGGTTGGTTGTTGCTTTCAAAAAACAACCAAACCAAAAAACCAGCAACAGAAGTTTTCCATTTGAAATACAGCAATTCCATTGTTTCATTTTCATGCAATGATTTCTAGAAATCTCCCCAACTGTCCACATGCAATTTTGTTGAGTGGCTTTAAAATTCAAATATATTTGGTGGCTGTCTTGTAACCTTGAAATAGCTTCACCTCTGGATGGTTTTAGGATTTTTTGTCCATTTACTTTTTCATTTTATCCTGTCCTTTTCATAGCATCTAGCATTTCTAGAATCTGAAGTTATCCTCGAGTTCTGACATACCCAGCTCTGGGAGCTGCCTGGTCCTCCTGTCGCTTCCCCCTCTCCTTTCTGCTCTGTGCTGCCTTCTCCTTGCCTGAGGCTGGGCTCAAGGCTGCCAGAGGTACATTTCTTTCATTTGTGGACAGGCATTGCTGGATGAGCTGCCTGTAGCCTGAATAGTTCTTTGCTATGATTCACCTTGTGTTTTGCCAACATGTTGTTATTTTTTTAGAGAGTGGGCAGTATGTCCTCCTGCTATCTCAGGATAATTTTACAATACAGTTTTTTAATGGAGTTTTTTATATCTAAAGAACATTGCCTTTCCTATGAATTCTATAGTGTCTAAGAGTTTGGAGATGGAAAGTGTGAAAGAGGGACATATATATTTTTTTAAATTTTTTTTTAAGTGAGTAATGATTTGACATGCTCTGTTTCAGTACATGTTACCATGGCGATGACTGCAGGGACTACAACATCCTTTCCCATGAGTAACCACACCCGGGAGAGAGTGACGGTGGCCAAACTTACACTGGAGAACTTCTACAGCAACCTAATTATACAGCACGAAGAGAGAGAAACCAGGTACTGGCTCTGCTTCCTCTCAGCTTTTCTCCGTTGCCTTTTGGTGGTATTTATTCAAGGGCACTTTGATCTCTGTGCACAGAGCAGTTCTCGGAAGTTTTCCTGTACTTGGTAGCAAGGAGCTACTCCCCGAAGGGTGCTGACTACCTTCCAGTTGCTGGGTGTGCTGGCAGACCCACGGACGTACTCTGCTGCTGTACCAGGCAGTTGTTGAGTGACTGAGGACCTCCACTTCTGATGTTCTCACACAATTTACCTCCTCAACACATTATTACTGCTTTGCAGAAACCACTTTGTGCAGGGTCTTATTTTGCAGCACGTGTGAAGTTTCTACTTCTCTGTGTAGGATTGGTGACCTCTGATTCCTTTGCATGTGTCACAGGGAATAAACTACAGAGGTAGAGCAGCTGCAGAGCCGCTCACGGGTGGTAACCTTGTTTTGTGTAAGGCAGAGGCTCATGGTGTCTGTTCATGCTCTGCAGCATGGGGCTCATGCCAAGACTCATAAACCCTGCACAAGGGAGTGTGTAGGAGGTAGAGAACAGGACTGATAGGAGAGGTGTTCGACAGGGCAATGGGGTAAGGGAAGGAGGCAGAGAGATGAGGGTGGCCTAGGGTGGAAATATGGGGCAGCAAAGAGCATAGGGTTGGTGATGGGAGGATTTGAGAGGCTCTTGAGTGCACAGGAATAATTTTGGAGATAATGTAATGCCCACATCTAAATTTTTCTTGCATGATGTCAGCTCTTACTCTTTGTGTGGGAGTATGCATTGGTCATCTCCAGTTTAACTTTTCCCATCAGTGCCCAGTTCTGCCTCCAGTATGGTGAAGTGCTACTTGAATTAAGTGCCAAAGCACCAAGCATTTGATTATAATGAATGTCGTGTTTCAAATTGTCGTTAGCATGTGAAATCATCATTCCCCTGCTAATATGTTTTTAATTGAGGGTTTTTAAGCCAAGCAGCAGGGTTTCTCTCTTCATCATATTTAGTGATTATCCCATGTAATTGAATTGCTTCCAGTTAGGAGAATAGACTATCTACTGAGGGCCTTTAATTTAGGGGATCCTGCTGTACTTCCCAAAATGCGGAAAGACACCAGCAGCTGGGCACCCAGCCTTCGAACTCTTGGCCATTGTTGTGGGTAACCAGCTTTCTGAAAGCTTCACCCTGACAGTCATAAAGCAGCAACCCGTGGGGTGGAAAGAGAGGGGTCCAGTGGACACACTGCCACTGGGAGGAGAAGATAACACATCCAGGGCGTAGATTTAGTTGAAACTAGGGTAAGGGGAGCAGGACCAGGTGTGTGACCAGGGAGAGGTCAGCAAGGCCGAGAGTGGGGGTGAAAGCTGGGGCTGGCTGAGGTGTTGGTGGTAGAGCTGAGATAGAAATGATGGAAAAAACCCCATGTTTTTTCTGATTTGTAATGCTGATTGGTAAAACCACCCTCACTTCAACAAGATTATATGAAAATATATAAGTCATTAAAATGATTATATGTTTGGACCTTTAATAACTAATTCTGCAAATAAGTAACTATGTGCTTAAATTTGCTTACACGTTTTCTACAGCTGCGGTCACGAATGAGTGAATGGATGGAGCGGGCAGTAAGTCTTCAAATTTCCATTTGAGGCAAACTCGTTGGTATCTGGAATACGTGAAATAAAGGTGTTGTCTTGCTGTAGTGTTATGTTTGTTTTCAATAAATAATAAAAAAAAGCTATTTCCCGTTTCTCCCCTTTGCAGGCAGAAGAAGCTAGAAGTGGCTATGGAAGAGGAAGGCCTTGCAGATGAAGAGGTAAGACTACCTGAGTAGTACCTTTGAAGGGATGGCTTTCCTTTTTTTGCACTACTTCAAAATGGCATTTGAGGAGATTGCAGAACATTAAGCTAGCACGACACAAAGTTTTACTTTGTAAATTAATGTTGCCCCTGTAAATAAGTTGTTTGTTAGGGAAGCTGTGAATATGCTTGAATGATACTTGCTATAGCTAAGGCTTTTCATGCCACTCTTAGTCCTTATGAGACATATCACTGAAGCAAGCATATAGCATGCTTTTCAAGGATTAAAATAGTTTTCCATTATATTTATTAAGAAAAAAAAAGATGAGGTGTACTTGGAAGAAGTGGGTAGAAAGCAAAATGCTGAACCATTTTTTTTCTTGATTTAAACAAGAAACTGAGCACACACTTGCTCCGTTCAGAATTGGATGAGGAGGGCTCTTTATGTAGTTGACATCTCTCAGAACTTTGGTTAATAATTTGCTTTTCTTGAGGTCCACCACAGTGTTGCTGCCTGTACTGTCTTCAGGCTAGTCAGGGAAATAAGTAGGAACAGTGCCTCCGTTATTTCTGAGTTTGTGTGGCTGCTGGAACTTCTGGGAAGAGGGAAAAGTGAGTGTGGGTGTGCAATGCCATCTGGTGGTTTCAAATGACACTGTCATCCTGGTGCAAAATCTGGCAGGTGCCTCATCGATGGGTCTTGATAGCAGTTTCCAAGATCATCTTGGCATCTTTGGGAGCATAGGTTGGCATTTATCTTTTCTGAGTGAATTGACATTTTTATAAAAAAAAATATACGACAGGATTTGGACAGATTTTTCTTTCAAATATGAGGGTTTGCCTGCCCTAAATCACATGAATTTTGCTATAGGTAGCGTAAACTGGATCTCTGCTGCCTGTTAAGCTCCTTGTTGCCTGCCATCACTCTTTTTGGTGGGCTGCAAATTTCAGCTTTTATTGATCCTTCACACTACCCAAAACCAAGAGTCCTTGCCTCAGGTAGTGGCTTTCACCTTTGGACTGATGTCCTTTGAACCAGTATGATTTTTTTTTTTTTCATATTTTTTTATTACTGTTTCTTTATATCTAAGTAATAAAAAAAATAATAACCACCCCAAAAAAGTGAAACTGGGCCTGAGACTTCTATATAAAAGGGGATCATGCCTCGCTTGTGAACCATATGTTGAGAAATTCAGAAAGACTTACCCTTTTACATTTTCTCCGTAATCCTAATGGGAGAGAGAATACTTGACAGGAAAGGAGGTTGTATATCTTGACATTATACAGTCAAGTGACTTATAAATTTCTGTGTATGTGTCTCCTCAGAAAAAACTGCGCAGGTCACAACATGCTCGTAAAGAAACAGAGTTTCTGCGATTGAAGAGGACTAGGCTTGGCTTGGATGACTTTGAATCTTTGAAAGTTATAGGAAGAGGAGCATTTGGGGAGGTTTGTGGCTTTCTTGCTTGAGTAAGATATTAAAACTTGCATTGAACGTTCAAATGAAACATTTTAATTACAGAATAAAAAGTTCCAGTTGGGGATTTGCATTGCAGAAGAATAGCTATTTCAGTAATTGTGCAAGTGTGAAAAGTCCAGTAATGAATTACATGCATCATTTTCTCAAGGCCCCTGGAAAGGCCTTTAGTTCCTCACAACTTCTTACTGGCCCAAACAGATGTTGCCTATGTGGCCCCCTGAAAAGATAGATTTGCAGTTGCACAGCTCCTCTCCATAAACATACTCCCTGCCCTGTGTCACATCATGGTTGTATCTGCTCCTGAATTTTAGCATATGCAATCTCTCAGCTACTTGGAATTTACTGTGCCTGCTAAGTTTTCCTAAAACAATAACTACTTCAGACTGTCTGTTCATCACTAGCGTTAATGTTTTACATGGTGTAGAAAAAAAAAATTTTTCCCTGTGTGTTTTTAAATGTGGAACAAAAGAACTTTTCCATGCCCAGCAATTTTTAGCCTTCCCATAAATTCCACACTGGGTTCTATTTTCTGAGGTAGAGAAGATTGATGGGCTTATATTTCTCATTATAGGTACGCCTTGTTCAGAAGAAGGATACAGGTCATATTTATGCAATGAAGATATTAAGAAAAGCAGATATGCTGGAGAAAGAGCAGGTTTGTGTTGTATACACCCCATAGATTTCAAACTTACACTATCTAGAAAATTGCTGAAGTTCTTTATGGCAGAACCTACTCAGTGATATTTTCCTCTTCTGTAACTCCAATAGCGGAACAGCAGTCCAAAGCGTCTACAGAGTTGCTACCACAGTACAAAAGAAGTCAGGAAATTAAAAAAATTTTTAAAGTTTCATTGACAACCAGTTTGGAATAGTGACAAAGACTTATTTTTTTCCTCCCTTCCTTTATCAAGGCACACCTTACAGTACTTAATCTGTAAAACTGCTTTTCAAGGGAAATGCTGCTTGAAAAGTAATACTGTGGCAAAGTGAAAACTGAGAGTACTTGATGTTTTCTTTTGATAGTTAGATACCAACAGATGTTACACTGTTCATGGGCTTTGTTTTGCTTTTTGGGTGGGTCTTGTTAGTTTGGTTGGGTTTTGGTTTTCGCTTTTACTTTTTTTTAACAATTTACTGCAAATTTCTGGTAGGACACAGCAAGTACTGTAGCACCACAAAGCGAAGAAATCAAGTGTGAATGTCTCAAGCAAGAAGACAGATAAAAGAGGACTTTCCTTATCTATTCGAACCTTACCTGTCATTTGCTCTTGTGTTATGTTTCCCTGCAGTAGTACTTTTACCATGTTCTGCACAGCAGCCAGGATGTGTGTGGTCCTCTGGTTAAAGCCCTACCTCCATTTCATAACCTAATGTGGCAAGGAGGCTCAGCTGGCACTCTCTATTTAGTTTGGGATGGTAATCTTCCCTGGAGAACGTTTTTGTGCTGTAATTTTCATTGCCTGGTTTGTTCAATGGAAAGCAACACAGAACACAAATACAAAAGAATTAATTTTTTTTTCCAAGCCTGATAGCACTGGGACATATCCTGGCTGTTTTTTAAGCAAGGATTTAATGTTATATTTTGTAGCTACATTGAGGAGTGGAGGGTAGAAAGAAATATTTTCTAACGAGAATAGATAGAGCTAGATGAATCAAAGTTGGAGTGCCTGCTACAGAGAGACCATTGCCCTGTGAAAAGAAACACATGTAAAGATGCTCCTGGCTAGTGAAATTGGGGAAGAGATGCAGAAGACCCTGTTTCCTGCTTATTGGAAATAGCCCTCAAAGCTGGAATAGTGGTACATACTTTCTCTCCAGAAGCTGCTTTCTGGTGTATGAATAATGAAAATCTTACAGCTGTCAAAAAATATTTTTCCATGCATGTGTCTTTAATTTTCCTTCAGGATGAGGGTGCGTGCTAGTGAAACACACACCTCTCCCTCCAACCTCCATTACTCTTAGTTTCCAGTGGATTCATGAGGTAGCAGCTCTCTGTATATTTTTCAAAGTCACAGCTCAGACTGGAATATCCTGAGTAAGGTCAGACATTCCCAGACTCACTTGCCCACAACCGACTATCAGTTCTGGGCTAGCTTCATTCACATCAGTTGGAGGAATGGCTCCATCTTCTCTTCCCTTTCCCCCCACCTTAAATATCCCAAGACTCTTACCATTTTTGCACTGCTTTAATACTGGCCACTCATTGCTAGTAAAGGTTGAAACTCATCCCAGCCCTTTTTGCACTTGGACAAGGCACTTGCTGTGCAGTTCAAGTAAGATTCGCCATGTAGGCGCATAGGAGCAGTCTCCGTGTACCGTCTGGAAGGGTTTCATGTACCATCGGCGGGGTGTACAATGCGGGCTGGGGAACTAGACAGTAGTTCACTGCAATGTAGGTTGGATATTTCTCTCTCTCCACAACAATGAAGGAACTGGGTTTCGCAGGAAGTTACGAGGTTCGGCACTCTGTCACTCTTGCTAGAGAAGATTCCCCAGGCTTATCTTGCCAAGTTTAACCTGTGAGATATCCATGTAGAAGTAGCTATTAGTTTTTTGTTTCTTTGTATACGCATATGAGAAATTGTGCAACTTCTGATAGTAATCATAATGCATTTTACCTCTAGGCTCTTGCATTCTTTAAGACCACTCCAGCGTTTCCCAATAACTTTGTCAGTATTTGCACCTTGAGTTGCACTTTAAATTTTTGTCTGAGCTTGCAGTATAATATAAAGCTCTGTGATGGTCAGGTCTGTAATTTTTTTGAATGTTGCTATTTCAGCTTAGGTTATAGTAAAAAGGGGAATTGCGTTTTTCCACCATATTTTTAAATTATTTCCAACAAACAGAAACAGCCTAAGAAGCTATGCTTCTGCAAAGTTGTGTGAAGAGTTATTTTCAACATTGAGTTGACTTCTGTGTGTTTCTGCTATTTTGTGAGAACTTTGTAGTACCTCAAGAAAAACTATGAAAAATATGAGTATTAAAAGAGTATGAAAAATGGTTTCTTCATTAAAGATCATGAAAATATATTGTAGGACTAGAAATATGATATGGCATTCCCTGTTGAAGTATTTAAATTGTTTTTAAATAATACTGGTGGGGTTTTTTTAAATTTTAGGTGGCCCATATCCGAGCAGAAAGAGATATTTTGGTTGAAGCGGATGGAGCCTGGGTAGTGAAAATGTTTTACAGCTTTCAGGATAAAAGAAATCTTTACCTGATCATGGAGTTCTTACCTGGAGGTAAGCCGTATGTTGTGGTTGTTAGGTGATAGAAATACTTCTTCATTAGCTTTTGTTGTCAGCTTCATGAAATGTTAGAAACAAGCATACTGCGTTATTTGTTATAATAAAAAAAATAATGCTGTTTTAAATGAAGTCCCAGTAATGTAATGACTCCTGATTTTTAGGGGAAGGAGAAAGGTTATGGAGGGTTGTTAAAATAGATTTGGATTAAATAGTTATTCTGATGCAATGTTTGCTTGTTACTGCTGAAGCTAGTAAATACATGCAATGCATGTATTATGCATTGGTATATCCAATTAAAATTTCTATTTAGGATTTTCAACAGTGTTACATCCAGTTTGCTAAAAAAGTATGTTGGGTTTGTAGGTCCTTGCAGTAATAGTTTCATAATTAGTAGCTATAAGGCCAGTTACAAGGTTAAATTTGGATTCTACTGGGGTTTCACATAGAATTAGTCTTGTGGTTAAAATGTTTTGATTTCTAAGCTGTATTTTCTGCTCTTTGATTAGGTGACATGATGACGTTACTAATGAAGAAAGACACCTTATCAGAAGAGGAGACACAGTTTTACATTTCTGAAACTGTGCTGGCCATAGATGCTATTCACCAGCTGGGATTCATCCACAGAGATATTAAACCAGATAACCTTCTGCTGGATGCTAAGGCATGTAATGGGCATGTAAATTGCCTATGCTTTAAACATATACTGGTCTGCAGACAATGCCATTTATTGTGATGCTAATTGGTGGGAACCAGTAGTGCCACACCAGTGATTTTAAACTAGCTGGAGTAAAGGCAGTCAGCAGTCATTATCTTTTCGTTGTTCAACACTAGTACACTTAAAGCAAAACTGTCCTTGGTTTTTGTTGGAAAGCCTTTTAGCTTTTTTAATGCTTTTAAGGAAAGCCTTTTGAGTGAGGGCGTCCAGATGCTTATATTCGTACACATTAAAAACTGATACACTTTCCTGGTTTGGGGTGAAGCAGAGCCAACTTCCTGGTCAGTGAGGGAGGCTCTTGCTCTTACTTGTCACTGTGGCCATCAGGGTCAGATGGCCTGGTTGTTTGTCCTGTGGGGAGAAGTGGACAGGAGAGGTGACCCAAAAGTGACCATTAGAGTAATTCCACCCCATCTGCCACATTCAGTATAAAAGCTGAGGGATCCGAGGGTCAGCTCTCTTCTTCAGTGGCCGATGTCTGAGGAGGACCCCGTCTGTTCCTCTGCCTTTGGTCCTAGTCTGCGTGTTCCTGGATCTAGGGTGTGGTTCCCGTCCCTCGCTGGGTCCAGTCTGGGATTTCCCCGATGCCTGCTGGTGATGTCTTCCTGGGGGCTTGATACAGTTTTGTATATATTGTATCTATTTCAATATTTCCGTTTTATTTTTTTTAATGTTTTATTAAGGTGGTTTGGTTCTTTCTGGACTCACGGGTCTCCTTGTCTCTCTCCTGCCTCTACTTGCGGCGAGGCTGTGGGGACGAAGCTTGTGTTGTCTTGTTGTTGTCTGGTCTGGCCAGAACAGTGACGGAGAGTGACAAAAGGTTGTTTTGAGGATGAAGTCTCCAGGAACGCTACCACCACCGTGGCCTGTGGGGCAATAAAAGCACTTCTCACCTACAGTCATAACAAAGCACGGCTTTCCCTCCTGTCACCTTTTGGTGTGGGAGCAGTCGCTGCACACTGGCAATGTTTGAGTCCAGCGATGGTGAGAGTGCAAAAACATAGGGTTTTGAGGATGAAGTTGCCAGGAAAGCTCAGAGCACCATGGTTTGTGCGGTGATGAAAGCTCTTTCGAGAGGCAGTGAGAGTTAGGGACAGCATTTCCTTGTGGCAGCTTGGCTCTGTGAGCAATCGCTACACATGTGTAATTTTTTGGCCTGGCCCTTGGAACAGTGAAAATTTCTTGTTTTAAGGATGAAGTCGTCGGGAAAGCTCGAAGCACCATGGTTTGTGGGGTGATGATAGCACTTCCCAGACACAGTGAGAATAAGGTCCATCTTTCCCTCCTGGCATCTTTGGTGTGAAAGCAATTCATGGATGTTTGCGAATTTTCAGCCCAGCCCTGGGGAGGGGTGGAGCAAAGCCAACAGTGGTGTTTACCTAGGGCTCGGTATTGGGGCCAGTTCTCTTTAATATCTTTGTCCATGATCTGGACAAAGGGGATTGAGTGCACCCTCGGTAAGTCTGCAGACAGCACCAAGTTGGGTGGGAGTATGGACCTGCTTGAAGGTAGAAAGGCTTTGCAGAGGGACCTGGACAGGCTGGATCAATTGGCCAAGGCCAAGTGCCGGGTCCTGCCCTTGGGTCACTCCAACCCCCGGCAGCGCTACAGGCTCGGGGCGGAGCGGCTGGAGCTGCCCGGCAGAAAGGGCCCTGGGGGTGTTGGTGGGCAGGGGNCTGAGGGTTGGACTAGATGGTCTGAAAGGTCCTTTCCAACCTAGGAAATTCTATGATTCTGTGACTGTAGTGAGCCATGAAACAGACCCAATAAGTATCGTATGCAAATCTGCAGACCATCTAGCACTGATGTCTGGAAACCTGGTTAAAAACAGGTTACCATCGAAACAAAACAAAGGGATTTTGTCCTGGAGGCGTTCTCGGTCTCAGTGGTATCCACTTTAAAACAAAACCAGGAAAACTAGCTGCCCTCTGCTGTTGCAGAATTGTAGATGTAGATGTAGGAGAAGGGGGTTACAACCTTTTTGAGAGAAAACACACTCTTGCAGTACATCAAGATTCAGTCATTATTTGCCTATTTGTCCAGGATTAGGTAGTCCTGTGCAAGTCCATCGTGGCCTGTGAAGGCAAGTGCAGTTACTAAAACTTTCTTTTTTGAGCACTGCCTTTCTAAATTATGTTTTTATCTTCTCTGATTTTTTTTTTTTAGGGTCATGTGAAACTGTCTGATTTTGGGCTATGCACAGGTTTAAAGAAAGCTCACAGAACTGAGTTCTACAGGAACCTTACACACAACCCACCAAGTGACTTCTGTAAGTATAAGGTGTCCTAGTTAAATATTTGAATAATTTTGATCTGCAGCTATGCCACACATAATTTATTTCTGCTGAGTTAAGCAAGATTGGTCAGGCTGATTGCATTTAGTTGGAAAACCAGAAATGCACGTTCCCTGGGACATGGAAGCATTTCACAGGAAAGAAATTACAATTTCTGCAGTGTTAATGTATGTATTTTTGCACATTTGTACACAGATACAAATGCACATAATGTAATGTATCTATATTTTAATGTATTTTTCATAACAATGTTAATGAAGTTAATGAAACACTCTTTCAGAAGGGACATGGCTTTTATGTGCCAGCTCACTGAAGTCAGTGACGGTCTCGGGAAGGTTTTCATAAGAGTAAAGTTTTTCATCAGCATGGCCTGGTGTCACATCCATGTCAGTGCTTTATTCTACAAATGTAAAATTCCTCTGCAGTTCTTAGATTCTTCACTTGTTGCTCAAACAAATATTGCCTGTATCTGAGTATACATTGCCAGCTGCAACAATAAGTGCTGCTGATCTCAGATCAATCTGTGAAACTTTTAGCAAGTGTTAATTTAGAGTTGCTGATCGTGTGTCCTACTTACATGAGTTTCAGCTGCAGATTGCACCGTGGCTATTCATTATCATTTTCCCATCTCCAGTTATAGTTAAGTTTTTGTTTCTAGACTAAAGCATTCTAAAGACATGAAATAGTTATTCTTTGAAAACAGAATGTTATCAATATTTTCTTTTCATTCTCAAATGTGTTTATTGATCTAATAACTATTTTGTAAATTAGCATTTCAGAATATGAACTCAAAGAGAAAAGCAGAAACATGGAAGAAGAACAGGCGACAGCTGGTGAGTTAATGTAGTCATGTATAACTTTTTTATTTTATTTTTTATTTTACAGAAAATAAATAAAATAAAAACTGGACATTAATGCTGCTGTTTTTTAAAAACTCACATCTTGCAGATATTGCTCTCTTCAACTCCCAGAATTTCAGTTAAGCCAAAAGAAGATGGTCTAGTGATTCCAGTTGTGGAATAGCTCAGAGATCAGAGGAAGGGTGGAAGGATGACCATCAACTAGGTTGCTTTGTCTACCTGTTTTCACAGCTATGTAACCTCAGGTGCTAGCAACGGCTTAGCAAAGCTGTGTCTTGCGTATGTCTCCTAAGCTGACCTGGCGCTGATACCGTGTGAGCTCCTGGGTTAACTCCTGCCGTTGGGTGTTGTAAGAGGATAGGTAGCCGCGTGGTTCTTGTTCAGAGAATTGTGGGGAAAACTTGTTTGTCCGTCTGCTGAACAGGATTGTAACAGAAAGGCAGTGGAGAATATTGGCACTGGAGTGATGCAGACCAGGTTTGTAGGGAGTGGTCAAGTAATAAAGAGCCCTCTGGCATTAACTGAATCAAAGGAAAGTATGTCAGCCACGAGCTTTCAGAATTTCAGCCCTACTCATAATTTTCACCAAATAGCACTTGCAAAAACATCAGTTTTCAAATTTCGGAACTTTTTGTTTTGCACACTCTATTTAAAAATTGATATGCCACAGTATTCCCAAAAAGCTTTTGAATTGTTTTTACTTTAATGAGACATGATGAGATTACATTGCAATCATGCTGCCTCATAGGGGCTGTATTTCATGCCCTTCGTCCTGCTTGGAGTTAGATCCCTGAAAAGATTACATCTCCAGGTCAGTAGCTGATGTGGCAGAATGGTGTGGTGAAGCTCAGTGAATCATGAGACAGTCCAACAGAGAGAATAAAAGATCAAAATGACAACTTCTATCAACACTATTTGAAAAGGAGCAACAAAAGGAACCACATGCTTGGTTTTCAGTTGGTTCAAAACTAAATGTCTCAGCTCCGTTCAATAAAATTAAGTATTTTGTTTCTGGTTAGACAAATGGAAGTAAAAGATTTTTCTGGCAAAACTGTTTTTTGTGGACTTTCAGGGGTTTGTGCGGTTTTTTTGTGTTTATTTTGTTTTTCTCCCTGCCCCGCCCCCAGCCCTGTGCAAAATTTTCTGTCAGTAAAGAGAAATTCCCAAATAGCTTAAGATTTAGCCATTAGCCAGAATCATCTAGGGTACACATTCAAAAGGTTAAAAGGATGGAACCTGGGTCCAGTAAGAGCTCAAATTAATTTTTCAATAAAGACAAGGTAATACATGGAAAAGCTAGTGTATCACAAGTGTCACACATGGGAATTACCACTGGTTATCCCTTTTTTAAAAAAAAAAACCCAACAACCCACAACTACAACAACAGAACTTCTTGGGTATTTTAATACTGTGGCTACCTGAAACTTTAGCTAAAATAACCTTCTGATATTGCAGTTGGTATATTCTATGATTTCATCACATTTAGGAGAATGATCTCCATTTACTTTCAAGGTTCTCTGTGCTTACTCATGTTAAAGAATAATGTTCTTGGGATTTTAGATACCGTGGCCCACAGATTTAAGCATTCTTGTCCATCCAAATAACAAGCACCTATATGTGAATCCCCAGGAAAGGGTTTTGCAAAGTGTAAAACTATAGTTTTTGTCTTCTAAAGAGTTTATTCTTTTTTTTCCAGGCATATTCTACTGTTGGAACCCCAGACTATATTGCACCAGAAGTGTTTATGCAGACTGGGTACAACAAGCTGTGTGACTGGTGGTCTTTGGGAGTGATTATGTATGAAATGCTAATAGGTAGGTTAAAGACCCAACCAAGGAATCACCCAAGGGGTTCAAAGGTAACAGCGTCCATTTGTTCACTAAGCCTGATCCCCAGCATAGTGGAGGTACCAGGATTTAATTCCGTTCTCCCTGAAGTAAGCCCCAAATTCAGCTTCCAGAAAACTTTGAAGTTCTCCCACCTTTCCAAGAAAGACAGCAAGAGATGATGCCTCAGCTAGTTGTGTCAGTGAATAGTTCACTATTAAATATTTTTAAGGTTCAGTCTCTTTACTTGGAAGTAAAAAAATAACTTTTAATGTTGCATTACCAAAGAGAAGAGTTTTGGCTATTGCTACTTAACTGGGAGCTGTGGAGGCAAAAACAGAGGCCCAGGTCACTTTCCTCTTCTGGGATAAGCTTGTTGATTGTACTGTCTGTTTGTGCAGGGTATCCACCTTTCTGCTCAGAAACGCCACAAGAAACTTATAGGAAAGTTATGAACTGGAAAGAAACGTTGGTATTTCCTCCAGAGGTGCCCATTTCAGAGAAAGCGAAGGATTTAATTCTAAGGTCAGTAACAAAAGCCCACTTTTAGCCACNGCATTTAATGCACCTCATGGAAATCTTCGGATTTTTTTGGATTTACTCACTTCTTCCAAAACACTAGTTTTTAATCTTCAGTTTGCATTGAAGTTTTTGCAAGGGGTTTTGGTGTCAAGGTCAAGCAGAACTGCTCTCTTGTCCTGGGAGGTTTTGGCTTTGATTTTTTTCAAAGATAATATTACAAGCTTACATGGCTTTGTTACAGGGAAAAAGGGGAATGTACTGCATAGGCAGAGCCAAAAACTAGAATTTATTATTAGTCCAGGCAGTGCTCCGGTAGCATACAACAAATATAATAAATACAACAGTTATTCTTAATCCAGTTACAGTGATACTAACACAGTTCAAAGTGTTTAATTATTGCTAATATTCATTAATAAGTTTAACAGTTTTATTACATTTTCATCTATTTCTCTAGCGTTTTGCTTAACCTCTCCTGCATGTTGTCAGCATCCTGAGTTCTTCGCTGAGAAGTGTACAGTGGTGCTGCTAAGGATTTCTTCCTCCTCAGTTTTGGCTGTGTTTGGGGCATTTTCAAATATTTTGGGCAGTTTATTTGTTAACATGTCTTGCTGATTAGCTCATGAATTCAGTTATACAATGACTACCTGAATTTATTAGTTTTTCACAATATATGGAAGGATTTAAATGAGGGTAAAACACTTTTAGTTATAGACAATTACTAAAACAAGGTCAAACCAGCAGGTTAGGCAACAAACACCTGGCCATTGGGTACTTTGTCTGTTATAGCTTGGGCAAGTTAGACAGTGGTTATTTCAGACTAAAGGAAGTTGCAGAAAATCTAGAGTTTCCTTATGTTTATGGATACAGATAAAACCAAACTAAAATAAGCTCAAATTCAGACAAAGCCTGACAAATTCTGAGACCTGGTCTGGCTAACTGTTGTTACAAGGTTTGAGGTCTATTATTAGTACTTGGCATCAACCAACTGGCTAGGCTGCAGTAGAAATATAAGCTTTTTTTTTTTTCCCAAATGACACTCAACTACAAGTAAAATAGCATTACAGTCTATAATTGGAGACGGTTTATAGTGTAACTTGGTACATTACTAAATTACCTGCTGAAAATTTCACTAACCAGCAAGAAGGTGACCTTTTTTGTATTGCAGTGTATTAATATGAAAAGTGCCTTGCAAATCTGGATGATGTGATTGTGTGGAGAGCTTATGAGTTAGGGATAACTAAATCACCAGCCAGAGGCTTTGCTCACTTAGGCAAACAGGATTTCATTTAACAAAGGCCAGCTGACTTGCTTAGAGCAGTAGGAGGCCCTCATCCCCCTGCTACCAAGTGCTTCCAGGAGCATTATCAGGTGACTCCACACTTGGCGATACGAAGCTTTTTGTTTGACATGGGAGTTTTTCCCTGTTATTGTAAACTTCCCTCTTTCTGTCACTTTTGACACCTTTTGCTATGCTGAAAGAGACTGCAAGGACAGTATAAAAATATAAAGTGGTTATCTTTTGCATGTGTTAGCAAAGATNCACTCGTGCAGACATAGTCATCTTCCGTTAGGTACATTTCCATTCTGCATGAAGGAAGCTTTAGATTGGAGGGAAAGCTTGCTTCTTCTGTGTCACCATCCTTGATGGATTTTTTTTTTTTTTTCAGTCTTCTTCCCTTTACCATTTGTTTTACATGAAGGAATAAGCTATAATGATTTGTACCNTGAGAAGTGTACAGTGGTGCTGCTAAGGATTTCTTCCTCCTCAGTTTTGGCTGTGTTTGGGGCATTTTCAAATATTTTGGGCAGTTTATTTGTTAACATGTCTTGCTGATTAGCTCATGAATTCAGTTATACAATGACTACCTGAATTTATTAGTTTTTCACAATATATGGAAGGATTTAAATGAGGGTAAAACACTTTTAGTTATAGACAATTACTAAAACAAGGTCAAACCAGCAGGTTAGGCAACAAACACCTGGCCATTGGGTACTTTGTCTGTTATAGCTTGGGCAAGTTAGACAGTGGTTATTTCAGACTAAAGGAAGTTGCAGAAAATCTAGAGTTTCCTTATGTTTATGGATACAGATAAAACCAAACTAAAATAAGCTCAAATTCAGACAAAGCCTGACAAATTCTGAGACCTGGTCTGGCTAACTGTTGTTACAAGGTTTGAGGTCTATTATTAGTACTTGGCATCAACCAACTGGCTAGGCTGCAGTAGAAATATAAGCTTTTTTTTTTTTCCCAAATGACACTCAACTACAAGTAAAATAGCATTACAGTCTATAATTGGAGACGGTTTATAGTGTAACTTGGTACATTACTAAATTACCTGCTGAAAATTTCACTAACCAGCAAGAAGGTGACCTTTTTTGTATTGCAGTGTATTAATATGAAAAGTGCCTTGCAAATCTGGATGATGTGATTGTGTGGAGAGCTTATGAGTTAGGGATAACTAAATCACCAGCCAGAGGCTTTGCTCACTTAGGCAAACAGGATTTCATTTAACAAAGGCCAGCTGACTTGCTTAGAGCAGTAGGAGGCCCTCATCCCCCTGCTACCAAGTGCTTCCAGGAGCATTATCAGGTGACTCCACACTTGGCGATACGAAGCTTTTTGTTTGACATGGGAGTTTTTCCCTGTTATTGTAAACTTCCCTCTTTCTGTCACTTTTGACACCTTTTGCTATGCTGAAAGAGACTGCAAGGACAGTATAAAAATATAAAGTGGTTATCTTTTGCATGTGTTAGCAAAGATATAGCTAGGATTTAGGCTAAGCATTGGTATGCTCACCATCTCCTTGATGAGATACTTCAGAGCCTTTTCCAGCCAGGCAAGTGTCAGTCCAGAGAAGTCAGCCTCTGCTGCTCCCTGGAACAAATCCTCAATGTTGCTGAGTTGCCATTGGAGACCTTTCACCTCCCTGGTTTTTTGTTTAGGATGTTTTACTGCCCTTGGTGTTTTCCTCCTGCCTGCTTGAGCAGGTAACAGTTGCCATCTCAACAATCCTCGTGTCTCCAAATCTTTTTTCTCACCTTTTTTTTTTTTCTCTTACTTGACTCTATGGACTCTGACAGCTGCTTCTCATAAATTAACAATTTATTCTGGAGTCTGAGGTGGTTATGCAACCAGGCCGTATCAGAAACATGCCTTGGGTCTTTGTACCACCAGCACCTGGACTTCTAAGGAGAACAGGGACATGGCATGTTTTGAAATGTGTCTGTATTCCAAAATGTGACATCAGAGAGTTAGTCCTATTTCACAAACTGGGTCTGTTCCTGTTATTTTGACTTTGAAACACGGATTTTAAATAGCTGAGAAAGCACAGAGGAGTTTTCAGTAGTAGGGACTTCAGCCTCCGTTCCAAACTACTCTTACAGGGCTAGAACTTGCAGCAGCTTTTCACAAACCTTGAAGATGGGAACCGTCTACAAAAGGTGTAAGTTACTATCATCATGGGACTCTAACAATATTCTGCTTATACTGTGGCCCCTCTCTCCTAGATGCAATGAGCTGCTTTTACATCACCCCAAGTGATAGAACAACTTGGAAGAACTTCCTCAAATTCCTGATAGAGGATACTATGGCAGTTTTATTTGCTGTTGCTTCTGTCTGCACTTATTGTAACATTCCCTTTATTTTTTACACTTTTTCAGGTTTTGTATTGATTCAGAAAATAGAATTGGTAGTAATGGAGTAGAGGAAATAAAGAGTCATCCGTTTTTTGAAGGAGTGGACTGGGGACATATCAGGTATATATATGCATTTTATAGAGACAATAAAAGCCATGAAAGCAAGAATTTAATGCACTATGATGTCAAGGATAATTCTTTCCAAAGCATCTTTTGTTTTGAAAAGCAGCTACTGGCAGTAAGTGGGTGACAGCAAAGGTTTTCAGGCCTTGCTGGTGTTCATAAATCTGATCAGAGCTCAACGTCTTGAGATGCCTCAGATTGCCCAAGAGTGCCCAGGATGGAAAGAAATTGTGGTAGGGTGGCTTTGTTATTCCTGATGTACGCTCTGATGTCAGCAGAGAGCTCCTCTTCCAGTAGCAACAGGCTCTTCAGCTATTGCTGTAACTGACTTTTTTTGTAATAGCATGAGAAAAGCAAACTCTGTTCCAAAAATGCAGGGGAGATAGAGGAGAGACAGCAAGTTAGGAGGAAAACACAGGGCATGTCTTTACTGCATGCTGCTAATACTCCACCTGAGTGAACCAGTCTACAGAGTACTGGGCAGAGGCACTGGCTCACCTCAAGAGTTGCAGCTCTGTGACCAAATTCTGCTGGCCCAAGCCTGGGTAGAGGGCTCAGCTGAGGCAGCCGTACCAGTTCCAACCTGAGCTTGTGCCTTCAGATGCTGAGCTACATCTGCACATACCACAGACACTTTGAGTTCAAGTGATGGCTGCTGTTTGAGGTAGTCTGGTCTTTCAGTAATATTGCAGTTTTTTATGTGAAAATCCATACTGTGGTAGTGTGATTGTCCAGCTCTTGTACTTCTCGTTTCCTCTGGGCTGGAAAGCTTCATTTAACTTACCGTTTCGTTGTGGGAGACTTTAATAAACAGGAAGAGCAGTGACCCATCTGTTCATGCCACATTTGGCAGCCTGGCAAAATGGTTTCCCTGTGACACCCAGACATGGATTTAATTGTAATTGTAGTAAGTACAACTGTAATAAATTTACAGGTGTAAATTATTGACTTTCCCGTAGTGCTGTGTTTGAATGCTTTCATGGGACAGATGACTTAAGCAACTTCAAAACCACCTTAAAACTTCTTAAAGGGCTGCCTAATTATTGAGCTCATAAAGCAGTAATATGTCAGAGCCAACTCATTTCGGAGGAGACATACTGGTGATGGAGTGTCGGGTATTTGGATGAGTTCCAGGCTGACGAGCGCTGGAATTGCAAAGCAACGCATCTGATGGCTTCAGATGCAAGTAAAAGCCTGCTGAGCTGGGTAGGCTGGGTTTATGAAATGAAAAATAACCACAGTGGTTCATAGTGACAACAAAGATCCTATCAATAGCTATATGGCAGATAAGTGTGGAATGCTGTTTCAGTTAATGGGAAAACTATATATTCCCCAAGTTTGCCAAGAGATACTAATGCTAGATAGGAAACCAATAAATCTCCACATAATGTAGTCAACAGGTGAGTCAGATACATCTCTGGTGGATTCAGTGGAACCTTTGTGCTTTAAATTAACGGGATGTTGTAAAAAGCTACGTTAAACAAAACTTTGTATCTTTGCCTAGTACTTGCTATTCTGGCATTTACTTCTATTTGCAGGGAAAGACCGGCAGCAATCCCTATAGAAATCAAAAGTATTGATGACACTTCCAACTTTGATGAATTTCCTGAATCTGATATTTTACAGCCAGGTGAGAGTGCCATTGTAAATTCCAAATTTTTATCTGTGATGTGCCAGAATACTTCACGGGTGCTTGTTTGTTGTTGTTTATATTCATTTTTCTGATACTGTAATCAAGGGTAACATACAGACGTGATCTAGAGACTTTGTTTAAATATAAATGTAAGCTTATGATCTCTTGTGGCTTCTACTTGTGTGTAACTTTGAAGAAAAAAAAAGCCCACAGATTTTTACAGTTAAATCTATTAGTAAAAATCATTTGCATATATAGTGAGCACAGAAAACAGTGCAGTTTTCTACCATACAGTCTGTCTAACCAAATTCTGGTAAAACGTTATGCAGTGATTTGCTTTTGCTTTTTAACGACTTCGTCTTTTCATGCCGAACATAAATATTCACATATTTGTGCCAAAATTTTCAGACAGATGAATATTTAACATCGTGCTATATGAACCTGACTGGCCCTGCAAATCATTTAAGATTTTTTTTAATTTTTAATTCCTATTGGCAAGTAGTAGGAAATTTTTATACATAAAGTCTTGGTTTTCTGTCATGCCAAATTCTCCCAGCTCCCACTGTTTTCAATTAATTATTAATGGCAGATATATAACAATGATTAATTATGACAGATAAGTGTAGATGTGCTGACAACCATAAGAATTATCAAAAAGCGGAGGTGGCTTTCTGAAATGGCTTTTATTTAATGGCAAAGAAGTTTGACCTTTTAATGCAAAAGCAATCAATCTCCAGTGCCGAAGTTAAGCTGTTAAAGTCCTTATTTGGATAATACCAGTACATTTGGTAGCTCAGACCCACTGAAAATGTCACTGTACATCTAGATACCTAAACACAAACTTTGATGTCTGTGTTTGGCATCTTGAGTTGAAAATATTGTTATAGAACTCTAACAGCAGCAACCAGAGAGCTAAATGTAGGCGCCCGTTGCAGTGAATGTCTGGGTGCAGCGTGCCAGCCACGCCGCCTGTTCGCAACGAAAAAGGAGGCTGTCCAAGCCTTGCTGAAGCTGTAAGCAGGGAGCGTAGTTCTCTTGGGAGAACTTGGATATATCTTTTTCTTCTGTTTGTGGTGAGAATAACGTGATATGTATACATGCATTTGTTGTGCTTGGAGCGTCCTAAATGTTATGGGGTTTGTAATTGTGTATCCTGTGGGTGTGTTAGAGGCTCCTGTCAAGGTATGGGAGCCTGCTATGTTGTGTGGACATACTGAAAAAACCAAGACAAAAAAATAACAAAACCCTTTTTCTACTTCAGAGATATATGCTGAAATTATAACTCTTCTCAGACCATTGACAATAGGCAAATGGCCTGATTAAAACCAAGGTATCTTCAAGGAATTTCTGCTGATTAGGGAAATAAGAGTTCAGGGCCATTTATGTCAGTGCTCTGTGGAAAATCCTCTCAGAAGCAGTGCTGGTTTTAATTGGTGTTCTTTTGTTTTGTTTTGTTTTTACTTTTGTTTCTGAATTCTAGTGCCAAACACAACAGAACCTGACTACAAATCCAAAGACTGGGTTTTCCTCAATTATACCTACAAGAGGTTTGAAGGGCTTACGCAGCGTGGCTCGATCCCTTCCTACATGAAAGCCGGGAAGTTGTGAAACAAAAAACAAACCCACAAAATAAAAATACAAACCTCAGGTAGCTGCATCACCAGACCCGCTTGGCATTAGTTATCAATACATTGACTCTGGTGCGCATCAATTTCACAAGGAAATTCTACAGGATTAGGATTTCTAAGACTACTACAGGAATTAGTTGGCAGTGCCAGCTGGCTTTTTTTTTTTTATATTTGAATATTTTTGTTAACTTTATTATACGAAGGTACTGGAATAAAAGGAACGTACATCCCTTTGTAACTGCACTGCCTATGTGTGTGTAACGGTTAATTATGCCTCTCTGTACTGTGGCTGTGTTTGTATTGTAAACCATCTAATCCACCCAGGAGTAAAACATATCCTTTTATGCAGCATTGTTATTATACTGCTTACCTGGTAGGTTTTAGATATGCGGTATAAAAAAACCATTGCCCGCATTTTGCAAAGTTCTCTGAGGGGTTGCTCAAGGGTGTTCCAGTTGCAGTCTGCAGATACCCCATGAGTGTGGCAACGTCGTATTATTTTAAATAGCAGTGTCCTGTTGGCCTAGCTGTTCCCTGCCTGCTCTCCCTCTTCCCCACTGGAGGGCTTTATCAGCCAGTCATCCCTTCTCTTTTTTCCTTTTTCCCCACTGTGTGTGGTGGTGAAACGGTCTCTTTAATGGTAATTCTGCTTTAAATGGTAGTTGATGGGCATTACTGTTCAAGATGATGATGCCTGTTGGCAACTTCACAAGAAAAAAGGAATCTCAATAAAAATTATAAAGATTTTTAACAGAAGAGAAGCTCTCTGATACCAAGTTCCGAAGAGATGGCAGTTTCCAGGACTGTGTTCCAGCTTCTGCTGTAAGGCAGATCATCTTTTTGCTACTCGTAATAGAAATAGCCTTTTCTGTCTGTGCAAAACGTATTCTAGAAACGTCATCAAGTTGCTGCTCCTGTTCTAGCCTTTTCTTTCCAGAATACCCCTTAGCAGCCTCTGCAAAGCCAGAGGAAATGGAGCGCCTCGCTAGGCTCAGACTCTCCTGTGGGCTCCATCTTCTTCTAGTATCTCTATCTGACATGGACCATGGGATCACAAAGGTTGAGCTGAGCTTGCAGTCCGGTTTCCAGGAAGCACAAACAGTCATGACTGAATTGGGTACAGCATCTATATGCTCTTCTCCCCAGTCTGCAGACTGGTGACACACTGACGGCAGGGATGGCTCTCCCCCAAAGTCGAGGAAACTGAAGCTGAAATCCCTCCATATGAAGGGTATGGTTTTGCTTCTCAACCCAGCAGCAGTTCAGGACTGAACTGCACTCCTCAAACAGTTTGCAATTATTTGTTTGCTGGCAAATGTATATCTTTGCATATTAACTGCATATCTCTGCAAATTTGTCTGTATTTCTGCATATTAACTGCAGTACTTGGAATCTGTCACAATACAGTAGAGATCTTTGGTCTTTTTACGGTTACAAAAGAGATTTACAGCAATGAAAAAAAACACAGAAACTGAAGAAGCACGGTCACTGTTGCTGTCTTCCTCCTCTGAACACAAGTGAAAGGCACTCTAAAGCCTCCCCAACAGCCATTGAAGTGAAGCACAGGATGTTTTGGCATACAGTAGGAAAGACTCCATTAGACTGGCTTTTGCAGCAAAATGTAAGTGACTCTTTATAAAGCCATTGCAGAAATATTTATTGCTGCTAGAAACCATGGTATCAGCTGTTCTGAATTATTTGTATGCTTTAAAAACATACTGGGGTGTTCATCTGCTGCATAAAAGACCCATTTACCAGCAGGATTTCTGTGCATCAGTGGCTTACTGACATACCGTAGTCTTCCTCAATCCAACAGCTACTAGGTTCCTCTAGGCCTTCAGTGATATCTTTCCTCCAATATTTTTTCTCCCTTCAAGCATCTAATATCTGTTATTTATACTACGTTTCTACAAGAAATGTTTGTCTTCAGGTTATCACAGAGTAGTAGCCAGTGCTTTAGGGCCCAGTCAATTTATACAGTGGTATATCAGAACATGGCTAAGCTAAACTTTTGCCTAAATGCTGTATTTATGTGGGAACAGTTCACAGATCTCCCAGTTTTCCTTCCCAGACCTTACACTAATTAACACCCCTTTACTGCTGTCGGGGCAAGATCCAGTGTTGTTCTTAGTCTTGTCAACGTAGTGAAGCTCCACTTGTATCCATGCAAAGACTGTCCAGAAACAGTTCACACTTTCAGACTTCATTCTGCCAGTGCCCTAGCAGCTTCTGAGGCTGCTCAGGAAAGGAAGTTCCTTGTCTAAGGCATTCAGTCTATTCTACCAAGACCAAGAAGCTTGGGCAGAAAATATCCAGGATGCAGACTTGGCCTCAAAGGACACTACTATTCAAAAGAGAAATTTTTATTAGTTTTAATTTCCAATCTCATTCATGGGGCACTATGTGCACCAGAAATGGAATACCTGTGAACAACACATTTCAAAAGACCATAGTTACCCTATTTGCGTAATATAAAAAGAAACCTTTGCTTGAACTTGCTAAGACAAGTTTCATGGAAACTGCAAATGCTCAGTAATACTGGTGATTTTTTTTCCTGTGGTGATTGAGGGAGGGGAGATAAATACTTAATTTAAAGCTATCTATTAAACAACTATCTGTATATACTTACTAGTTTAAAAACTTGGGAAAAAGCTCAACCCTTATATTTGTAACACTAAAGATAATACTCATTTAAAATTCCGGATGATTAATCATATTAATGATCACATAGGAGTTGTATCCATAGGAAACAGCCTGCAGCCTATTTAGCATAAAGTTCTGTATTGAGGTAGTTGATTTTTTTTTAAAAACATAGCATTATTTTAATCAGTAAGACAAGTTAAACGAAATATTAACTACTGCTTTTAGGATGTTAGAATTTTTTTTAAGGTAAAACTGACACTGTAATGGATTAAAGAGAACAGAAGGTTAATCTACACTGGCTTTCAGAAAAATGGAAGTGCGGCGTATCTTTTGTTATTTTTGTCATATTCCTTTGGATGGTTGTTTTTTCCTTTGGCAATGTTTGTCACTGTGCCATTTATTTTTCTTATTCTTGGAGTACCAAAGATCCTGAAATGGCTTGATGATTGCAACCAGGTGAAAACTTACTTTCTGGAAGTATGTTTTGTTAACTTTTGTTAAAATGTGTAATTGTGCATGCGAATTGTTATCAGAGGTTTGCTGGGAAGTTAACCTATTCCAGCAGGAAAACTTGAGTCCATAGATGGAAGTGGTGAGTCTGAATCCAAATTCTGGATCTGAATACCCTGGGACTGGGGACGAAGCTTGGATTGGGAAACGCAGCTGAGCTTTTGCACTTGGTTCCATCTCCAATCAGCATGAGTGAGTGGCCTTAGGCACAGGACATCAGCAGCGGTTGTTTCATGTGCAAAAGGACACAAAAAATTGCCAGCATTCAGAAATCAAATATTGTTGATACTGCATTTGCACTGTTAAATTTGCCTTGCTGGAGAGTTAAATGTTATTTTTATAGGTCAATTGTTAAACACCTGAGCCATTGGATACAGTATGGAATAATAGCATCTGACATGGTGAATTCACCGAAGTGCAAAGGGGCTTGCTGAAAGCTCTCCACACTACGAAGAGAAATGGGCATTAAGCAGTACAAAGGGTGTTGTGTCAGCTACTTCTGAAGGGGTGACTCTCCTCGTCTGCAACAGCTAGTAGGGAATACTGCAGTTTCGCCCAGTTAGACTCTAATGCTTAGGAAGTGCTCTCACTTTTTCAATAATATGAGCAATTAACAAGCATTGTAACATACTGTACCTTGTCCTTTTAATGTTGATATATAACAGCAGCTTGTTCTTGGAGTCGAAATGGCAACTGCTATATTTTTCTTAGACTGTTTCCATTAGTTGTGGTTGGGAAAGTTACATAGAAGCATTATAAAAATTTATATGAGGCTTTTTACAGCATTTGAAAATAAAAGTAGCATTCTTTTTGTAAAGTTGACGTTTTGGTTTTTTTCACACCAGTGTACTAGATTTGTTTATCTTCCAGAATAGGAGACATATAAGGGATTGAAACACTATTTTATGTACTTTCATCTCAAGTTCCACAGATGGTAAAAACTCCAGTGTTGCTACTCTCAATCAGAAAGTAGAGATAGCAAAAAATGCTCAACTTGTACCAACTGCAGTCACATGAAGCTACTTCTAAAATGGTTATTGCTCTTTACAAAGAGACTTATCTTCTTCCCTGTAGGCCATATTTTGTTCAAAAAAGCTTCCACAGGCAGTTGTGTCCTTTGATTCACTATAGAAACAATTTTGTGTGACTGTTCCCTGCTGAGTTTAGAGCAGCGGCAGCAGATGCAGTTGTGAAATAGTCATGTCAAAAAATTATTACAGAGCTGAGCAGTTGAAAGCGAAGAGGAGCCTAGAAGCTGGTGACTGGCCTTCTCTAGAGCCTTCCAGAGAATAACAGCCCTCCCTCCACTTTAGAATTGCTGCTTTCAGTAAACGATACAATTTTAACAGAATTTTACAAATTCTACTTAATGGGATTACACTTTTCTTCCAGTAACCATATATTATATCTCAGAGCTACGTATGATAAGGAAATGCAGGCTTAGTTCTTCATCTCCTTGCATTACCAAATTCAGTATTCCTCAAAAACACAGCACTTTAATTGCAAATATAAAAGCTGACTTCAGTATGTGCAGAAATGTTTTTGGTTTTAAATCAACAACTTCTAAATATTATATAGTTTAGTGTTTATGAAACATACTGCAAATATTTGTTGTGCATTTTTAATTTCTTTATTCTTGTACAAAGTGCGCCTTGCATAAGTAAAACAATTATGCTTTGGACAATAAAAGGTCTTTTCTGACAGTCTTCATGTGGAAAGAGAAGGGAGGAGTATCCAAAACAGTCTCTTTGTCTTGCTGTTGGGAGTGATGATAATAGTGGTTCCCAGCTCTGGACTATACAAGGGTATATTTGCAGTTCAGGAAGTGCTTAATGCACTGCTTTAAGGTAATTTTATTTATTCTGCATGTAAATTTTAAATATCGCAGAGGTTCTAAAATGATGAAATCAGGTTTTAAATGTGGGTGCCTGTAACCTGTCAGTGATGGTGAGTGCTAGATTCTGCTGCACGGACTGCCAGTTCTGCCTAAAGGAAGTCGCTGTCTGAAAGATACCAGGAATGTTAACTATTGGGAGAGTTGAAGGGCAGCTTAATGTATGTATAATACAATGAACTTACTCTCCCTCAATAGTAATGTCACTGGGATTTGTATGCTTCATCGCACAGGAACACTTCTACAGTCGGTGTGAGGGGAAATGAATTACACACGCAGAGAGAGTTCATCTCACTGCCTCCTCCTCCTCCCACCACCTCTTTCCAGGTTATTGGATAGCATGGAGGTTACTGGTCTCTGGGGAAATGGGGCACATAGGCTTGAACCTTCTCATGCTGAGGAGGGAAATGAACCCGGGTTTCTCATTTCCCAATGAAGTCAGAACTCTGCTAGGAACAGTTTGTTTCTGATTCGAACCGACCCTTGATGCCACATCTTGTTTCCGTACCAGCTGCTTTAATCTGTTTCTAGGAAGACACCATCTGCTGCTGCTTCTCTCTTCTCTAGGAGTACATGCTCTTTACATGGGCTGTCGCCAGGCAGTACACCTTTCGTTAGCAGTTCCTTCTCTTTTGGGTATCGCTGCCCATCCTTCCCCTCTCCAAACACCAAATCTTTGCCCTCGCCCCTCTACATTTCCTACCCACTAAATTAAGCGATGTTGAAAGGGCAAGCTCATCAGCAGAGTAAGTGTTGTGACCTTGAAGCTGTTGTGTAAAAGTGTAACCACAGCCCCTGCTCCACATTTTGTAAGAGAGATGGCAGCTACAGATAGCAAATGCTACATACACACCAAGTCTATGTTAACACCTTGTTTCCTTCCAGTGATGTAGGCAGAATCTGCCCCTCCATGTGGATGTAAGGGCTGGAATAGGAAGGTAATGGAGCTTCAATGCGAGGCAGGTGCCAAGATGCTCCCTTGGGCCATGTCTGTGCACACGCGGCCATCCACAAAACTTTGAGACTTGAAATGGAAGCACTGATTTGAACATACATCTCTAGTATTAGGATTTACTCAAAAAAACTGCAATAGCTTTGCTAGTCTTGGACACTTAATTTCCCTGCAAAGTCTACTTCTGACTTCAATATATCTATTTAATAACCAATGATCAGTTAAGAATGTCAGTGACTTTTTCATCATGACAGAATGAATCACTGGCAAACTAGACACGCATCTCAAGATTTTCAATCTCGTAGACTGCCTTTGAGGTCTCATCCAGCTCCCACTGACGTCTGCAAGAGTTCCCTATCTGATGCCCAAAGAAAGCAATGAACAACTATGGTCTCAAAAACAAGCTGTTCGCTGATGTCATGCTTTTATGTTCTTTACAGATGAGACAAAAAGATTTTACTATCTATACAATTCAATTTGATAAAAAGCAGTACATGAAGATGATACCTTTTGGCTTCAAATACAGTGTTGAAAAACTTGCATGGTACTTCTGCTATTAAAAAAGAAAATACTACCTATTTTTTTTATAAACAAAATTATACTAGTGACTCAAGGAACCTTTGCAAAATGTACAATTTATTTGAATGCCTTTTTCTGAAATAGTGTAGAATGTAATTGAGCCCCAGTATGGATTTTGCGTATTCTAGGACGCAGACAGATTGGCATGACTTCTTCATTTGTGAAGTTCACAGGCAGTGAACAATGAATGTGATGCATTCAGTTGGCACAGTTCTGCTGAGTAACATCAGACATACTTAGGGGCCCACTCTGTGCAACAGTCATTGGGTTTCTCTTTTCAGTTAATTCTGCCTCAACTTAGTGGCACAGGTTTAAGGTGTTTACATTTCTGCATCTTTGCATTGTTCCTATACCACCTGTTTAATATGAGGCTGTTGACTCTTGAAAAGACCAGGAATCCGTACTGCGAGTGACAAGTCTGCTTCAATCGAGGAGAAGACTTTCAGGCCGTGATGTAATGTATTGTTGGGACCTTTGCAGGGAAGATGGATGAGACAATTGCAGCTTGGAAGTTCAAAGACTGGCTGTGTGCAAACCTAAGAAAAGATGTTGTCTTCTTGGAGATACGCTGCCCTTATAGATGGTTTTGTTCTCTTCTGGCCACAGCAGAAAAGTCACTGGGTGGGATCCCGCTGATCCTAGAGAGGTAGGACTTGGCTTGAGAGCTGCCACTTGTGCTCCATGGGCACATTTCGATTGCTTTTCATTTCAACAAGACCCCTAAACAGCTTTATCCTTGTGTAGAGATTTGTAACAGCAATACTGGTTTGCAGACATTAGACATTAGGCTCTTGTTAGGCATGCAGAAAGTTAACTAGATTCTGCCGTGAATGAAAAGACTATTTAAAAACTGAAGTTTATTTTGTTTTTATGTCAAAAGCAGCATCATCAAATTCAGTGAATTTTAGGCAAGAGATTTACAAGCACCTGAAGACACTTTAGAAAATGCTAATCTTTTGACTTGTTTTAATTTTGTTAGAAAACCACAAAGTAAATTAATCATCCCACTTGTTCCAACACTAATATGTTCCAATATTAGAGAGAGAAGTAGGAGTTGAAAGCTCTTCTCAAGTTAAATTTGTTTATCATCCAAGGAATTTTTCAGTGAATCATAGATCTTTAAGGCCATGCTATATCACTATCCCAATCCAGTCTAGCATACTGCATAATCCATACACCTTCACACACTCTATTGTGCCAGCACAGCGCAGTCCGTTGCTATCATAGCCTGAATTCTTTAGTGCTGTTTTTTTTTTCATAAAGGCTTCTGTACAAATTAAGTGGAAATAACTTCAAAGGGCTTTTTTTTTTTTCTTTTTTAATAGGCTGGTTACAGTATAATGCCATTTATATAATTTTCAAAGCAAAAGCCTCTCCTGATTTGGGGAAGTACTTTTGCTTTAAAGTGATAGCAGATTTTGCTAATGCATAGACACAGAATTTATAGCAAAGTCAACAAATCGCTTGTGGTGCCCTTAGAAGTAATCCAATGACCTTCAAACACAAACCACAGACTAAAACAGATAGATTTTTAAATTGTATTCATTCTTCTAACTAGCTAGCCTGTTGACATGTATTCTATAAAAATGCACTAGATTCAGGACACAGATATTGTTCTTTACATTACTTTGTGACACATAATACCGAGGTCTGAGGGGAGACCATAAACACCTGTGTTCTGGAAGAGAAGTCTGTGAAAAATCTGCATTTGTATTTACAGGTATGCTGAGTAACTTATTGCTATAAAATTTCAGTAGAAAAAAGTTAGCTGCTCACCCTAAGCAGTCACCTAAGTATGTTTTTATGTGAAGCAATACAAGTCACTCTAATAACATAATTGACCTTCAGTGTTCCCTCAGAGGAGGAGAGTGGTTTTGTCCAGTCACTCTCTGCTTCTGAATTACATCTGTTAAGCATGGTGTGCATGGAGCTAGGCTGTCCCTTGCAAATACACAAAGAAATTTGCATCCCGTTCAGGATAGCGTCTGAGAGAAATGCTGACTGCGTGCTCCTCATGTCCTGTGTAAGAGCTATGACATGCTATGCTTTGGATGTCATTAATTGTTTATAGAAAAGAAAAAGAAGTAATAATACAGACACCTTTCTTTAACTGCTCAGTCTTGGGCTATTATTTAACTGCGCTGAAGTTTGATTGTTATTTTTACCCCTTTAGCAAGTTGTATAAGTTGTTTGGAAATAAGAGGCTGCCCATTGCTTACATAAAGCATTCTGTTCTCTGTTTTATAGCTAAAAGCTACTCAAGAGAAAGTGCTCACCTAAAAACGGGACAAAAATACCAAGTGTGCCCTACTCAAAATCAGTGCCTTACACAAACTGGGATCCTACTCTGACAAAACTCAAGGTTAACTATATGCTATAAACACCAGTTACTGTCATATATGAAATGTATTACACATTCATTGAAGAGAGACATCCTCACCTTTGAATAAGAAACAAGTATAATAAATGATGTTTTAAATCTGTGTTAATGAATTGGCAGTGCATTATGTTTATAAGAACTCTAAGTCCCAGGAGATGTGACATTGACCGTGGATGAGAAATACACAGAAGAAAACATGACATGCAGAAATATTGCTAAGAGACTGATCTGATATTCTGACATAGACATATCATAAAGTGCCAAAGATTTCTGCATTGAATTACAAGTACTTCTACTGTTGCACAAAACATATTGAATATGAAAAAAACTGTGAATAAGATACATTAGCTCTATTTCAAGTGAGTCAGTTTTAAAAATAAGCAACTACTGCATTTTGAATGTCCTCACTGAATGTTCGCATATGGAGAGAATTTATGTTTAATAGCTGTTAAGCTATTAAGTTTGTTAAAACAGTTTTCTGGAACTGTTTAAATCTTTAACTCATTGAGCTTTATAGCAATGGCCATCTTCAACTTTCTGCGGTTACTGAGTCTCTAAGATTTTCAGTCAATGTGGCTGACTCACTCTTCTGAAATCTCCTTAATATTTGTGCGTCCACTGACAATGCAAACCTAGAGGAGGGAGCTTCTACCTTCAAAACTGTGGCAAAAAAAGTATTTTAGTAGGGTCAAACATGACGCTTAAGCCTCCTGTGAACAAATTCTTGGAAATTTTTTTCAGTATCAGCTGTAGTATATGAATAAAAAAAATGTGTATTAATAACAATAATTTTCTCAAAGATGCCAACACTGTCTAACTCCTGTTTTTCAGCTCTTCCTACTGCTTTTTATTTCATTTAGGGCAAAAGTGGTCTGTAATTACTTTTCTCCAATACAAATTCTGTAAGATCATCTGAACCCAGCATGGTGGAATATATAAATCACTGCAACAGTAACTATGGGTTTTCATGTAACAAAATTCTGAGATGAAACTTGAATTTCCAAGTGGAAAAAAAGTACCTTATGAAAAAATGTGCATTGAGAATGTCATAGTAGTGCAACATCCCCAGCTGGCACCCACGCTTGCCTAGCCAGGGAAGCATATTCTGTTAGAGCCCTGACACTCTGCCCTTCCACATGCCTAGTATAAGATAAAGAATCTTTAACAAGACTTCAGAATTTCCTTAATTTTGAAGGGGAAAAAAAAGGCTTTCTTTAAGTGAATCAGCAGTAAACAGTTTCTTGTAATTTTATAAATAACCATAATCACCAGTCTTGCCATCTGTCCTGGTTTGAGGTAAAACAGAACCAACTTTCTGTTCAGTAATTTTATTTCTTAGCTAGGCCTCTTCTAACTCTTTGAAATTAACAGCATGTTGTGTCTGAAAAGGTTCGTTCAGGGTGATAAGACAGTTTGTGCCAAGGAATGGTACACAGTGAGGCTCTGGCTTGTACTTATTGCTATAACAACCAAGGTCAGCTAATTTTGTTATTTGCCCCGTTAGAGGGTTGGAAGCGGAGGGGCGTAGAGGGATCCCACCTGCAGGGAGGAGCGGACAGGACAGATGACCAAAAACTGACCAACGGGGGTATTCCATCCCATCTGCCCCATGCTCAGTATAAAAGCTGAGGGAACAAAGAGTCAACTCTCTTCCTTCAATGGCTGACATCCGAGGAGGACCCTGTCTGTTCATCTGCCTTTGATCCCGATCTGTGTGTTCCTGACTCCAGCTCTGGAACCTGGTTCCCACCCATTGCTGAGTCCAGCCTGGGACTTCCCCAGTGCCTGACGGTGACATCATCCAGGAGCTTATCACGGTTTTATCTGTGCTGTATCTATTTCATTTTTTCCTTTTTATCGTAATATTTCAGTAAAGTAGTTTAGTTTCTTCTAAACTCGTAAATCTATCTTTATCTCTCCCCCTCCTCCCCATGCACAAGAGGCTGGGGGGGAGGATCTATCGCCAGCCATTGGCCGATTTGGCCAAAACCACGACACCATCAGCAGTGAGGTGCTTATAAACACTGATACAAGAGTGCTCTCTGCACTGTTTCTACAGCTCCAGCCTCATGATTTGGTTGCACATAACTATCCTCTTGAAGAAAATAGCCTTTTGGAACACTATCTTTCAAACAATTTATTTCTGTAAGAGTAATTTTGTAACCCATAGGTTTATCTTAACCCTTTGCATGCTTGCAACTTCCTTTGTCTTAGACAGTTAACTGGCATTCACACACATCTAATTCCTCTCAGCACAACGTAGTCAATGATGAAAATATTTATGTAAATAATATTTTTGCTCTTATTAAAACCAAGTGGATCTTTTTTGAGTAGTCACACTTCCCTTTTCACTTTTAGCACAGGATATTTTTCTTTTTATCTTGAGAGTAATGTTATGCCTCCAGATCTGAATAAGCAATTGCTTCTCTGCAGCTAAAAGATATACGTTTTAACAAATTAGATATTAACCACTAGAACAGATGACAAAAGAATGTAGTATACTTTGCAGAGTATTACACCTACTTTTGTTAGTTCCAAAGGAACCCCACATTAGTTATTAAACAGACAGAAGCTCTGAAAGCACACTGAACAGTTCACCTGCAAAAGTAGCTTCCTTCACCCAGGAGACCATCTGGATCCAGCCTTACTGGTGAGTGATGCCAGCGGCACTGTACATGCAGGTTCCCTCATACCTGAGCTCAGCGGCACACGCACAGCCATGAAGATGGCACCAGTAAGGATGTGTGACTCCCAGACAAGAGCCTATTCTGATCCACCTACCGCTGGAACTGAGCACGCAGAGGCTACATGGATGTTAACAAGCAGGGCAGGAGAGCAAGGGCGGTTCTGTCAGGTGGTACAGGCATTGCTGAGGTCTTAACAGCCATCCTGTACATCTTGCAGAGGTTTCATTTCAGAGTAGCTCTAGCAGGGCCTTGTGGCGTGAATGCCCATTAACGGCTAGAGCACATGAAGCTCTCACAAGTGCCTCTTGAGGTCTTCATGCAAAAGCAATACACTTTGCACGCACCAAGACCGCTCCAGGCTGTGAGGCAAAGCGCGGGGAGGACGATGGGTAGATTAAATTCAAAAGTGTGCTCCCGGTCCTTTAAGATGATCGAGTCCAACCCTAAACCTCATGCTGCCAAATCTACCACTAAACCACGTCCCTAAGTGCCCCACTGACACATCTTCTCCAGGGATGGTGGCTCAACCAACCTCAGCATCTACTGTGACGCAGGTCTACTAACACAATTTAATGTACTGATAAAAGTCAACCCTGTTTTTATGCTACCGTTTACTGATGTGTGACTGTTCTCTGCCCCGCTCTGACCACACACTGGTCCAGATAACCCACAAACGGTTTTCACAACCCAAATTATTCAAGATCCTGGTTTTTCCTCAGACAGGGTATCCTCTGTTCAGTACCCTGAAAATGTAATGGCTACACAGAGCAAGGCAAAGCGATTTGGGGGTTTTCCTCCCACGCTGCAAAGGCCAGAAGCGGCCCACGCCCGCCCTGCCTCTCCAGCGCGCCGCAGGGCGCACTGCCGCCGTGTAAACTCAGCAGCTGGTGACTGACAGGACTGCGCCCCGGGCTCTGAGGAGCGACACCTGAGGGAGCAGCCGACGGCGCCCCATCACCCACCGCCGCTCCCCGCGCCCCCCGTGGGGCTGAGGGAAGGGCCNGGGTGGGGCATTGCACTGTGTGTGGTGGGCGATCGTGGGGACGGAGGGGTTGGGCGAGCTGTCTGTGTGTCTGTCTGTGTGTCTGTCTGTGTGTCCGTCCGTCCGTCCGTCTGCCTCCCTCCGTGATGTGGCAGGAGCGAGCCCTGCGCGGCGGGTGCCCGCGGGACGGGGGTGAGCGTGCCCGGGCCGCGGGGGGCAGCCTTTCTGCGAGGGCCCCTCGCTCCGGTCCTGTGCCCGCCATCGCCCCGGGCCGCTGGGCTTGTTGGTTGGTATTGATCCGCTCGGGTGTCCGCCCGCACGCCGGCCCCAAGCGTGACCTGGGCGCCGGTCGCTCGGCTCTCGAGCGGAGGTTCGGGAGAGGCAGACGGGGCTGGGTGCGCCCCGCGTTACAGGGAAACCCGCTCCTACAGAGACACCCCGGGAGTAACGCGCTCTGTGCCTCTGTTTGTGACTGTTACAGGGGTATCATCGTACGGATGTGATGTGGACTAGAATATTTTTGATTATTTAACTTAGTGTATATATATTGTATACTGNGGCGCTGCCGAGGCCGCGCCGGTGAGGGAGGAGGGGGGCGGCGGGGTGTCTGTGAGCCCTCCCCTGGGCTGGCAGGGCGGGGCGCTCCTCACCTTACCTCACCCTCTGTATGCCGCCGGTGCTGTGGCGCTGGGCAGGGGCCGCCCGCCATGGCCGAGGCAGGAGCGGGGAGCGCCGAGGGGGCCGAGGAGGAGCGGCGGAGCGCTGA
>VXBO01007396.1:577978-611109 GCA_013400135.1 Rhinoptilus africanus
CCGCACTCTTTCAGTGCGACCATCCAGCCAATTCCTTATCCACCGAGTGGTCCATCCATCAAATCTGTGCCTTTGCAATTTAGAGACAAGGACGTTGTGTGGGTCAGTGTCAAATGCTTTGCATAAGTCCAGGTAGATGATGTCAGTTGCTCTTTGCTTGCCCACCAATGCTGTAACACCGTTGTAGGACAGCAAATTTGTGAGGCACAACTTGCCCTTAGTGAAGCCATGTTGGCTGTCACCAACCACATCCTTATTTTCCATGTGCCTTAGCATAGTTTCCAGGAGGATCTGCTGCACAATCTTGCTGGCAAAGAGGTGAGACTGACCTTAGTTCCCGAGGTCTTCCTTTTTTCTCTTTTTGATAATGGGGAAGTGGTCATGGTAGTTTTAATCTAACTGAGCAGGAAATTTGTTCCAAGTTCTTCACCAAGTCGAGGTCATCAGGGAGAAGGCGGGTTTGTTAATAGGCTGCATGCTGCATTGCTGTTGGTCTGGCTTCTCCTTACCTCTTTTCCTCTTACGCTCAATGTAACTTCTGTTGGAGTTCATAGTTATGCACATTTCTGGTAAAAGTTTATTTTAAAAAGAAAGAAAAATAGGAGCTATTGTTATCTAATCCAAATCTGAAACAGTTTCATTGAAGAAAGTCATAGGGTTTATCAGATTGTCTAGAAGATTCCTGAATTCCAGTGAAATTCCAGGTTGAAAAGCTGGATCTCTGAATTGTGTGTTAATTTGTCTCTGGCTGCTGGATCCTCACTGGGGTCAATGCTTTGTTACAGGTGGAAGCCCCTTAAGGATCTTTCCTAAAGCTCTAGTTGCCAGCAGTCCTCTATTTCTGTTTCCTCATAGAAAAGCTGCTGACTGCTTGGCCTGTCTCCTTGTACGGCACGTGCCTCTTCTAAAATGGTCATAAGCTAGCAGGTCTCGCCTCTGGAATGGAGATTAGGGTACTGCGTAAGACGTTTCCACTGCTGAATTAAAGAAAGCCGAAGAACTGCTATAGAAAGATAAAAATATTTGTATCGGTTTTTCTTTTAGAGAAAATAGTAGCTGAAGAATATAGTAATCGTAGGGATGAAGAAAAATCATTACCCTTAGATTCATCATTTATATTTTCCTGCTGCCAAGTATTTGCCGTAATACAGGCACTATGACTGTCTTTCATTTACTATTTTATTACATAGACTTTACAGTCATTGCTGTATGGTATAGGAAAATACTGAATTTTTACTTTTTCTGACCATGAACAATTAAAGTGTGGTTTAGGCCCAGCCTAGGCTAGGATTGGTTTTTTTCATCTTCTGACAATAAGATTTTGGAAATAAAAGCATAAATTGATGAAGTCTCTTTTAAATGATAAAAAAAAAAGCAAAAAGCCTGGATTTAAATCATTAGAATGTTTCGTTAATTTTGTTTTCTTCAGGGGAGAAATAGCCCCATAATTATGAAATATGGCCATAATATGTTCATATAAATATCAATATTGGTAGTTTTGCTTTTGTCTCTTTCCATGATGCATCACTTGCTAGATCCTTTTGGTATTGTGAATTTTTGTGGGTTTGCTTTTTAAAGACATAGTAAATTTGTAGCATTTTCTTCTTGAATTCATGGGAGGAAAGAAGTGCCTAGTATTGAATATGCAATGTAAAACTGTATCTTATTTTCTCTAGGAGTGAAGATGACGAACAAGTTAAAATAAAGGATTTCAGGTACTAATTTACAATAAAAGTACATATTGCTAGTAAATACTAGAATTCACAATAGTAAAATATGAGTTTTGGGGTAACGTTTATTAGAACTATCAAATATTGAACAGTTAACTTTTCCTTTTTCTCCCCTAAATGTATAGGAATTTTTAGAGGCTCCTTTAGGATTTTATTTCTCTGCTAATTTTAGTGAAAGTTGTGTTACAGGATGTCTCATATAGTTTAGCAAAAACCTGAGGTTAAAATTTTCAAGGTGAGAATTAAATGCAGTACATTCAAGTTGTGTGTCAAGGGAGGAGCTAATCCTCAGTCTGTATGAATTTGAGAATTGTTTTTTCTAGATTTATCTGCACTTGGAGGTATTTAAAATTTATCCAATATGAAAATGGATTCAGCTAAAGGATGACAACAAATTCTTGTTCTGGAACAAGTTTTTTGTGTAGAGAATTATTCAAGTTTGCCATTGCACTTTGAATTCACATTTTAACTGAATCCAAATGGAAATTCACATAAATCACTTTTAAGATTTGACATGCAGTGTGACTGAATGCAGTCATGATTCATCCAGACAAATACTTTAAACTATAGACAGGCTGCTTAGTAAAACTAGAGCTGTTTTATAAGTTGTTTTAAAAATAAAAGTGTCTTAAGTGTCTTTCACTTGTTATGTGAGCAGAGATGTCAAAGCAGAAATACAAAATCCACTCTGCTGTCAAAAGCATTATTTATACAGTATGCAAACTAATAATTATGAAATGTTCTTGTAATTTAAATTAAAAGGAAGAAATGAAAGTGTTCCAAAATATATTTACATTTTTTTCTTAACTCCAAAATTTATTTTTCTTTACTGAGTATCCCAGATTGCTAGTTTCTGGTTTTTTGCATTGCTTTAATAACTTTCATGTTGTACTGTTAATCTTTTTTCCTTAAGTTTTAGTTCATTAGTTGGAAGAAAAAAGCTAGTTATAAGACACTTGGAAGGTTTGCTTAAAAGTTATCTACCTCCAATGTTGCTTTTAGCAACCTTATTGGAGAACTTTCCTTTCTCCCTTCACCTTTGTAAGTGGGCAATGTAACAGCAGGCTTTTTGAATTATCCAGTCGTCACCTCAGTTTCTGCATCCACCCATTCAGGTTCGTATTACTTGTAATTGATTCTTAGAGATGTCAAAGATTGTTCTCCTTCCCCAGATGTTTGTATCTGTCTTCCTGATGTTTAAGTGAGGGATCAGTTAGGTCAATTAGACATTCAGAAGTCCATGGGCCCTGATGGGATACACCCGAGGGTGCTGAAGGAGCTGGCGGATGTCATTGCTGGGCCGCTCTCCACCATCTTTGAAAGGTCCTGGAGAACAGGCGAGGTGCCTGAAGACTGGAGGAAAGACAACGTCACTCCAGTCTTCAAAAAGGGCAAGAAGGAGGACCTGGGGAACTACAGGCCGGTCAGTCTCACCTCCATCCCCAGAAAGATGATGGAACAGCTCGTTCTGGGCGTCATCTCAAAGCATATGGAGGAAAAGAAGGCCATCAGAAGTACTCAGCATGGATTCACCAAGGGGAAATCAGGCCTGACTAATATGATCGCCTTCTATGATGGTGTGACTGGATGGATGGATGAGGGGAGAGTGGTAGATGTGGTCTACCTTGACTTCAGCAAGGCGTTTGACACGGTCTCCCACAGCATCCTCCTAGGGAAGCTTAGGAAGAGTGGGTTAGATGAATGGACAGTGAGGTGGATAGAAAACTGGTTGAAGGACAGAGCCCAGAGGGTTGTGATTAGGGGCGTGGAGTCTAGCTGGAGGTCAGTGATGAGCGGTGTTCCCCAGGGGTCAGTACTGGGCCCAGTGCTCTTCAATATATTCATCAATGACCTGGATGAGGGGATAGAGTGCACCCTCAGCAAGTTTGCTGACGACACAAAGCTGGGAGGGGTGGCTGACACCCCGGAAGGCTGTGCCGCCATCCAGAGAGACCTGGACAGGCTGGAGAGCTGGGCGGAGAGGAACCTCATGAAATTCAATAAGGGCAAGTGTAGGGTGCTGCACCTGGGGAGGAATAACCCCCTGCACCAGTACAGGTTGGGAGCTGACCTGCTGGAGAGCAGCTCTGAGGAAAGGGACCTGGGAGTCCTGGTGGACAACAGGATGACCATGAGCCAGCAATGTGCCCTTGTGGCCAAGAAGGCCAATGGCATCCTGGGGTGCATCAAGAAGAGTGTGGCCAGCAGGTCGAGGGAGGTCATCCTCCCCCTCTACTCTGCCTTGGTGAGGCCCCACCTGGAGTACTGTGTCCAGTTCTGGGCTCCCCAGCTCAAGAGGGACAAGGAATTGCTGGAGAGGGTGCAGCATAGGGCTACTAAGATGATTAGGGGACTGGAACACCTCTCCTATGAAGATAGACTAAGGGAATTAGGTCTCTTTAGCCTGGATAAGAGGAGACTGAGGGGGGACCTAATTAACACTTATAAATACTTGAAGGGTGGGTGTCAGGAGGATGGGGCCAGGCTCTTTTCGGTAGTGCCCAGTGATAGGACAAGAGGTAACGGGCACAAACTTGAACATAGGAAGTTCCACCTAAACATGAGGAGGAACTTCTTTCCCTTGAGGGTGGCAGAGCCCTGGAACAAGCTGCCCAGGGAGCTGGGGGAGTCTCCGTCTCTGGTTACATTCAAAACCCGCCTGGACGCGTTCCTGTGTAACCTGCTCTAAGGTGGCCCTGCTCTGGCAGGGGGGTTGGACTAGATGATCTACTAAGGTCCCTTCCAACCCTAGGATTCTGTGATTCTATGATTCTATGATTCTATGGTTCAAGGAGCATACACAATATATTACTTGACTGTTCCTACCTGACATGAAGGTAAAGTTGTGTGAGCCTGAAAACTGATAAAATTAAAGTTTAGAAAAAGCTTTAAAGAGTTAACTTCATTACCTTTAATGCTTTCTTGTTACAGTATGCCTAAGAGGAAGAGTTTTGGAGATAGTTAGCCAAAACACATTGTCCCTCAGTTTGGTTAACTACCACTGTATCTGGACTCAATCAGAAAGGAAAATAATCCTCATTTTAATTGAGTGGCTAGCTTGTCTTCTTGGTAAGGAGGGAATAGAATTAATTAAACTTTTCATGATCTGTTGACAGTGTTAGAGAGGAGGATATCAGCTAGAAAAGCTAACATACTCTACTAGAAAGAATTAAAGAAAAATGACCTGAGATAAAAACATATTTGTGATATGCACTGTGATGTGCCCTAGAAGGTGTTTTCTGATGAAAACTGTCCAATAAGAGAAGCTCTTTTTCTGTGGTTGAATTTTTGGACAGAGGCCTACCAAGAGGTGAAACCTGATACACAATGTATGCACAGAGGCTGAAATCCTTTCTACCACCTTACCAGGTGAAGGAAGGAGAAAGCTTTCTGAAATACCTGTGGTGAAATTAGGCATAGCTTTTTCTTTCAGTTTCCACTACATCTGTTATAAGCACATGTGTGTTGTCTATTGCTTGTGCTGTGGTACGAATAAATGCTTATGCTTGTGTCTGTCTTCAATTAGAGTAATTATTAAGGCAAAGAGATAACAAGAAGACATGGCTTATCTCAGATTGTTGTGAGTTTGCATAAAACAGAGTTCAGAGATGCTTTAGCAAGTGCAAAAAAAAAAAAAAAAGTAGTAGAATGAATACCCCGTCATGGTTACACAGGCCAGGTAAAGATAGAGTCAGGGAGCCGAAATGTCTTCCAGTGATTACTAATGCCATCAAAAGTTCCCTGGTATACAGTAAGGTGTCAGGGTGCTCGCTTGGACATCAAGGGTCACAAGAAGAATTTAACTTATTTATAAGTCTTCATAGCCTCTTGTTCCTGCCACATATAATCAAGTTGTTGCTTGAGATAGTTTTTCCCCTTGATATTTCACATCTTATTTTGCCTGTTTCTGTTTTGTTCAAGTGAATCCAATTCAATTGTCAAATACAAGTAGTGTATAAAAAACTGTTTCAGTGCAGTAGTAGTTCGTGTGATATGTTCAATTTCGGCAGCCAAAATTGGATTGATTAATAATATGGGGAAAATCACGTGTTCTACATCTTTCTTAAAATAATTTTTCTTCTTAGAGAGGCTCACAGTCAAACAGAGAAACGAAGAAGAGACAAAATGAATAATTTGATAGAGGAGTTGTCTGCTATGATACCTCAGTGCAATCCCATGGCACGAAAGCTAGACAAGCTTACAGTGTTACGGATGGCTGTGCAACACTTAAAATCTTTAAAAGGTGGGTTTTAGGAAACTAATCCTGAAAGTCCTTGTTCTATTGGGAGTTATACTGTGTACCTTCTTTGATGTTAAATAAATCAAAGGTCATTTATTTTACATTTCCTTGCAGAATTCAGTTTCAAGTCTGTTCTTCATTTAAATGTATGTGTTTGTAACTTCCAGAACTTTATTTCTTCTTTTTGCTTAGTATAGCAGAAAAAAAGGCCACCTTTCAGTGTCTGATATTTTCTGTCTGCTAAGGGTATGCCTTGCAATTAAGCCACTCCTTGATTCTTTTTTAAAATTCCAGTAATCAAGCAAGTCTGTCTTTCATTATTGTCCAACCCCCAAATTAAAAGTGTGTTCTGTGATCTCTCCACTTCTCATTATACTTTCTAGCTACACTGCTAATAGAGAAGCAAATGGTCTTTTACAGTGTAACTTCATAAAAGTTACAAAAACCAGTTGCATAAAATTAAAGAAAAAAATACATTTGGATAGAATAATTTTTCACACTTTTTTTTTTTGCCTGCAAGAACAGTAGTCAAAAGGAATGTTTCAAGAGAAAACATACTTAACAGAATGGTTCATGACTTTGATTACACTCAAGTCCTAAACACTATGAAATGTTAAGAGAGTACCAAGAAAAGTAGTTATAAAAGTTTATATCCTCAGTCAGCTAGCAAAATTAATCATGGATCTCAGTGAGTGGTTTAGTGTTGGGATCAAACCAGGGTATAGTCTTTCCTCTCCTTTTGCTATTGCTAGACTTTGGGATTTTTTTTCCTAAAAAAATTACATCCAAATACAAGTTGCATATTGCATGGTCTGTCAATACAAGATTTAAGGATTTTTGGTAGCACTGTTTCATAATAATAATTTGGTCAAATCTAAGCACAGTTATTATATGTATCTTAAGAAAATACGAGATACTGTGTGGAATGATAGTGAATGCTGAAACTTGCTGGAAAGTTCAACTGCTATTTACCTAAAAAAAATTAAATCTAGAAAAAGTTGTGGAAATCCTTGTAATGGCTAAAAATTATTTTAGAGTACTTGCCACGGGTGCTAGACCAGTAAATGTAGTCAGTCAGTCTCATTACACTTAGTGAGGCATTCAATTTAACTACAATAGAGTGGTTTTTTAATTGATGGATTTCTAGTACTAATGAAGTACTAATTAATGACAATTGATAATGTTGGAATTATTCCGATACAGCAAATCTTAAGGATTCTGAAATAGGCCAATGAGATGTTTCTAGAAAATTCAATTCTCGTAATACTATTTCTCTAGCAGTACATTAAAGATATCTGAACATAAGTTTCCTTGTTTTTTGCTAAATAAAGGGCAAGAAAACCTGTTTGTGTGCCCGTATTCATTACCAGCATATGTTTATGAGGTTTTTTATTTTTAATATTTTTAGAATTTAATTTTTTTTTATTCAGCTCTTGTGGTTGCAAAGAAAATTTATAAAATAACAAACAAGTATAGCTGTTAGAAGTAAATTTAAAATGTAACTTTTGACATTATGTCTACAAATAATCTATTTTCCAGGTTCCACTAACTCCTATACAGAAGTCCGGTATAAACCTTCATTTTTAAAGGATGATGAGCTCCGACAGTTAATCCTTAGGGTAAGTGGAAGGAAACTCTTAGGTAAATGATGTCCTCATTAAAGCTTGTCATTAACTTGAGTTTTTAGTTGGAGAGTGCTTTTTTTTTCCCATCTTTTTCTTCAAGCAAGTGCTTTGATGTATTTGATAAGTACTGGTTTATAAACACTTTACACTATACATGCTTCTTCATAAAGAGATACAGAAGATAATTTGTGAGCATGGCAGACAGCAGCCCTTAAAGGGATAATAAATCTGTATATAATCTGTGTATTTAATACGTAAATTCTTTTATGTTGGTATTGAAGTCTGCATGCAAGTATAGAGAATGCTTTTAATTACGCATAAATATGCTTGCAATTGTTCGCTCTCCTTCATTTAATTTTTTAACGATCTGCTTTGAAAAAGATGCAGAAATAATATCTGAAAGAAAATCTTTCTTCTTTCATCTTGTTTTTGCACTTTGTGATATACCCACACCCACTTACCTTTTCTCGTGTGCAACTATTTTCTTTTTCCTTTGCTGCATTAACAGACTTCACCAAGATCTGTAAGATGACTCCCAAGTTAAGCTGTTTTGCAGCTGGACACCTCTTTTCCCAAAGCAGTGTTTAAGAAACTTTAGCGGTCTATAGTTGAAGGTCTGATTTGGCCCTTGTAATCTGAATTGCTTTTTGTTGTGATTTATAACTTTTAATTTTTAAAAATTAGGTTTAAAAGTTGCTCCCTTGCAGTCATCAATATTCATTGTATATTTTAATTGTATGTTTTTAAAGACAGTATCTTTATATTTTCAGGCTGCAGATGGATTCCTATTTGTGGTTGGATGCAACAGAGGAAAAATTCTGTTTGTCTCAGAATCAGTTTGCAAAATACTTAATTATGATCAGGTGGTTATAACTGAGTTTCTTGATGTGCTTTTACCTTGCATTTTCTTGGAAATTTTTGAACTTTTCCATTTTATTATATGCTACTAAAAAACAGTCCTTGTATATAATTTCTTGAAATTTATTTGATTTAACCTCCTTCAGAGTAAGGCTGAATATCTTGGAAAAAAATATTTGCAAGTACAGTCAACGTTCCTGACCTGAGTAATAGCACCAGATTTCAGCTGATCACCTTTAAGGAAACTACTAGTCTGAGAGGAAGGGATAATTTGAAGGTGCCCTAATTTCTATCTCCAAGAGAATTTCTTTTAAATAATGAAGTGATTCGGGTTTTTTTTTTAGGCCAAGGAAAATTGGTTTTTCAGCAGTAGAAGTTAATGAAAGCTTTCCTTGTAATGCGTTTATGCTTAGATGCACTACATAACACCTCATCCACAATAACTGTCCATCTGTATACTCTTAACTTGAAGGAAACTGATATAGCACGATTTAGCTTAGCTTATAGGACAAGAGAAATATGAAAAATGTAAGTACGTTCTGTTAGTTTAACATCATGGACAATTACCACAAATAATCAAGGCATGATAACTTGTTCATATTGGAACAGGTTGCCCAGGGAGGTTGTGGATGATCCATCCCTGGAGGTGTTCAAGGCCAGGCTGGATGGGGCTTTGAGCAGCCTGGTCTAGTGGGAGGTGTCCCTGCCCAGGGCAGGGGGGTTGGAACTAGATGATCTTCAAGGTCCCTTCCAACCCAAACCCTTCTAGGATTCTATGTATCTGTGACTTCTGTTCTAACAACAGAGGCTAAAACAGTTAGTGCTTCCATCTGTCTACTTTTATGACTTTGAAACCATTTGTGCTAATTTAATTTTCTCCAGAATCGAAGGGTAACCAATCTGGACTCTGTTTTATAGATTTTTAAATTTATTTTTTATTTAAAACCGATATACTTTTAAATTAAAGTGAAGTGAATCTTCTTATGGGAACAAGCATAAAGCAGATTTTAAAAAACCCACAAAAACAACACTGATACATTAAATTTACTCAATGACTAAAAAGTACCTTTTGGAGTGTCTCACATCAGACATACCTACTTGCAGACCCCTAAGATCTTTGCTGTTCCAGCCAAAGAGATTCAGAGAACATGACTGACAACCCATGCATTTATTAGCTTATTTGGGAATCATTCTAGGTTATGAATCCCATTCTGCTGCCTATTACACCTGTGTATTTTAACAAGGCTGCTATTAGCCTTCTCGGTTGCACTTTCCCTTTGCATTAGGGTTAGATGTGGACTGGGCAAATGAAAGTGGCTGTATGTTTATCCTGCTTTCTTAGAAGCTTTTCATTAAATGCATTTCTGACTCTGGCTTATCAGAAAAGTGCTCCTCTTTATGTATGCACTGATAAGATAGCAAGTGGCATGGGTCCAAACTGAGTTGCAATTTGCATCTAGAATACTGCTTGTCAATACAGCTCCTTTCTACCCATTGATTTGACCTGCTCTGGTGAAGGTAAGCAATGAAAAAACCCAAAACTAGACCAATTGTGATAATTCCTTCCTGTTTCAAAAGAAAGTAGTGCTGCCTGCAGTAGTGCCGCCAACCAGCTACTCAGCGTCAGCAGAGTCAGCAGGTTGAATGGATTCCTGTAAATACAGAGATTCCTGTAAATATCCTTTACAAAGGAGTGCTGAAGTAAGCTGACCCCTGCCTCCAGGCAGCTCTTGGCTCAGTGGTGCCAATTTGTCCAGCCAAACTAAAGCTCAGTCATTAGGTAGCATGAATATTTCTTCCTATTTCCCTCCCTCCTCCCCACAGTAATCTGTGCGTGGGGTTATTTTGTGTGTAAACTTCTTTGTCTAGGATCAGAAATCATGTTATGTACATAAACAAAACATTTAGTTTTACAGAACTGTTTTTTAATATCCAACTAAATCTGCTATTTTGCAAAGGGGGAATAACAAATTATGTTTTAACTACCTTGTTTTAATAAAAATAATATTAGTCAATGACAAATTAAACATGTATCAAAATATTTGATTATTTTTTTTAAATGATGTAGAAAGTTGTTTTTCTGAGATAAGTAATATGTATGGTGTCCTGTTCTAAAACGTTGTTGTTCTTATATCTGTTGGGTTTTGGTGTTGTGTTTTTTTTTTTTTTTAAATAGGCCAGTTTAATTGGACAAAGTTTGTTTGATTACTTGCATCCAAAAGATGTTGCAAAAGTTAAGGAGCAACTTTCTTCTTCAGATATTTCTCCTAGGGAGAAGCTCGTAGATGGGAAAAGTAAGTCATATTTGGATGTGCTCAGACTTTTTTAAAGAGAGGTTAATAAATTTACTTATTATGCAGGACATATTCATGTGTTTGTATGTGCATGGAAGTACATTGAGATATAATTTCTATGGATCAAACATTTTTGAATGCTTATCTGCTTCTTAGAGTGCACTTACAGTTTAAAAGCTAGCCCAGAAAATAATTTATTTTAGATAATAATAATGACTGAAATTTGCATTGTTAAATACTTACCAAGATGTGGTCTGATATTCTTCCTACCAGGCATACTACTTTTTTTTCTTGTATTTGATAGGTCTTGTCAATACAAAAGACCTGATGTAGTCGAACATGGGATAAAATACTACAATATCAAGAATCACTGTCTTCTCTGAAAATGCTAAGTGTCAATCCTAATTCAACCAAATCTTATTTTGTTTAAACTTATTTCTAATGTGGAAAACGTTATGTACTGTGCAGCTAGTCACTATTTTATAGCTGACTTGTATAAGCACCTTTGCAGTTCTTCCTTGTGACAAATAGAAGTTGAAAGTTTAAAGCATATTTGTTAAAATACCATTCAAAATATCAAGAGGGGTTTAAAAATAGTTTGGTAGTTCTTTTTAGTTCTAGAATCTGTGCGACAGTCACATTTTCTTTGCCCTGTTTAAGTTATTAGACTTTTTTTATTTTTAATTGCTAGGACAGAATTTAAACAACCAAAGAGTAAGCAGAATGTACTAGAAGCTAGAATGAAGCAAAGGCCATGTATTCTGAAATTTTATTGTTGGAATTTGTTTTTTTAACTACTTTACTAAATTTTTGTAAGCTGGCTTGCAAGTACACACAGATTTTCAAGCTGGACCAGCTCGACTGAATTCTGGTGCTCGACGTTCCTTCTTCTGTCGGATAAAATGTAGTAGGACCACAGTCAAAGAAGAAAAGGAGTGCTTGCCCAACCCAAAGAAGAAAGGTATTCAAACAGTGTGGATGAAGCGGGGGTTTTCTGTCTTGAAACTTGGTATATTTACATTCCGAGTCAGTAGTGTAACCCTTGTAGTTATCACTGACTTCATAAATTAGCTGTAGAGAAGTGTTAATATGTACTAGAGACGTGTTTTGAAAAACAGTCTAATTGTACTCTTTCTGCTCCCTACTCACTTCTGGAAAAGAGGGAGGGAGGATCCTGAGTTACAGTGGCTGTTTAGGAGTGCATTGTCTGTTGTAGTCAAATTTTAGAAGTCTAAGGGAAATTTTTGAAAGCACTGGAGCAGATCAGAAGAATGAAACTAAGTAACATATGTCTTGAAGATAACTGTGAATAAGGCCTGCAAAATCTACTCTTTTGAAGGAAAAAAGCAAGTAAACCAACTTTTTGTTTTATTTACTTTTTGTGTTGTGTGTACTTAAAAAGAATGAATTTTCCTTTTTTTTGTTTTTACTACTAAAGTTAACTTATCTGTGTTAATTCCATTCATTTTTCTGATAATTTTAATTTAGTTCATATTTTGGTATGCCTATACAGCAGTATACTCTTGTCAAGTTTTAAGTGAATGGATCTCTTTAAAAATGTAATTTCCAGCTTTTATTTAATACTTTAGTATTGATTTTTGCAAACGTGTGCTGAAATTGTTTAACCCTGAAAAAATCCTCTTACTTTTGTTTTTCAATGTAACCTGTTATTGTTGAGATACACCGTACAACAGTAAATTGTAAAATAGGTCTGTCAGTCTAAGTAAATAGAATTCAGTCTCCCTTGACGTGCCGACTAACTTGGTGAGATAAGAATTTAACTTGTATAAATGTCTCTCAGGAAAGTAGTATTGAGGGAAGGCACCTTGATAATCTAAGAAACTGTGACAAAGTCAGAGTAGGGTAACTCAGTTTTTCATTTCATAGAGTTATATGTATTCCATAGTTGATAGGATTAACGCAGTCAATTCTATGTAAAGCATAATTTGTTTAGAATACAGATACTGAGAATACTTTGTCAATTTTTGGAAAGATAGTTACTGCAGGGGACACACTGTCATCTCTGTGCCCTGATGCGTATCTGAGTGTTTGCATGTTATATAGGCAGCAAACAGTCTACCAGCCATAGGAATAAATGACAGTGTATGCTGTAATTTAAGACTTTTATGATATTTGTGTTCCCAGAAAATTAGGGAATTAGAAGCCTAAGATAAATAGAAAATAAGCTAGGTTTCTTTGGGTTGTTCTCTTGACTGATTCTTTTAGCAACTGCAGTAAGCATATGTTAAGATCATCGTGTTCAAAAAAGGTAAATTGATATGGAATCTGCAGAGTGCCTCTCTAGTTTATTTTAATTTACAATACATATGAAACTATATAAAAAGAAAGTGATTTGTGTGTTACCAGACTGTTGGTTTACTTTTTTCTGTTAGACTGTGTTTGAACTGCCAACACTTAAAACTTATCTTGCTAAATCTTACGTAGGGTTAGAAGCGCTCTCTCCAGGTAAGCCAAAATAAGTAGTACAAAATTAACTAAAAAGTACTCTGTAAGATTATCTATAGTCTTGTACAGTTGTTGTAGGTAAGCATAAAATATAGTTGCTGGTCTCATGGTGAACAATTTAAAAAAGTAATTCAGTTTACTTTTTGAACTGTAACTGCTTCTTATTTCATTTCTTTTTATCAGATCACAGAAAATACTGTACCATTCACTGTACTGGTTATATGAAGAACTGGCCTCCTAATGAGGTGGGAGTAGAAGAAGAAAATGACGTAGAAAAGGACAGTACTAATTTTAACTGTCTTGTTGCAATTGGGAGGTTACACCCTTATATTGTTCCACAAAAGAGTGGAGAAATAAAAGTCAAAGCAACAGAATTTGTTACACGATTTGCCATGGATGGAAAATTTGTTTATGTAGATCAGCGGTAAGCATTTTGTTCTTTAATGAAGAGAAAATGAAAATAACACCAATGGTTAAATTTTCTAATACTTTCTGTCAGAACTGTAATTTCTCAAGCAGGATAGGATTTCTAGGTGCTGTACACAGGAAGCAGTTCATTCTGAATCTATCAGGACTTGGCCTTTGGTTTTTTGTCAAACAAAACATAATGTATAAATGTAAGTGTATTCTTCTATAGGAAAAGATGAGCTAGCAAGATATATTGTAAAATGCACTGATATACTTATTCATAAAGAAAAATCTCAAGTTAGAGCTTCATAGCTATGCATATGACTGAATTAATAAACACTTAACCAACAATTACTACTTCTTAAAATCTTACTATTTGGAACACATACATTATCTCTAAATGAGGTACCAAATTATTTCATTAGAAGTGAAAGCAAAGTTCCTATTTTCTGAACTTTTTAAAGCAGACTTTTATTTATTGTATACACTGAGCTACCACTTCTCATTTTTAATTTCATTATTGTCACTGGAAGCTTTTTATTGCTTTCAGTCATCTTGTCTTTCATCTAAAAGTATCAGTTTAAATCTATTCCTTAAAGAGGCAGAGCAAAATTCAGCTACAAAATATTCTGAATGACTTGTTATGTATGACCAGTATTCTGTTTGGCTAATGGGAAGACCTAATGATCATAAATATTTTTTGTGTACGTGTGGTTTACACGTTTAAACACTGTTATTTTGTCTTTGAATTGCCGTTCATTGCAAATGAATAATATTTCCTGTTGTTTTAGAGCTATACTTATGCTGTATCTTTTTCTCAAACATGAACACAAGCATCTGTTTCTTTAAATATTAATTTTTCTGTTTTATCTGATACTGAGGAAAACAAGCTTTGCGATTGTTTGAATCCTCTGTAGTTCATGTTTTTATTTCTAACAGCGCAACAGCAATTTTAGGGTATCTGCCACAAGAGCTTCTAGGAACTTCTTGTTATGAGTACTGCCATCAAGATGATCACAATCATCTGGCTGAAAAACATAAAGAAGGTACTAAATAATTGGTCCTCCCAGACTACATATAACTACATGTGACTGTTGTGTGAAAACAGTACAAATCAAGAAATCAGAAGCTGAGAATTAATAAAATTAAACAATCTTAGCATTGTCCTTTTCTATGTCTGCATTAAGAGATACCAGCATAAAGCTTGTAATAAAAACCATGGAGAAACTTCTGTTGTCTTGGATCTTGGTGCAGTGCTTTAATTGCACGGGAGTAATGTTAGTGCTTCTTTCAACCCCCTGCTTCCGTTGTTTATAAGAATGAGGAAGGAATCCTGGAGATCAAATGTGCCTAATCATGTAATTAAAGACACCGATTATGAAAGTTCACCAAGTCAGGAGGCTCCCTAGTAGTGGTTTGCAGAAACTGAGTACTCAGGCTTTAATTTAAGATGAATAACATTGATGAAACTGTAGTTTGATTTTAGCAGGAGTCCTGTCCTGTCAGTTGTTCTGCCATTTAATTTGTATTTCTGGCCATCAAAAACATTTCGGTTTTATGATGCTATAAAACAGGTTATTATTTTTTAACTTTTATCTTTTTAAGTATAAATATGGTGATTACAACTTTCTTTTCTTATTTAGTGTTGCAGAATAAAGAAAAGGTATTTACAAATTCCTACAAATTTAGAGCAAAGGATGGGACTTTTGTTACTTTAAAGAGTCAGTGGTTTAGTTTCATGAATCCATGGACCAAAGAACTGGAGTACATTGTATCAAACAACACTGTGATATTGTAAGTAATTAATGATATGAATTCCCATGTTACTTTGTCTTACTTACAGTTACCATTAACAGAAAGCAACCTATTTAAGAAGAACATGACTAGAAAATATCAACACTGCACCAAAAGTAGTTGAGTAACCTGGAAGAACATTTTTTTGCATTTACTAGTTATTTTTATTTCAGGCTTGAGTTGTGGATTTAGCCCTGAAAATTGCTGTTTCCGGTAGAAAAAATAAGATGAAAGAGTTTCTTTATTAAAGGAGGAGAGGAAAGATTTTTTTAAGAAAAGTAGATACAAATAAATGGAAATGTGAAATTAGTTTTACTTTCCCTTCTGAGCTTTACAAGACTGCAAGTATCAGCCACCCCAGTTTTAAGTACTACCCTACGTACCATGTGTCAGGATGTTGAGAAGCATAATTGACAGATTGTAGAAATGCAAGGCAGGACAAAAAGGTACTCTCCAAATTGTTTGCAAGGGAGGAGCCTAAATTCTTTGTTCTTTATTTTTAATTCTTCTTTTTCATTCTCTGTGCCTTGCAATGGGTCTGAAATTTGGATTGTTCCAATGACACTGAGGATCTTTCCCAGTGACTGGGTTTTTAAGAGGGGGACAGATGGGATTTTATTTCCATCAAACTAAGTTGTCAAGAGGGTCTTTTACCCATTCTGTAACACGTTCATACCTTCAGTCAACATCACCCGCCTGTTCTGCCCATATCCTTTTTCCTCAAGAAGACAGGGAAGAGCAGTTAAGATGGTATATATGCTGCCCAGCAGCCAAAGGCTGCTTTTACCTGCCCTGGAGATCTGGGCATCTGCCGCTGCCTAGAGGAGGAAAGGCAGGCAGCAGCTGCTGGCAGAAGGTAGCCACTGACCTGGCCTTATAGCACTTGTTTGTGATTAACTGGTCTCCCTCATAGGAGCAAAAATGGTAGCCGTTTTCTCTTATCGTGGAACACAGACAACTATATTGGCCTTTCTTCTTTATTTTGGAGAATAAGTGGAAATTAATATTTCACCCACTGCATCAGAAACAACAGTACAAAGGATTAAACATTGAAACATGTGAGGAGTATCTAATTTTTTTTACTGGTTTGAGGATGGTAGTTTCTACTCTGTATAAATTATTGTTGAAATAAAACATAAATATGCTGGGGTTTGGAAAACTTGCTGATTTTTTGTTTTGTTTTATTGTATTTATTTAAATCTCAGAGGTCATAACGAGTCAGCTGAAGAACAGGTCCTCCACGGTTCCCAGCCATCAGAAGGCAAGTGTTGCTTCTTACAGTCATCATAGCTGCATATCTTGATCAGTCATTGCACATTTAGATTTATTCAATCCAGGAATTTTTTTATTCTAGGTTGTTGTGCAAGGAAGGATTAATTTTTTTTAAAGCTAATTCTTGTGACAGTTTCTAGTTACAGCATCCTAATTCATATTATTCACAAAACTGTGATCTATAGTACGTGTTTTCCTTCTAGCAGCTTCTACTATCACTAGGATTCTGGTAGATAGGATATTATGCTTCTGTCACAGACCCTCTTCATATTTTTCATGGTTTTCTGAAGGAATGCAAGTATACTGTCTGAGTTTACCAATAGAATATAGGGTGATACTGATATTGATATATATTTTGTTAATGTATTTCTGTTATGCATAGATTCTGATTTCTGCATGCTGTTTTGTCATCTTGCTATAAGGTTTTTTATTTTTGCTTTTGAAATTGTTGTTTTTAATAACTGATTTCAGTTTGTGAAAAATCCAAGAGATTTTTTCTCATGTGCCTTGCATCGTCTGTGAGAGAGAATGGAGGTGGTAATGATGAAAGGTAATTTCATTACTGGATAGCAGCAATTTTCACAAATGTATGAATCACTTATCTTTATATTTCAAATGAGACAACACTGCCCCTCATGAGTTAGTGTTTTAAGGAATTTAATTTCTGAAAATTAGAGATATAGAACAAAAACTGCTTTAAAATTAATCCTTGAGGTGATTGTTCCTTGCTGTGTAATGAGACTGCTACAAACTTAGTTTTATTTTGTTTTTTTAACCGTAGATGCTGCAAAACAGTCTTTAAGTGTACCTGGAATGTCCTCTGGAACAGTTCTTGGTGCTGGAAGTATAGGAACCGAAATTGCAAATGAAATATTAGAATTGCAAAGGTAATAAACGCTTGATATCATACATTAGGCTTTTAAGTAAAGATAGAGAAGCATTACACGTGATTATGTGGAGATTGTTCAAGCTTAATTTTTATTGTGTTATATGTATAAAATATTTTTAGCTTGAGTAGTGGCATTATGAGTTGCCAATTATAACCTGATGTTAATCTCATACATGACAACACATCACTGGTGTTGATAAATAGTTTTGTTCTGGGCCTGATACATCCTCTGTTAATAGAAATATTATTTAACTTTGACTTCAAAAGCATTACTGTAATGCAGCTTCTTCACGTGATGTTGATACAGGTAGATAAACCATTTGAGAATGGCAAATCAGTTGTTTGTAAGCAGTGTTTATATTTTTGTGATAGCATCACTCTGCTAGGAAAACTTTCCCTGAAACAGTCCCCAGTGGAGCAGTTTCATAGCCTGTCTTGTCCCTTTCCTGATTATCCTGAATGTAGACTAAAGTCATAGCACAAATCCTTCCCAGCACCCAGCCATAGATTAAAAAAATAATTCACTGTATCATTCCAAATGGGAATCCATACAAGATTCAAATTGTTAATTAAAGATTGACCGTTTTAAAACATACTAGTTTTAGCAGGTACACAGCATAGCTAAGGAATTTGAAAGGAAGAAACATAATTTTAATGTGAAGATATCCTTATGTATTTTTTGTGTTGTGCACCCACAGTGGTGCTTGATTTACTTATACTTCCTGCACGGCTGCACTCCAGCGCCTGGTCCTCCAATCTATACATACAATGCCATAGCATAGTCAGCTGCTGCTGTTTCAGTAGTAGTCTGTCATCGGCTTGTTTGTGAGGATGTTATGGGGAAACAGTGTGAAAAGCTGTATTAAAGTTGAATAACATCCAAGGCTATCTCATCCTCCAAGCTAGTCACCTCCTTGTAGAAGGCTGCTAGGTTGGTTAAGTGTGATTTTTTTTTTCCTTTCGTAAATCCATGCTGAAGTCCAGGATTACATATTATCTCTGCAATATGGTTGTCTTCTCTGCTTTCCCTTCATCAGAAGACAGTGTTTAATTTTCTGAACCAGTAAAAACTGTGGTCAGAGCCTAAGAGTGTGATGGGTGACAGTGGTAGATGATTCTTACTCTATTTCCAGTTATTTTGGAATTGTCTTCCAAGAATGAATTCTCACCTCTTTACGAAGATAGGGAAATTGCACAAGGAATCATTCATTTTCAGTGAAAGGAAGAAAAGAACAAACACTTCAGTTGTGATGGGATGAAAAGATTGCTACTTTAAAAAAAAAAATTAAATCATGTTTGATTTAACAACCTCAGCATGTTGGCAGGTTGCTGGGATTATCCAGAAAGAAGGAGGAAAAGCATTGGCAACAAAAAAGGATCTATATCCTTAACAGCGAAGATGGCATGTTACATTTTTGGTAATAGCATTGTTTAAGTCTGATCATCAGTACCATCTATAGAGGGAAGGAGAGTCACTTTTTATTATATCCTTCTGAAGACTGAATTAAGTTGGCAAAAATTCTCATCTCTGAACAGTTAATATCCAGGCATGACCCAAGAGCTTAATTTGACTCTAGGCACTTCAGTCAGCTGTGTGATGTTCTTGATTGAGATCACCTAACTTTGCCAAAAATGCTCATACATGTTATCAGCTTAAGGAAGCCAGTTTATGAAGTAAATGAATAACAAATTTGATGGATGATGAAAGAATTAATGCATTCCTGGGAAAGTTTTCTTCAAAGCTGTCCATTGAAAGTTCTGGTATTTGTGTTTTTAAGAACCGCAAGCAATGCTCTTTCTCTTCATATTGCTACAGAGGCAACAGTTTCAGGAGCAGTATCTTCCTAAGCAACAGAGGGAAATTTTGCAAGTCTTTTATGAAGATCAAACCAAACCATTCCTTCTGTTGTGTGACAGTTCAGCAGGTTGCAAGAGAGCAAAGTCTATCTGTTTTAATTTTAGGAAACAGAAGAATCCATTACAACAGACAGAATTGTGGAATTTGGAGAAGAGATTATGGTACTGAATTAATTTGGGGGAATCTTTTTTGTGGCAGTGGGTTTATTTATTTTTTCACTCTGTTTAAATGAAATTCAGCTGTACAGTTGAGGCAGGCATGACTGAGGCATCTTTAGGGATATTTCAGAGGAATATTTATTATTTCATAACCTCCTGGTCCCAAAAGAAGAATGGAGTTTTCTAGTCCACTGCAGACCTTACATGAAATTGAGCTTATTAATCAAAGTGTTCAGCTTCCATAGTATTAACACTGGCATAATTTTCTTTCTGTTTTGTCTGCCTATCATAAGCTTGAAGCTCATAACGCATAACTCCCTATCTGTCAGAGATTCATTTTGTAGATGCCTTGATTTCATCATGTAATGAAAGCGTGGCTTTATTCCTTTATGGAGCAGCAGTTTAAGGCAACAGGATGTTTGCCCCAGCTTGTTTGATTTACCAAAACATCTTTTCAGGAAGATCACAGTGATAGTTCAGACATGCTTCTAATTTGAAAAGTGAGGCTGCTAGGAGAAATAAATAACTGGAACTGGATTCAAGTTCTGGATTCAAAGAACAACTTTCCAGGACAAATATTTGTGGAAGTACTGGCAGTGATCAGCGTGTGCTTCAAGAATCTGCATCAGGTAGTCTTATTCTTCAAGTCATTGATTGAACTTGGTGTTTTTCCTGGTTATGTTCACATCTTGAACACTGTTTATTAAATGAAACAGCATTATGTTGCTTTCTTTGGGAACGGTGATCTTATTTCTCAGCTAATAGACTGAATGTCGCCACATTTTGAAAGGAAAAATGTTTTGCTTGACGGCTTCACCAGCCACAGTGATCTGAGCCACTTTCATCTTGTACAAGTGGGTTTGTTTCAGTGATCTTAGTTGTCCATGGACACTGGAAATTGAGATATAAACTTGTGCTGAAATTAGTAGCCCAAGAAGTTGCTATGCAGATGAAAGAAAAGGTTAAGAGAAAAGTCATGCAGAATAAGGTAAACTCGGTGTCCAAAGGAAGGGCAGTTCTGAAAAAAAGCCAGCTATGGAAGGGAGCAGTTGCACTGTGTAACTGGGATCTCTGGCATCATATTCATCCTACAGTCCTGTATTTTGGCGGAAAATAAACTAGGTTTTGTCTCTATAAAAGGAAGAGGTGTTCACAAACGCAATTGGCCATTGAAGGCCTCATCAGTAATGACTGAAAGTTTCTGGACATGTCTTGATGTAGTTGCTTGCATCCAGGTGTAGTTCCATTTTCCAGAATTGTTGCTGAGAACAATGCTGTATTTCTTTCCAGCTGAAGAGTAGAACTTCATGCATTTTTCTTTTGTATGAAGTCAAGTTACTATCTTGCATGCACTGAGGCAATAAAAATAAGACAAGAGTGATCAACAGAGCCTAACACCAGCTGTTTTTCATCAAATACCTTTGTGACTACAGACTTCATCCAACAGGATGAGAGCATTTACTACCTGAATCTGCTCTCTGCGTTTTTTTAATATCAGTAAGACACAGATGGTTCATCAGACATCACCAAGTATTTTTTAAAAATTTCAGGGCTATACCTAGAGCTCTATTTACAGGCATATCTGAATTGAATTAGCATCTGATTAATAATCATTTCAGTTATAGCAATGCTATAAATCTATTCAGTCTGGTGTTTCTGTCCCAGCTTTTAGAGATGGCAGTACTGCTTTTCAAATGATGCATTGGATATTGGAATGTAGGGAACTAACAAATATTCCACACAAATAACTCTACTGATTTAAGAAAGGCTGTTTATTCACTTATTTTCTATCTTTCCTCCAATCCCTTATCACATTTTGGGTCTGAGTAAGTGATGGAAACAGAAGCATCCAGAGTGCCCCAGTTGTTCTATAGCCTTGTGCTTTGGGATTCAGGAAGAGCAGGGGGAGATGGGAGCAAGCTATACAAAGGGCCCTGGTATGACATTTTCACTGTTAGTTTCATATCTGGCATGTTGGTGAGTATCTCAAAAGAATTCTGGTAACAAACAAGCAGTCTTTACTTCCAGTTGGAATTTTATGAAAATATGGAGAGACGGGTATAACAAAATAATAGTAGAGGGAACATTAGAAGGATGTGTTGTTTTCCCTCCACCGTTTAGAAGAACTTCCTTATGTTGTCTGTATTCTATATGTATTTGAATTGTACCTATTTGTCCCAGTGTGCATAATTCTGAAACCTGTTACTCTTTGGTCTGTCGGTGCTGGTGGTTCAGCAGAAAAATAAAAATGTGCGCAAGTAATTATGACCCAGTGCCTTATTGATCTCTTCTGCTTTTTGTATCATCAAAACTTGGAGCAGGAGAATTTATAATCTTTAGGAGAATTAAAGACAACATTGTCTCAGATTAGCTGGCTCACGCTTCATCACTGAGGGGGTCTAGTGGTTTCTGCAACACATAGGCTATTTTTCAGTTTATGATCAATGTGACTTGGTAAATCAACTAAACATGTACAATTTTAGGTTGCATTCTTCACCATCTGGGGAGTTAAGTCCATCACATCTATTGAGAAAGTCACCTCCAGCTTTAACTGTAAACTGTAGCAACGTAAGTATGTCACCTGCCTGTAAAAATCTAAAAGTAAAAGGCTAATGTCAGATACCTCAAAGGCTATATTCCAAGCAAATTACCCTGTCCTGTGTTTTTGTGAGAGAATGTGTAAGTCTTTTGGGAGATGTAATGGTAGTGGAAGTTTCAACCTCATTTATGGAGCCATCAGATCAAGCCTCAAGGGGCTGTTCCTGAGCCTGTGCGGACTGCAGTCTCCACTTCATTATTAGGATCTCTGCTGAAGGTCTACAAATGTGCTAAATATAAGTGATTCATACGATGAGGACTCTTCTGGATTTGGAATTGCATTACAACTTTTGCTAAATAGCTGTTGGAGAGTAAAAGTGTTTCCACCTGTTCAGTTTGACAACCTAAATAAAATACCAGTTCTTGTTTTCTCTCACTTGTACTTTTAATCTTAATGTTCTTGAAGACCCTTTTAAAAATCTATGCTGTATGTTCTCAGCTTTGAAATGTTTAAAATTTTTACTTTGAAGGTATTTCAGTAACCTTCTAAAAATTGATAGCATATGCTGTTTTCCTAATCTAGTATTGCTGGTAACACTGCAACCTATGACTCTCATAGTTATTGACTTTAGCTATGGAATAACTAACATATTTTTACCTAAGTATGTTGCATGTTGGATATTGTGCAGTGTCTGAACAAGCATTTAATTCTTCATCAACACATGTTTGAATGTAAATTTATTTCCATTTAAAGACAGTTTATCTTCCAATTGCAATTTTCGTTTCCCAACAATACTCTTCTGGGGATTGTTTTGTCTTAATCCTTTTTTTTATGATTAGTTCTCCCCTGCCTTACTACAGGTCTTTCTCCTTAAGAGTTTGCTGATTTATTTATACTGAACTCTAAATCATGCAGCATCTCATCGTAAGGATAACTTCATTGTATTCATTGAAGGTTTTTCTTTATTCTGTGCTTGGGTATCCCATTTGTTCCTAAAATGTTTTTGTAAAGTATTTCAACTTTATTAATTTCCTAGTAGAATATACACAAGTCAGGCAACCCAAGAAATCTGTCCTGCTAAATTGTATGTATGTGTTATGTGAAACGAATGGGAAAAAAAATTAAAATCCTGGTATGTTTGGGTTAGGATGACTATCATCTCTACTGTTGCTAGCCTACTTTTTGCACTTTGGAAAAAGGAATTTAAAACTACTTAGATTTTTATCATGATGGTAACAAGATGCAAAATAATAGAAAAGATACCAGTTTATAATTCGTATAGTTTAATGCATAGAGAACATGAGAGGTATGAGGTCTTTTTATTACCATTTAGCTAGACTGTGTTGACATTGACAAACATGATGTCACTGGGAATTTGTAGTTTATGGAGCTAGATATGGAAAGTATATATACCACTACAATTTGTTGTGCTGGATTTATTTGTTGAATACTGAATTAGACACTCAATAAAGCAGATGCCATCACTGTGAAGTACTTTTGACAGATGTCTAAGTAACACCCTTTATTTAAGCCAAGTCCAGTGCTATGTGAACCTCTCAAAAAAATTCTTTTTAAATGTAGTAGATCTGCCCTTTGATGCATATTTTTCATTTAGTCTATTTAGTTCTTAATACTTTGATAGCAATTTATAATGTTTCTGTAATGTAATAATTGTGCCTACATTTAGGATTTAACACTTTTCCCTTTTACTACTTCTGTTCTTTCAGGTGCCAAATAAAGAGTTGATTCAGTTATGTCCCTCGGAAACAGAAGTTCTAGAGACTTCAGAACAAAACCAGGGTGCTATTCCATTTCCCAGTAATGAACCTCTCCTCAGTAAGATTTATTTCTCTTGTGGATATTTTGGGGGCTGCAGGGGAAAACATTTCTGTTAAATGGTGTAAATTTTGAGTGCACTACTTTACAACCATGTATTAATTGTAATGGGATTTGTCTGTCTTAAGATGAGAGGACTCTTAAAACAGATGTGTTATCACTGGAAGGCAAACAGCAAAATTTGCTCAGTGAATGAATCTCCTGACAAAAATAACATCCTGTAACAGAAGTTTACCACTGCATTCTTGCATGCCACGGTTTTAATTAGGTACTTTTTAGTTCTGTCTCCAGAAAAGAGAGATGGGTAAGAAAAAGAATTTCAGTGCAATGTAAGGGAACTGGTTGTAATTTGTGAAGCATTGTCCTTTTCACACTTTATCTCTTTCTTAACAGCAAGCTATGGCAGTCAATACAAAGGGCTAGTCATGGGCAGGGACACCTCCCACTAGACCAGGCTGCTCAAAGCCCCATCCAGCCTGGCCTTGAACACTTCCAGGGAAGGAGCACCCACAGCTTCTCTGAGCAACCTGTTCCAGTGTCTCATCATTGTCACAGTAGAGAATTTCTTCCTAATATCTAATCTAAATTTCCCCTCTTTCAGTTTAAAACTGTTACCCCTTGTCCTATCACTACACTCCCTCATAAACATAAAGGCAAAGTGCTATAAAAGCAATGTTTATGCTTATCCTGTGCTTCAGGTCTTAGAAATTTTTGTCTCCCTCTTTTATTTCAGTTACGAGGGATTTAGTTATTTATTTATTTAAAACCTATAGCTCTCTTCCAGTTTAGCTATGAGCCCTTTATATTAAAAAGGAAAAAAAAAGCTAACCTTCAAATAAGGGTTTAGGAAAAAAATATATATAAAAAAGCAACAACATTTAATCTAAGAAAGGCAAGGAAACATTTTTCATTGATACTTGAGCGAAAGCATTTTACTTTACTGTTGCTAAAGGCAAGGGTGTAGCCAGGTACTGATTTCTAGAGGTAACACGTTTCAGGCATTCATCCAGCATAGTACAGCAGATGAGAATTCAGGTACATGACTGTTTCCCACTAAGGCGACATGAAGTAGAAAGCAGTTTTTCTGCTTCAGTGACGTGAATGTCACTGCGTGGATACAGGTTTTATTAGCTGGCAATTGGAGGTGGTCCAATGGATTGGCAAGTCTTAGGCCTTCTTAAATCAAGTTACACATGTCTGCAGACAGCCATTATTTCTATTACTTGATTATTTTTTTTAACATTTAAATGTAATTGTTTGCCTCAACTTCAAAGGAAGATGCTGTTTAAAAGCAAATATGTTTTGAAAGTTACTTTATTTGTCATGCTTTTTACTGCATACATTAATGTTTTAATACTTTTATAGGTGGTAATTCTCAACTGGACTTTGCAATATGTGAAAATGATGACACTGCTATGACAGCTCTTATGAATTACTTGGAGGCTGATGGAGGACTTGGGGAGCCAGCTGAACTCAGTGATATACAATGGGCTCTTTAGTTTTGCTTTTTCAAAATAAGAAGGAATATAAAATCAGTAATGCACAATAACCGTACATCCTCAGTACTGTAATATAGTTTTTTAATGTTTCATTTGAATTCATATTTACTGTCTATATATTTTTAAAGACTGAAGCCTTGTTCAGAGAGAGACAGTTTCTGCTGCACCCATGGAAAAATGCAATATTTTTTTCATGATGGGGAAACCTTGAAATTTTAATATTGAAACATCTGTAACTGGAATGCTTAAAACGCATTACTATATTTTTGCTAAGAAGCTTTAACCAAAAGGTACTGTGCAATGTATAGGAATATTTTTTTATTAATTTTAATACTTAAACTTTTATTTATTGTTTTTGTTGTAAGTGGTAGAATATTGAGCAGACATGTTATTTTCTATAGAACCTCCTGTACTTACAGTTTAAGGATATTTGTAACTATTAAATTTCATTGAAATTATGATTTGCACACAGTTGTAAAACAAGGTATTGTAATTCTCAAATGATGCAGTTTGTGATTCCTTGCCCTTTTCAGATGTGCAGTTTTTGTAGTAAAAATTGAAAATAAAGCACACAATTCTGGCAGCAAGGATTTGAATTAGATAAACATAACAATCAGAAGAGAAGGTTTTGAGGAAAGTAGTCACTTCTGCAGCGTGCAAATATGATAAGACAGCAACAAAAGGTTGATTACTGTTTTATATTATTTGTAAAGTATCATTAGAGGGGCAGTGCATAGAACCTAAGAAAAAAAAATGCTATAACTGTAATAAAGCACTTCGGTCTCATCACAGGTTTTTTTTATGAACTAGAGCAGTTTGGATAGATTGTCTTGGTTCCAGAATGAGGCTAGCACTGTCTATTAGTGAAAAAAATGTTAAAATTCTGTAGTAGCTTTTACAGTCTCTATGTTTATGGAGGGATTAGCTTGATTTTTCTATTGCGTGAATCTGTGACTTTTTATAATGTTTGTGTAATATAGTGTTGTCTGTAAGTAAATGCTATGTAGGATGGTCTTCTTTTGGGAGCCAGCTTTTGCAAGAGTTTTATCATACTTAGGCAAATTAGTCAAGAAAATGGCACTTAGTAGGTTGTATTAGAACCATATAGCATTAATATATTAAGTAGTTCTTTTTATCTCTGGTATTAAAGGTTTAGACAAATTTTTTCATTGATATATATCATAAAAGCATTTTTTTCTGTTGGTTTTTTTTTTAATTTGGGTAATGAAAGGAAAGCATTTGAAGGGACTTGACATGTGTGCATATTGTTAATACAGACATTTAAACAAGGGCACCACTATAAGCACTATTGCATTTGTTTTAACACCAAGGGTGAGCGATAGGCAGCCTGGTTCAGATCTTTTTACAAAGGCTGAAGTCCATTTACAAATAGGTGTGGTAGCCACTAGATGTCACAATTCTACTGTTGGACAACTACCCTTTCCCAAATTAAGACATGATTTTGTCATCCCCTGACTTCCTATGCTTTGGCAGAGCAGCTTTGTATCTTATAGATATGAATCGGTTTGCAAGTGATGAATTATTTGGTGACATCTTGTCTGGGTTTTCTAGAATGGCATGTTGAATTGATTTTTTTTTTTTTTTAACTCTATAGATTTTTTGCATTTAACTTGCATGTTATTTCCCGCATTCAAATTTTTTTTTCCAGACATGGAGCCAAAATTATCTCTTCTCTAGATTTATTAGAATAAACTTTTCTGTTTCTTCACAGAAAATGAATTTTGGGCTATATCATGGAGCAAAGTGAAAAAAATAAGCAGGTACTTTCTAAGAAGTGATAGAATTCCTCTTGTATAAATGAAATTTGAGAATTTCAGGTTTTGCCATTGTAAAATCTATTTTTCTTTTTTCTATTTTATTCTAGAAATAAATTCTAAATCAAACAAGAAATACTGTAGCTAACACCGATAAATGAGTGAATAAATAACTTAAAATTATACAGACTTTCCTCAACATACTTTCTTTTTTTAACTGTTTGAAAATGGTGCAGATGTTGTTATTAATTCTTTCACAATATTTATGTAACCGTCTAGAGTCAAACCACTATTTTTGGATTCTTCTTGATTTCCCTAAAAAATAAAAACAAAAATGTAATTTTGAATCTTTTGCAGTCATTGATCAATATTGGGACTCTCAATTTATTTATTAGATTCTCCCTTTACTATTTGTGAATTTTTCTGGTTCAAAAGTCTTGCAAGAAAAAGTGTCACTTGTAAATATTTATGATGAAATTAGTACATACTTTATAATACAGTTGAGATAGTATGTGCTTATTTCTGTTCATATAATGATACAATTCTAGTAAGATATGGACAGGATTATTTTTTTTGCATGGTGCATGATGTGGATAAATCAGGTCAGTAAAATGTTATTTTGATGCACTGCTGTTAGTCTGCCGACAGTTGTACCTAATACTGAATTTAAATATGAGGTACTCATGTTTTGAGATCTTAGGCTTGTTCCCCAAAAATATAAATGGGGAGGTTGAACTAATGTGGATTTTGGTAGCTCAAGGTGATACTCCCTAGCCAGGGTACCTTTGTAATCCAAACTAACATGCCTTTCTAGGTACTAAACACCCCTGTTGTTGCAGCTTAATTGGGACATCTCTGGAAAGGAGAGTGCCTTTAGGCTGTACCTGAAAGAGCCTGTTTGATGAGAAACAGAGTACATGAATACAATTCTTACGGAGCTTTGCCATGGATAGGTATGGTAAGTGATAAAGCGGGTATAAACAGACTCTTAAAAGCCTTATTGTTTATTGAGGTTATACTCGGAGATGGGTCAACTAATCTGTTACTGCAGGCACATATGGAGTTAAAGATAAGAAAATCTGGATGGGAGAGGAGTTCTGATATAAGCAGCAGCTTATTTGGTAAACCAGTTCCTGTGTTGACAGGAAAACATGAGAGAGTAATTTTCAGAATTAGGAAAAGAGAATACAAATGTGATAGAGACAAATACCATCTGGGTATTGGGAGGAGAAAGTGATCTGTCTGGGTGGTGGGTAACAGTTGCCTATCTCCAGCCCGCGTTAGATCAGAGAGAGACTGCAGGAAGGCCTGCTCTGCCATGTTGCACGCTGGATTAAAACGGTGCTTCCGAATGCCGTCGTGTCTTACAGTGGTGAATCCTGAAGGTGTCAGTATATTAAACCTTAATTTTTGCATTTCCTGTAACAATACTTGACAGTTGTTGTGGGGGCAGGGGGAATCCTTTCTGTGCACTTTTGCTCGTAGTTGCTTCTAGTACAGTGCTATTGCATGGGTCTAGAGCAGAGCTTCAGTCCATGTTTCTTTCCTGTGGTGCATTGTAGTTCTGGACTTTTCTATGGATCTTGTGGTTTGGTTTTTGCTTTTGGTTGGTTTTTTTTAGAGTATTGGAAAATGTGTCTTACTCACAAGCACAAAAAGCTAAAATTAGCCTGAAGTGGTTGCTGACAGTACTGTGTTCCTGTTCATGATCTGAACTGAAATGAAGAATTTATTCTTGCATAAGCAATGCTGCTACTCCCTAAGCCCTGACTTCAGGACTCTTTATCTTAGTCTTTTGCTTCCTTTTTGTAGACTGACATTCATCGCATTAATTCATAAAATTTCCTGGAATTCCAGGAAGTAACCATCATCTGGAAAGCTTTGTGCCATTTAGGACTTTTCTGAAGATGATAATTTTTTTCCATACCCCTGATGAGAATTATTTTGTTCTATACAAACATAGAGGTGAAGAGGATACTTGTAGTTACAGGTTCTGGCAGGTTAAAACATGTAAAACCGTGTTTCAGAGCAGCAGAATTAGACGATCCAGGAAAAAGACAAGTAGGGTAGTGACTGTGCTGATGAAATGCAGCTCCTGCTGCTGTGGCACATTCTGTGTGTACCTCATTTCCAGAAGGTTCATCTAGATCCCCCTTACCATGACTGCTGGTTGTCATGACTACATTTTCTGAGTTGCTCCTGGCTTAATTGCTTTCAGAAACTTCCTATCTTCCTGGTGAGGAAAAGACAGAATTCCTGAGATGTGACAAAAATTCGCGTGTCCCTTGAAAGTAGCCAGTTTTAGTGGTGCAGATCCACCTCTATAACTTGTCTTACTCAAGATCCTGTGGAACAGCTGACAACCTATAGCAATCTACTTCATTTAATAAAGAAAAATAAAATAAAAGCCCTGGGAGCTGTGTATATTCTGTGTTGGCTTCTGTGGAGTGCTTTTATTAAATGGGAGAGAAAAGGGAATAAAGTACCTCAGGGTGCCTGACTTATTCAGACAGTTTATACACGTAACTTTCTGTCCTTTAGTTGTTCTCATGTCAAAACCTCTTGAAATAAACACACAATCTTTGGATATCATAAAAAGTTTTGTGGGAAAGATCTTCCTTGTTGGTTACTCTCACAATGCTGGCCCTGTCTGAGTGTAAAAGTTTTCTTCCCCAGCATTTACAGAACCCAAGTGTACATGACCTGACGTCATAATCTGTTGTACAAAACTTAAGGAACTTTGGTACAACTGAGAGAAAATAACATAATTAATAGTAACCATGAAGTATATCAGTGTGTTTCTGGAAGGGAGAGTGTAAAGTGAGCAGCAGAACTTTAACAATACAATATCTCAGGTAATGTGCCAATGCTTTTAAACAACAAATCTGACTTCAAAGATTGCTTCTTTCATAAATCTTACAGCTAGGACTATATCATAGAGAAGACAATACTACTGGGGCTTTAGTATTTAGACAAAATAATTCAGGATGAATTAATAAAAATTCTTTTACAAGAGTGGTTTCATCCTTAGACTTCATCTTGTCAAAATAAGTTGATAAGCAAATTGGTTTCTTAATCCCTCATACTTTATATACATTTGATTTACCAGGTCTTTAAGAATACTTTTTTTTTTTCTGGACAAATATGGTTAAGTATCACATAATTTTGTTATAGTTAAAGAGATGGTAAAAAAAAAAAGGCAAAAAAACCCCACAAACAAACAAAAAAACAACACAAGCCACCAACACAACACAAATCAAAAAACCAGGCAGGTGAATTTAGTGTTTTTCAGCAACATTCAGTCAGCTGCTAGACACTTGTGCTGAAGAGCTCCAGGCTAGCTGCACTTCCTTCTGTGGTGGAACGAAAGAGGAGCTGCAGTGTTTAAGGCTGCTCATTCTGCTGTAGGCAGCAATGCACACAGGCCAGTTCCTAAATCCTAAAGACAGCTAAGAATAGGATAAGCACAGCAGCTGTTTCAACCACTGTCGGCTTGGGCGGTTTCCTGAGCTTGATTTGGGCTCTCCATTTGGTAAACCCTGAAGGATGTCTATTCCAAGTGTGTCTGTTTGACCATCCCTGCAATGGGCCCACGGAAACGACTTGTGTTTGAAACTCCTCTAACAGGGAGTGCCACAGGCCTCCTCTCTATTGCTTTTCTCTCTTCAGGCTCCTGATAGCTCCGTCTGCAGATTACTACTTCATTTGTGGATCGTTGCTTCTGGTACTGGAAGAGACAACAAACAGTTGTTTCATACTTTCTGTCTCTGTGCTACTCATGACTTAGTTTTTTATGACAGCCCCCCTTTCTGAACCCCCAGCTTTAAAACTTTTTAATGAAATCATACAGTTCTTCAGAGCTGTCTTGCTTGTGGTTCATTGCAGTAATTTACAGCATGCTCCTAGACAGTCTTTAAAAAAAAACAAACGTGTATTTTGTTTCCTGTGGTATGTTTTAATTCTTGAGGGCATTTTGTGTCCAAGTTCTGTAAGGAACTTGGTTTCCAGTATAAAAACATGTGTTCTGTATCTTGGAAATCAGAGGTCATTATTCCAGAGTTCTTACAGTTGCTTTGGTAAAAAGCCATGGGAAATGCTCCAATACTGTGGGAGTTTGCAGATAAACAGAAAGATCAAATGGAGTGAAACTCCAGATACAGTTATACAGATGCAGAAAAAATGCACGTTCTTCACAAAAAAAAAAAAAAAGGACAGTCAGGATCACTACTTACATAAATAATCTAAAATGCAAATCTATGCCATGCTACAAGCAGGATGCTTCTATGAGTGGGGCTGTGGCATGGTGCTCTGTCAGTTCCGCTGTGATAAAGCACAGGGGGCTGAGTTGTTTGTTCTCTGTCTCCATCTTTGCTGTATTTAAACCAAGTGTTTACTGTTTCTGGCAAGTAGTCATGGTCGCTTTAATGGAGTTTTAGTTTTGGTGATGAGCATAAGCGTCAGTAACTTGAAAAATGGTGAAGAGGATTACTGGTAGGAGTCTGAGGGGAACATATTTTCAAGTGGATTATTTTCCTGCTTAGGCTAGTATGCAGCTGCTGCCTTTTCAGACAATTATCAAACCCTTTTAAAAATTGTTGATCTTAGGTTTCTACAGAGTATCTAAACAGAATTTGAAACTTCACCTTATCAATATGGAAGGGGTTGGGCATAGTCCTGAGTGGAACTTGCACGGCTGGAATGGCTTGTTTGTGTTAGTAAACATGATCCTTTTTAGAAGGACTGCAAGTTACCATTTCTAACTCCTCATCTTGCTGCTTTCAGAGTGGTTTTACTACCTTACTTTAATCAAGCTAAGGCATTAAGCCAGGGCAATTGGCAATAAGACTTTCAAAATTTGGATTTGAGATATTTGCAGTCTTGATGACTGCCCGACTCAAATATAGGGTCAAAGTTGTTCAGGTATTTTTGGAACAAGAAACTTTGGAGATGTAATTTAGAGTCCAGTGATTTACATTTTTATGGTAGGAAGCTTTACATAGGATGGAACTTCTAACTTGTTCCAGTAGTCCTAATTCAGTCCATTGTATGTCAAGAAATAACTCCCGTTAGTGATGTGGGAATTAAGCACATGCTCTATGGGTCAGGATTAAAGGGAGGGCAGGGACAGGTGATGTTACAGTGGGGGTCTGCTACAGGCCGCCCGACCAGGAAGACCGAGAGGGCAAGCCTCTCTATAGACAGACAGGAGCAGCCTCATGTTCACAAGCCCTGGCCCTCGCGGGGGACTTCAGTCACCCCAATATTTGTTGGAGGGACAACACAGCAGGGCATGAACAATCCAGGAGGTTCCTGGAATGTGTCAATGGTAACTTCGTTCTCCAAGTGAGAGAGGAGTCAATAAGGAGCGGTGCCATGCTGGACCTGGTTCTCACCAACAAGCAGGGGCTGATGAAGAATGTGAAGCTCAAGAGCAGCCTTGGCTGCAGTTGCCATGAGATGGTAAAGATCCTTAGGGCGGTGAGGAGGACACGCAGTAAGTTCTCTACCCTGGACATTGGGAGAGCAGACTTAGGCCTCTTCAGGGATCTGCTTGGTGGAGTACCATAGGATAAAGCCCTGGAGAGAAGAGGGGCCCAAGAAAGCTGATTAATATTCAAGTATAATCTCCTCCAAGCGCAGGACCGATGCATCCCAACAAAGAGGAAGTCAGGCATAAATGCCAGGAGGACTGTATGGATGAACAAGTAGCTCCTGGACGAACTCAAACTCAAAAAGGAAGCCTAAAGAGAGTGGAAACAAGGACAAGTAGCCTGCGAGGAATAGATAGAATTAAATCTGGCCAGGAATATGAAGGGCAACAAGAAAAGCTTCTGTAGACTAGGGAAAATGTGGACTCTCTCCAGAAGGAAACTGGAGACCTGGTCACCCA
>VXBO01007400.1:23679-37709 GCA_013400135.1 Rhinoptilus africanus
AAAAAAAAAAAAAAAAGCCTCCACTGCGTTTCTTAGTGGTTCTTGGTTCTGACAGGTGACAGGTTTTTTTTCATTGCACAAACTATGACTGGTCATTTTGTTATATCTGCATGCCTCATTTCATTTGACAGTTATCTGATACTGCTGGACATTTACTTCTTATTGGGAAGAATAAAACCAAAAGCTGTACCAACAAAGCCAAAATCCCTCTTCAGGCAGGTGCCAGTATCACAAACCAATTCATATGTACAGAATAGCCAAAAGGTATACTCCAAAATCCTCCAACACAGAGTGACTTAATGAACATGTTTCATTCATTTTTTTTACAGTAGCAATTTACCATCATCCTAGGTGTCCTTTTTGTTATGCGTTTTCCTCTGCATCTGTAATTTAAACCACAGAAGCCCAGATTTTGAAATGGTTCTAGCACTCCAGATGTGGCTTTCTTATCTTTTTCTTACTCCTGCTCTGTTTCTCTTTACTTGTACCACCTTACTCCTTGTAATTATTAGAAGCAAAGACAAAAGAAGTTGAGCTTTCCTGAACTCCACTTTTTCCCTTTCCATGTACTTGTCTGCATGCAATTTTTTTTCCCTGTCAACCATCAGAGAGAACACATGGGGAACACCAGTCCTCTGTTTGAATGGAGAGCCAAGAAGTACTAGGGTGAGTACACACCTCAAGTGCTGAGGAATTATTAAAGGACATCCTTATGTACATCATAGCTCTCAGTTAGGGACACAAAGCTCTCAGGAACACAAGAGAGAGGTTAGAAGAAGGAGAACAGACCCTATGATGAATAAAGGCATCCACCTTTCCCAGAGGTTCCCTTTTGAATTGTGCTGATTCAGCTGAAAAAAAATCATAATGAAGATAATGAGCTAGATCCTTGAATACCTTTTCAAGTTCACTTTAACATGCCTCTGTTTATGAAACAAAACATTATCTTCAGTTGCACTAAGCAGAAGCATGCCATGTATTTTAAGCTGTCTGTACTCTTTGATCATTCTCAAAATTGAGGAATAGGAGAGTCATGTATTTCAGATCACCTTGTATCACCACAAGAGCTTTTCTCTTTGATTATTCCATATACCTTTCAAACCAAATCTATCAGCAGGTTATGACACCACAATCTACCAGACAGTCTTCATACAAATAGTATTCCTTAGAAAAACCTGCAAAAGCATGCACACACACACAAATATGGGATTTCCACAAGGTTGTATGCTTGTGCTCTTCCTATTTACACCTGATATGAGACACGTAGGTATATAAAAATGCTACACAGTTTTGAGAGAATATACTGCTAAGGCATTAGCCATAAGCATTAGCAGATGCCTTAGACTTATTAAGAGCAACCTACATGTTTGCCTGGACATGCAGAGTGGTCAGGCAGAATGAGCATGTAGAGGCGTCCCCTAGAAGAATACTTTGCAACGGTTGGCCAGCTGAAAGCACAAGTGGCTTCCAAGCTGGGACTACAAATTGCACAGCAGTGTGTTCCTCACTTTGGAAAAACATAGTTACAGAAGGAGGACACAAGAAGAACATAATGAATGCAACAGGAGCACTTACAGATAATTTCCAGTGGCTTCTGCCAGTTCCAAGAAAACAGAGTTAAAGTTATGTGCTCGTACACCTAACTCTTCATTTCCTCATCAAGCATTTGCTGAACTCATTATCCTGGGAAATCACATGTTGTTAACCCATAGCCTTAAACATTTTCATTTATGCAAAATTTTAGTTAAATTTACAGTTATTAAGTATATGACTAAAAAAAATACACTTTTTTGTCAAGAATCAAATATCTTTTCAGGGCAATTTTTTACTATGTAGGGAAAAAGGAGTCAAGACACAAAGGGCAGAACTTCACTGGAAAGGCAAGAACTTTGTACTTGCAGTTGTTCAAGTGAACAGTTAAGCAACATACAATAAAATTCTTTCTTCTTTATGAAGATAAGTATTAGCATTGTTTATTTTTGCCCTTTAAAGTTACTGTACATTTCTGAGTGCAGGAATGCAACTTTTGGACAAATCAGTTGAAATACTTTGAACTACCAATGGAAATAATATATTTTTTAAAAACACTGTAGTTTTCATATATAAAAGAACTTCCATAAATCAGGGTATAGATCTCAGTCTTTCTGGACACCTACTGCCCAAAAAGAGATATGGAAATGGCAAAACAGAATAAATTACTCAAAACAAGGAGCCTGTAAATGATTGACTATAAAATGCTGCTGTATGCTTTTGCTTTACTATTGTGTATTAACCATACATCTATGTAAGAGTCACGTCATATCCAAGCATGAATAAAACTTGTCTGGTGATTTCCACTGTGCGTATATGGTCCAAAATGACCACAGCTATATAATTATTATTCAGTGGTAGACCTCTTTTGAGAGTAGTGTATCACTTCACATACTGCTTTGCTCTCATTTAATCTCATTTAAAATAAGTTTTCATATCAATGGCCATTTTCTCCACTCTCATGGAATACTAATTCATTGTCAGATTTCTTACATTTTTAATTTAGGTAGTCTTAGCATTTTTAATTAAAAGACTGGAAATTTCCTTACTTGAGAAAACAACTGAAGCTGACGAGCGAGCATGCCACCCTGTCCTTTAAGTTATTTGGAGAAGAACACTCATGATCCAGCCACAGAGGCGGAATACTGTTTTCCATAGTGAGACAAATACTCTGCCAAAAAGTACTTCTCTAAGTTCACTAAGAATTATATGCCCTTTGAGACTTTAATTCCTCTGATTTCTCTGTGCTAGAGATAGTTCAAGCAGCAGTTCTGAAAACAAGATTTTCTCACTTTGCACTATATACTTTTGTTTAAATTGACTTGTTACCATTCACATGAAGAAGAAATATGGTGTTCTCCACATTTCCATCCACTTATGTTTGGGTCTGACTCAAATTTAGAGGGTTTTAATAGCTGTTTTTACATTTTTTTTGGAAAAAAATATAATTAACATATGCATGTAGCCCAACCTCAAAACATATAAACGTAGATCCCAGAAGGCATTTCAGCAGGATTTAGGACTAAGTAGTGAAGAAAGAGGGACAATATTTCAATTGTAAATCTTAATTGTAAACGAAATAGAAATGACAAGAGGTAATGGGCACAAACTTGAGTATAGGAAGTTCCACCTAAACATGAGAAGGAACTTCTTTCCCTTGAGGGTGGCAGAGCACTGGCACAGGCTGCCCAGGGAGGTGGTGGAGTCTCTGTCTCTGGAGACATTCAAAACCCGCCTGGATGGGTTCCTGTGTAACCTGCTCTAAGGTGGCCCCGCTCTGGCAGGGGATTGGACTAGATGATCTCCAGAGGTCCCTTCCAACCCTATGATTCTATGACACACTTACACACTAATTCATTTCTTATTTTTTCCTTGAAGAATGTGAGATCATTTGCCCAATGTATTTCTTCATGAAGATATCACAATATCAGCTCATTGGTTTCCATTTCTTAGGTAGACTGAACAGATGATAGAAGTGCTCAGATTATACTGCAAATTGGTGTAAGGAGTCTAAGCCTCATCACAAAAGATCTAGTTCTTCTGCTCACTGGTCTAAAAGGCATGTGATTTAAACTTCACTTAGTTTATTACTTTTTTTTAATCCATTCCCTGCCCTATGTATACTTACAAACAGAACACAAAATTGTACAGAGGAATCCCTTTCACTGTCAGTCTCATATTTGACCCTACAATAATGTATTTTCCACAATGGAGTGATATAGATAGAAAAATGTAGGAAATTATATACTCCAACTGTATCTGTTGGTAGGATATAGGAAAACAATGCTCAGTTTCCTTTCCCTGAAGGGAAGGTAAGAGTGACAGTCAAAGGAAGCTCCTCCTATTTCCTCCTGTGAGAGACCCTCCTGTAGCTGTCATAATTCTGGTATTTCTCAGTTCTTCTAAATAGTCTTGGTGACCATATTGCTCTTAACATTGTCATCAAAATGACAGCAGTAAGACACCGACACAGTTGGTAGGATAGTATCCAATTCAAGTTATTTCCCTATTATGAATGTCTTCATTATCAACTCTATTATTTATTTTATTTCTCCACATCCCAACCCCAACCACATCCCAGATGAGAAAGAATTCAAGTGAGATTAAATGACTGATTTTAGTACATAGCTTCTATTTTTCACACTGGAACAAAACATTAAAATATTTGTATGCAAAGCCATAGTGTCTTTTAAGGTATCTAAGTGGGATTTGTCAAAAACTGTCCATTGAAACTTCAAAGAAAAAAAAAAATTAAAGTAAGGATTTTCAGAACATGCTTACAATTTCTTTGTACATTTGAGTTTGGCTGCAATCCATATATTATCAGGTAAGAATTTTCCATTTGCTTTTGCAAAAAATAAGAACCCAGTTTCCATTTCTTTCTTTAATGCAGGATATATACTTGGAAGTGGCTAGCCATAATTTCATTTTAGCCATTTATCATCATGTATCTCATTTGCTGAGATGACTGTACTGACTTTAACATAAAATTGTGTAAGAATAAATATTTATTCTTTAACAAACCTATAGAAATTTGCTACTCTGAGGACAATTTTACACCAAGTAAATGTTTGGAAATTTGGTTGTTGTCTTTGATGGAAAAAGTTTCAGATAAACTGCATATGTTTACACCACATGCTGTAATGCTACCTCTAACAGCTGAGGTAAGAAATATTTTTTCAAGCAGATTGTTCAGTATCAGCAGTTCCCATTTTCCTACAATGTACTTCCATACACACACACATACATGCTTCACGGAAGGGTGCCTGACAGCCGTGTCTTTTGCATAGGAAAGTCCTCACAAGCTTACCTCTGGTTGCAAGCACTGTGAAAGAGTTAAATTCAAAGACTCATTTTCTGTAAAATTCAACAGCTGTGATCCCTACAATAGTATTATTCACTTGGCACTTACTCATACACCGTAACTATGCACTGACAGTGATTCTACTGTTAGGCTATGAAATCTAGGCCAGAATACTTACTTGTTTATGTGTTATACCTTGTAGACCACAGTAAGAAGACCAAGAAGAAATTTTGGTCAAAAAAAGTCACAAGGGAAAGGGGAAAAAATTCTATACAACTCTAATGCAGAAGATACAAGGAAATATAAGAAAGGTCAGGTAACTCAAGAACAGAAGCTACAAGACAGACAAAAAAGACTTATTTATCAATTTGTGTCATGTTGTTCATTCAGCTTTCATACAAAATTAACCCCAGAAACAAATAGCACTAAACAAAAAAAAAACCCCACAAACAAACAAAAGCCAACCCAACTAAACAACCAAACAAAAAAAACCAACAAACCACACTTAAACTTAACTTGGACTCTATTCCAGAACAGGTAAACTGGATTTGACTGTTTATTTTATTTAACAGTTAGTGAAGATAAGTCCTGTACTTAGGTATGGTTCACTAATGCTGTAGCCGTCAGGTAACACTTCAGATAAAGCAATACTTTAACTGTAATTCATAGATGAATAGCAATATAGTGCAGTGTCAACTGAGTTAATGATTCATACAATACTTACATAATGATTTATGAGAGGTACCACGGCAGACTGGAGAAATGGGCAACAGAAACTTCATGGAATTTAACGAACAGAGGGGAAAAGTCTTGCACCTGGGGAGCAGTAATCCCATGCATCAGTGTATGCCAGGGAATGAACTGGCTGCAAACCTGCAAACCAGCTTTGCAGAAAAGGACATGGAGGTCCTCGTGGACATCAAGTTAAACACAGGCCAGCAAAGTGTCCTTGTGGCAAATAAGGCAAGTGGTGTCCTAGGCTGCATTAGTATGAGTGCCGCCAACAATCAAGGGAAGCGATTCTTTACCTCTGCTCAGCGCTGGTGAGGCCACACCTGGAGTATTGTGTCCAGTTCTGTACAGGGACAGAGATACGGGAATACTGAAGAGAGTCCAACAATGGGCCACTAAGACGATGAAGGGAATGGAGGAATGGACGAGAGAGGCGGGACGGTTCAGCCTGGAGAAGTAAAGGCTCATAGGGATCTCATCAATGCATATAAATACCTGAAGGGAAGCTCCTTCCCATGGGGCCCAGTGACAGGACAAGGGGCAACAGGCACAAAATGAAACAGAAGAGGCTCTGTCTGAGTATCAGGGAATACTGTCTCACTGTGAGGGTGACCGAGCACTGGCACACGTTGTCCAGAGAGGCTGTGAAATCTCCATCCTTGGAGATATGCAAAAGTCACCTGAACAAAGTCATGCGTAACAAGTTCTAGGTGACCCTGCTTGAGTAGGGGCAGGGGGGGGCTGTACAAGATGACCTCCAGAGGCCCCTTCCAACTTCAACCATTCTGTGACTCTGTGATTATGCAATAAGATAGTGGTTCATCCAATTCAAAGTGGTGACATCCACAGAATAACAAAGCTATGCACTCAGTTCTCTGATGATAAGGAATGCCAACCTTGTCCTAATGCTAGGCATCTTAAGTATAAACACACCCATTTCTGAATTACAATTGAAAAATTCCAATACAGTGATACAGTATTTATGGATCAAGATGTTTTGAGGAAGATGACTAAATATTAACATTTTCTGAAACAACTTTCAAACATTTTCAACTGAACCATGGAGGAAATGCAAACAACATTCAGCATGTTATTCATGTATACATGTAAACCTATGTATTAGGCTAGTAAGGCTCATCTCTCTTGTGAAGCATCCCTACTGAAATATTTCCCTGTGCAAAAACATTAAGAAGTGCAAGAAAAGCTTGGTCCCCCATAGATCTGCCACTGCTATACAGGCAAAGAGGAAAAAAAGTAATCATAAATGTATCTAATTCTCAGCATCTAAACCAATGAAAAGATTTTGAGAAGAGGGCTAGTAAGATAGCAGGATGAACTGATAGGTCAATTTTTTTAAGATTACTTTTTAAATGGATACCTTTGCCAACTGCACCACTGCAGGAGAAACTATGCCTTTGTTTTTCTCAGTCTCTTCCAGGCACAATATAGTCTTCCGATTTTTACTCAGGGTTGGCAGTTGGTTCCACCACTCGTACTGGGTCTCTGACCACTGGCAGCAATGCCATCTCTGATTTTGACATTGTGATTGATTTGAGATTAGCAACATTTTTTGACACCCATCTATGCTTTTACTCCTGGGACCTTTGATTAAAGCAAGCTATAAAAAAAAAGTCTCAAAAAATAAATCATACATTAATTTCCGTAAACACACAAAGCTGAGCCAAGGACGAAATGACCATTTGGCCACTATGCATGTGTTCTATGCCGCCATTAATTTCAAATGCCAGCCTCTGTAAATTACCTGTGGCCCTTCCCTGGTTGATGTAAAAATACCCTGCTTGCAGCCCAAATTCTGCCTTTGTGCAGAAAATTTCACCAGCAGCTTTCAGTGATCCCAAACACATCCTTTACTTAGGCTAGGAGGGGAAGAGAAGATGATAGTTGCCTCCTGGCTTAGTGTTCCCTTTTATCTTTGTCCTCAAGCCTTATCCTCAAACAGCAACAGTGCCAAGCTGTTATTCCTCCACAACTACAAACCTGTCTGTCATGCTTAAACTCAGGAAAATTCAACCTGATTGGCTTGGGATTATTTTTGAACACCACATCAGAGGTAATTACACAACAAACAAACTATGCTGGTATGCACCAGGTTCATAAGAAGAAGAGATACTGCCCAGTTTCACACAAACAAAATTGTCCAGTGAACATTTGCAGGTTAGTTACAGTGACGTGCTGAAAAATCCCAAATGCTTACAGAACTAGGAGCTTTGTGAATATTTATAATTTTGTAGGGTAAAGAGTCTTCTGCACTCTGGGGAGGTATTGCATATGTACAGACGAGTGAAGAAAGCAAAGCTGCATTTATCCACCACACAGTAAAGCAGGTCAAAATTCAAACTTCATCCTGTAGATACATGCTCTTCTTATTACACATGTTCCTCCATTCCCGCCCCCCCTCGCCTTTTTTTTAAAGTATCATTTAGATCTACTAACATACATTTTGACTTCATGCAGACTATGAAACAAGAACAGTCCTATCAGCTAAATTGAGAGCTCAGTATTTCAGGACAGTAGACTGGAAACAATTTTTGCCACCTTTAACTGAAAAGAGATCCACAACCGCAGAAGAATCTTGATATTGCAAAGAATTTATCATACAATCCAAACCAAAGGATGTCACAAAATCTGTGAAATAAATAAATATCCCACTAGCACTGCAATTTAAATAAAATAAATAATTTTATTATTTTATTCTATCTTTTCTCACACTTAACAGAAAATTTCCACAGGTGCAGATTCCATCCTTGCATGAGAGCTGAATTACGGTGTTCTCCAGAAAGAAACACCAGGAAAGGTAAGAGTAGGAGATAAATCAGCTTTATAACTAAGTAGTTTATTCAGCAGTTTCTTGAACTTAATCTGGCACTGAGAAAGTCACCGTTAATTTACTAGGCTCAATATTGTCTGGGAACTGTGTAAAATTCATCAGCACATACTCTATCATATTTCTACCAAACAGTGTAGTTGAAAGTATATAGAAGATGAAACATACGCAACGGAACAGTAGCCACAAGAATGGCCACTGGCCTATTTAATTTGCCATAAATATCATCTGGAAGAGTTTCAAATACTGAACAAATGTAGTTACCTTAAGTGGTACCTGAACTGCACTGTATATATAAAGATATGATATATCTTACAGCTCATCACCAGTGATCTAAAACAAAAATACTATTTAATGCATGCAATCAGCATCATTCAAATGAAAGAATTACCCAGTTCTCAGTATTAGCCCGAATCTCTATTGACATATAAACTATAACACACACTAGTGAATGTCTGCACGTACAAAAGCTAGCATATTTTTAAATGCTACCTGACATACGTATTTTACCTAACAGACAAAATAAACTCTTCACATCCATAAGCAGTTGAAGGGATTTTGTTCTCTAGTTAGGAGATCCTATATATATTATTGGGTCACTATCAGCATTACTTAACTCAGTTTTGGCATCTGTACTTCAAAATAGATATGGAATATTTGAAAAAGAATTGCAAGAATAATGTGAGGAATTAAGGAAACATTTTACTTAAAGAAAAATGCTTTCAGAAACTTATTTTAATGAATGAAATAAAAATAGACAGTTTAAATTAAATTATAAATATCTACCTAAGTTTCAATAGCAGATAGCTCTCTAAACTGACAAGTCATAAGAATATCTAATACCCAGGAACCAAAGTCTGGTGATTGTGGACTAGAAATTACCAGAGAATATTCATTATTCTTTTATAAGTCTAGCTGATTATTATGATTAATTACCTGAGTATGTAACATAGTGAGTAATTTTTAAAAATAAGTTTGAGGTTACCAGTTTTCACTAGAATAACTTCAAAATATGTAATTTAAATTTTATTTTGTTAATTTTTTATAAGCACCTGACGTTTTAAAACAAAAGGCTGTTGTAAAACAGAACAACCACATTTGTACTGAAAAATTTTGAAATATGCTTAGAATTTGATCAAAAACTTAAGAGAAACAATATTTCTTGTTTCAGTTTTGATGAATCTACATTTTCTCACAAGAAAAAAAAAAGCATCATACTGTTCAGAAATTCCCAAAAACTTAGAATCATGACCACCCAAAATGAGAAAACTTGGTACTTTCTCATGATGAGCGTCAGAAAAAGACATTCAGAAGCAAAGCTTCTGGGGCTTTTTCCTTCAAGACAGGCAGAAACAAGACTAAAGCATCAGCTTAGTAATGACTCCCCTGGCTGGGCCACACCACCAAACTCTCTCCATTGACAGAAACATCTGAGCATACTCAAGCATGCTTTGTACCAATATTACCTCATGACTACACTGCAGAGCTAAAAGGTTTTGTCCATCAGAGCTTAACTGAGAGTAACTCTGAATGACAAGCTTCTGTAGTATTTTTCCAAATGTGTTTGAAATCTATTACAGTAGTCTGGTTTTGTCTCTCACAATTGCTACAGAATTGATGGAGAAAGAAGAAGTGCCAGATGAGAAGGAATCGCTTTGGGTGACCAAAAGGTCCTCAGCTTCCAGCTGAAGAAAGCATTATTCCATAGATTAATAGTCACTCATTACGTCTTTAGTCTAGCTAACCAAGTTGGAACAGCCACAAATTTTTAAGAAAGACTTAAATGCATTCTCTAGATTCTAACCAGGCATTCTGTGATATTCTCTTTCTAGATTTTTTTCTAGAATTTCTATTTCATGCAAAAAACTCTCATTACAGTCATAACCTTTCTATGACCATTGACCATCCTGCCTGTGAAATGTAGCAGAGGCCTGCCCACCCATTTTACACATAGAAAGGTCTGTAATGCTTCACACAAACATCAATGTTAGCAGAAGCATCCTATTCAATTTCCAATGTGGGTAGATGCAAAAAAACAGATGACTCCACGTCTTCCAAAATTTAATTCCAGGTCTCCAGGAGTGATGATGTAAAATTATTATGACATTCTTTTTCATTTGCTCACCTTCATTGAAACAACTGGAATNAAATGCCTTACACTGAGGTCATTATCATTTTTTTAAACCATGACCTCATTTTATTTTCCCTCCTGGGAGGACTAGATGGAGACTACCAATGATCCATGTATTCTACATGAAAAAAAAGACATGAAACAAACATTAAAACTATGCTATCAAGCTTTCAAGAGCCAAAGATTTACCAAAGCTAAGACTCCTACAATCTTAATTATGTTTCCTAATATGTACACATTAATATATAAAAGACCACACTATAGTCTTTATTTCACGCATTTAACTTGTGTTTTCTTAAAATCTTAAACTATGGCATCATGCAAGACCATGCATGGTCCCATACATGTGAAAAAAACAGGAGCCCAGGGAGAGCACTTCTATAAACAGGACGTGCTATTTATACAGAAGATGCTATGTAAACTGTGGTTTCACTTTCTGGAACTTCAAAGCACTTCCAAAAAAGCTGACAAAGATATATGTAAATTCCATTTCTGCATCTGTGTGCCCAGACCCAACTAGAATTGCCAGTTCTATTGTAAAACTTCCTATTTTGAAGTTACAGCCCAGCCCAGGTCTATATTACCAATGGCAGCAAAACTGCCTCACTGGGCATCTTGCCAGCACTTACTTTCTCTAACCTATTCAGATAAAAATGTGCTAGCACGCTTTTGACACTATCCCTGTTGATTAGGTGCAAATTTGTGTGGGTATGCTTACAACTGAAGTGTAACTACAATGTAATAACAAGGAAATAACATAATAACATATAAGGGAGCAACCACAAAACTGGATGAAGATTTAAGAAAAGGTAATTTTTAAAATTAATTTTCTGGTTTAAGTATCAAGTTCCTCTATGTTAGTCATACCACCAAATATCTGTGGTGCCTGGGTAGAATTAAAACCCTTAATGGCTTGTGTTGACAATTATTTCACCACCACTCAATCTCTGTGTTTCAAAAACAATCTCATGCACCTCTGCCAGTATTGTCACCTACCATTCCCACACACCAATGCTGCAGGCAGAGCAAGGAAGAAGCCCTAAGGTAATCCATTTCAGTAAGAGATCAAATTCTGCTCCCAGTGTAGCTGTGAAGGAGAAAATTACATCCCACTTTTTTTCTTTAGCCTTTTATTCCTGTAAATGTCCGGGATTTTCTTTAAAAACCTTAGGCAGAACAAACTGTAAATGATCAGTGTATTGCTTATAATAAATGGCCCTCCTCACCTTTGGTGTTATTGATTGTTCCCTTGTTTGTGTAAACCATGTGCAAGCTGCTCTGTGAGTTCAAGTTTTGGGGAGCACTTCCTTTGCTGGTTGTTTCAGAGGGCAAGGCAGGGAGGCTGGCTACAGACCAGTTGAAGCTTCTAGGAATTACTTTAAGAGTTTCTAACACATCTTGGAAGCTTGCAAGGGAACTACACACTGAAAACTGACTACTGCCATCATCTACTCTCAAGAAGCAATGTACTTATACATATGCAGGTGTATTTTTCCTTTTACTTTACCCTTCACTAAAAATGCTTCTTCCACCACTGCAGAGATACTGTGGATTTCAAACACACAGATTCAAAGAATTGCTAGTCATATTCATAAGATAATTCACCAATAAGGGACATGGAGATCCACAGCCACAAAGTGCTAGAAGACTTAGAGTGAAAAATACCACTGCATGCCTGAAATCTCTTGGCGCTCATTATTGCCTAATGTCAGAGATCAAAACTCTGCATTTGATGGATTGTTTTTTTCACCAGTCTTCAGATTCTTATGTCCTAGTGAGATGGCACCCTAACTAAAAGTCTACTCTCACTCAAATTGTCAAGTATTTTATCACAAATGTTCACAAGATCTGGATGCCACACAAACCAATCAGCCAAAAACATATAAAAAAAGAAAAATTAAAATCTCAAATGTGTTGTTGCAGAATATATCCACACGACTTTCAATTTTTTGTTAAGATAATTCAGTTTTAAGGGTGATTCATAACTGATGAAGCCTTTGTCTGTTCCTTCTCTCAGAACAAATTCTTCTGAGTTGTAATGGTGTTTTTTAAGTGTTTTTTCTTTCACAGATATTTCGAAGTTTGAGAATTACTACATCAAGATGGTGACCTTCTGTTGTTCTTTCCACTGTGCATACACGCAGTAGAGGTCAGAAAGTCAAGCACTTCTTTAAGTACCAACCTGATTTTAGAGATGGATAAATGGCAGAACAAAGGGAAAGACAAAGAAGCCTAGGCTGCATGGAAAGTCTGTTAGAGGTAAGAACAGACTCTCCTTTCCATTCCATCCCAGGTTTTTAAACAACAATGCCACTATCTCCACCTATATATTTTCCTTTATTATCAGCTTATGTATTTTAGTAGGCTTTCTTATCCTCCCTGAAATTGTACTTCATCTCAAAATGTATGATTTTTTTTTCTTCAAAAACAGAGAGTCTAAAAAATACGTGGCTAGTGACCACATATATGAGGAATTCTATAATGCTTTGGGTATTTTAAAAGTATAAAACATCGAATCGAATTTTTTCATGTGACAGTGAAAATGGCATCGTGAAGTTTTTTTTCTTAAGGACCACACCGAGTTTACTAACTTTACAGTTGAGATGAAATGAAAGCTGAGACTTCTCAATAGCTTAGAAGATTACCTTGCCATTGCTATTTAGGCTACCTAGCTTTGAACACTTGTCATACCCTAAACCCAGAAATGTTGCAATTAGCCAACTTTCTAATGATTCACACTGAAGCTGAACACTCTAAATTCTTTCTGGACATATTTCAAATTTGGTGGTGGGGGGTGGGTGGAGTAACAATAATCCTAGATATTGGGATAATTATCTATGTTTAAAATTTCAGTTATTTGGATGAAAATTGTATTAAAATGAGATTAAAATAAAATAGGAATAATAAAAAACCCCACAAACCCAACAACTTAATAAATATATTCCAGAAAAAAATGAAGTCAGTACAGTGTGATCTACAATTCAATCTCAGAAATAACAGCAGTTCATCTTACTAATGGTTGCCAGGAAGCCCACCTCTTAGTATACTAACTGTGGCCGTTAATACAACCACTTGGCTCATAAACACCTGCTGCAAATAAACCTGAACAGGCTATCAACCAACAGGTGCTTGTAAGCTCCCACTTATATAGACAAAGTGACACCTATCCACATAAAAACACCAGCCTGTCCCAACTCTCCATGCTTTGCGTAGATGATATGTGAAATACAGGGATGGTGTGCACATACAATGGGCACAGTGGGATTTCAACCATGTCATCACATTGCATGTACTGAAACAAGGAGCATAACACTTGAGTTAGTCAAAGATACTATCAATTTACTGTCAGATGCTGTCACACGCATTTTACCATTGTATCATCACAGCATAAAAGGATTAGCTCAACTCTGCCTTAGCACTTGAAAATGACAGCTTACCTCTTTTCATCCTACGTGCACTCCCCATAAATGTTTTTTTAGATGGTATTG
>VXBO01007409.1:0-43181 GCA_013400135.1 Rhinoptilus africanus
TCTCTTTCTTTCTCTCTTTCACTCTTTATTTCTATCCCTCCCTCTCTCCCTTTCACTCCCCCTCCCTTCTTCTTATATATGTTTAGGAGGAACTTCTTGATAAGTTTCCTGACCCACCATCAAACAAATCACAGAGAGAATCCTTTGGCCTCGTTTTCCCTGTTTCACTGTGGCATGTGATATTTATCTTCTATCAGACACTGTTGTACAGTTCCATGGAGGCCACAGTTAACTTTGGCAGGCATTGTATCAGTGACTCAGTCTGCCCTGGCCCCAAATCAGAGTAGAAACAGGAATGTCAGGCCCCTAAATTAGAAATGATAAAATGATGAAAATGGAGAAAGGAAAGGGGTTAAAAATATTTATTCTGGGTAGGATTCAGAGAAGCCTCTGACCTTGGCCTCTTTGCTTACTGGAGAGGACACTGTCCTCAACTTGATTATGAGATTGAGCTGAAACGCAATGTAAAAGTGATTCCAAATATCTGTGGCCAGGAAGCAGATGACATACGAAATTGCTCTGTAGATTGAGTGCTTAATTCAGCGATTTCCTGCTGCAGGAGTTGCCAGTATACAGCCATTTTGTCTTTTTTGGCAAAGTGGCTGCTTTTGGACGGCTGTCTCCAGTAGTCTTTCCTATGCTTCCTGTTGTAGGAAGGCCTGTTTCCTGCCGCGAGATTCCTGATTAGGTTCTGCGCTATTTTTGTCTGCAAAATGCCTGTGTAGCAGGTTGCTTCTCCGCATTTGATACTGATTTGTGGGAAGTGAAGCCAGATCACAGTCTGGTCACAATAGAGCATCCAAATCCTTTGAGAAATCTAAAAAAAAATGCCGTAGCTCAAATGAAAAGAACTGATGCTTAAAGTAGTAGTCAGAGGTACAATGGAGTTCCAAGTATTTATTTTTTTAGTGAAGTTTCACTCTGTTTGTTTCTTTTGGTTTTGGTAACCAGGGCCTATCAGCTTCACACTGTCTTTTTAAAGTATCTCCCAAGGTTAGTTTTCTGCCTTTAATGTTCACAGGATCTCCTGGTCCAGATCGTTTGTACCTCTCTAGGGATAAAGATGTTTTCCATCTCCTACTCAGTATACTGTAGACTTAGATTTTTGGCTCTGCTGGAAGTGGAGGTGGGAAGGTAGTCCTGACATAACTGGGAGGACTTTGCAGCTATATGACTTACTACTTTTGACATGGGAGTGTGTGCTCAACATCTGCAACTAAAAAGGAGTAAAAGACCTTTTGTCTATCCCCTATAGCCACAATAGTGAGGTCCTATTCTAGGTCTGAACAAACTATGAGACAGTATTTCTCAAGCCTCCAGATATTTCTACAGCACAGTTACAAATAGCAAGAAATAAAATAGAGTTCTTTCCTGACTGCTATTGGTTAGCATGGATATGGAAAGGGACTTGCAAAAATTAAAATAATTTACTTTGGAATGTTGTTTCGTTCACAAATTTTGTTAATACACTCTGTTTCCCTAGAGTTGGAAAGTTTCGTATGTGTCTGGCCACTGATACCCCATTGCTGCAACTGACTGTAAGATAAGGGCCTTTGAATTCCCAAAGGCAGAGAGAAAGCAATTCAAGAGTCTCTTAATGTCTTTTACAGTTTGGTCTTTAGTCTACATCCTACTTCTGCAAAGCAGTCATGCAATGCTTGTTGCTTGCTCTCGATGTCATGTTTGCTGTATTAGGGATGAGGAGACAGATGCTGACTTCGGTGACACTGGAGTTCATGTTGTCTGCATTTCGTACAACGTAAGAAAGCAAGGTGCTGCTCCCCCTGGGTTGCAACAGAGGACATTCTTTCTTTGGGTCTCTTTCCCCTTCTGATCATTCACTTTTTGTTTAATTTTCACATTATAATTTTTCTTTATCCTCTTATTGAGAATCCCAACCTCTTTTTCCTTTACCATGCTTCATCTCTCTTCCCAGCTCAGGTGCTGAAAAATATGAGTCTTTTCTGTGCAAATTTATTTGAATGATTCTTTAATTTTCTTCAAAATAATATGAGGAGGTTAACCTCAGCAGCCCTCTTCTCCTATTTTAGTAAATGATAGGCTTAGGCAGAGGCCAGAAAATTTGAAGCTGATTTAACACTGATTGAGACTGTTGTGTCTGTGGAAAAGTGATGTAGTTCTGTGGTCCTGGTGGAGGCCTGCTTTCACTTTAGCTCTCCTGAACACTTTACAGTGTCTTCTGTAGCATTGCTATGACTTAGACACTTTTTTATTGTTATTGTTTAAATATATTGGTTCTTGCATACCTTTGTTACTCCAGCTCACTTTTCTCAGGGAAGAATTAGGTGACGTTTCAGCAGGGTCCACTGCAGTCCCAATCTGAAAGTCCCTGTGGTTGTGCCAGGAGCACACAGACACAGGGACTCCGTCATTTGTACTAACTGGGAAGCTGCAGCCCCGTGACTTTGCTCCTTCCTCCACAAATCCAAGCCTGTTTCTGCTGCTGCATTTGCCACTGTCTGAGGGCAGCATGACCTGGAGTGGTATTAGCAAACATGCTCAGCTTGTCTTTCAGTGAAAAGTGTTGCTCTCTTAATGTAAATGAAAATCTCATACATTAGAGGATCTGAGTGTGTATTCTTTTAGGTTGAAGCTTCATGCAGAAAGAGTTAAAAATGGCTTTCAGTAAACCACTCCAGGGAGTCACAAGGTAAACAGCATCCTGCTTTGCCATGTGTTGTAGTTACGAGCCCAGTATAACTTATATGGAGAATACAGTGGGGCTTTTGCATTCATTTTGGGATTCAGAAGAGCAGACCAAAAAGGTGTTTTAAGCTATAAAGCCTCAGGTCACCTGCAGAAGTCATCAGTTCTCTAATCTACATAAATCAGCAAAGGTTTCCCTAGTTTTTCTGCTCTAATATTCTAAAGTTATGCTTTAATGCCAACACTGTCAAGGCAATGGAGGCTGAGCATAAGGTATCCTTTTTGCTATGTTGCTGCTTTCTTGGACAGTCAGTATTTGGTATTGACTGGTCCCCAGAGTCCCACCTGCCGCCTTGTTGTATCACTCACTCCCTGAGTCCCATTCCCTTGCCAGACACGCTTCAATGGTTGGCCAGAAATCTCATAGGGTCTTTGTCCCTTCTGGCTCATTGACTCCAAAGGGACAGTGGGACATAGAGCTAGGAAATACAGGCATTGCTGTTGAGGGAGAGCATTTGCCATAGAGTTTATGGAATGTGCTTTAAGTGAGGTACCACTGGGCTGATACCATACCACACACAAGTGTGTGTGACACCACAGCAGGAGCTGTGTGTTGTAGTCTGGTTGGTCCCTCCTACACTGTCTGAGGAAGGTCTGGATGAGACTAATGGCATTAGCATAGACATTTCTCTTTTAAACTGAGCAACTGTCAGGGAGCCCAGAGATCAGCAAAATCATTAGCAAATAAAACTAACAGTATGAGACAAAACTGGGGGCAACTAATTGAACAAAATATTGGAGGGCCATGACTACTTATCTGGCTTAGAAAAGGGCTATTACGAAAAAGGTTATTATTCTTATTTGCCAGAAGGGAAAGAGGCAACACGGTAAAATTGCTGAAATGACTTTGTGAAATTGTGAGAGGAAAAATACAGCCTCCTGAGTCAGCTGAGCACTCTTGCTTGGGAGTACCGCTCTATGCTAAGTGCCAATCGATATTTTCTGTTTGCTCCCTTGCTATGCCTGTCTAATCTCTGCTGGTATCTTAGGCTTGGCTTCCAGCTCCCCTCCTATCCATCTCTATTAACGTCACCAGCACCCACCTGCAGCTAAGTAAACGTTAGCTCTAGCAACAGTGTGCTCTTTAGAGCAAACTACCTGGCTACACAGCCAAGGCTGGCTCTGCAGAAAACGTTAATCAGAAATACTTTAGGAATCATGGATTTGATAACCTGGTGCAGAAAAACGGATCAGTGGCTGTTCCCTAAGTGACCCATGACAGGACAGTCTGACAAGAGTTGTGTCTTCGTTGAGATTTTGACCTTTTATCTGAGGATACAGTTATATGGTTGACTAATGGTGAAGTCATTGTGAAAAAAGACAGGGGTTCACAAATTTTTGTTAAAGACAGGACTCAAAGTTTCTGCCTTTTTCTTCATATTACCTTCAGAACCACCAGCCTTGGAGCCTCCTGCAGGTCTTTACCTCCCTTGCGTTGCATCCTTGGCACTGCCTGCCTCCTCCTGTCTCCTGCATTGCCTGGCTCCTCAGAGCTACCCTGTGCCTTGAACTTACTGTTTTGCCACAGCCCAGTTCTGTCCTCTCTAAGAGCAGAACATGTGGTGTGTGCCTTCCTTTTGATATTGTCCAGCTTCACAGCCAAAGTATGTCTCAGTTTGGGTGTGAACATATAGCACTGTGGCTGCATTGCACTAATTGCCCTAGTAGAAACACGTGCCATAGATACGAAATAGTTTATTCTGCATTCACGTAGGAGACAGGTAGTGCACAGCTGTGGTTGGGGAAGAACTTGCACACAAGGTGGTGTTTTGGAGCAGCAAACAGGTAAAGGAATTGCAGCTGGTGATTTGTTTAGCTGTGCCTATCGTTTGGCTAAGTCTTATTTCTATGTTTCAGGTAGGTCTCTGTTTTCAGTAACAAAATCTCGTATAAAGTAAAGACAGAGTAAACTGTTTTACTGTACTTCTAAGCAGTAATGACAACTGCATCTTCTCTGCTTCAGAGAAAAGTGTGCCCTGTGCATCTCCACAACAGGCATTAGTATCTGTAAATTATGAGGCTTTTACTATTTAACATCAGTTTCTGGGCTTGAATTTTATAACTTCTGTGTTGGAACAAAACAAGGGGAAAAAAAATCCCAACATTTGTAACAAAACTAATAAAAATGGAATTCCTTCCACAAAAAAAAAAATGCTTAATAATGGTTTAAAGAATGCATGCAAAACCAGAACTGAATCATTGAGCATTTTATTTTGATGAAAGTGCTACCGATGTTGAGTGTTAATCTGTATTTTTTGCTTGCTGCCTTTGCGGACTTATTTGATACCTGCCAATATCTCAAGCTTTGCTTACATCCACCCTCTTATTCTTCCTCATTAACGTCACTAATCTCTACTTGAATTCCTTGCAAGCAGAAAGACAAAGTGCCAGTGTGCAGTAAGTGCAAAGAGTACTTGTCACCATGGCTAAGTGTTAACGTAAATCAATAGCGTTAATATGTAAGCTTATCAGATGGCTTCAAATATGAATGAAGTCCTAGCTGGTAATACCACTGCAGAACAGCTTTTCCAATTCTTGTGTATTGCCAAAACACAGAAGGAGCAAAGAGTTTTCCCACTTGGTGCTACTTTTTTTTTTTTAAGTGAAAGGTCAAGTATGACCCACATTCTGTCCTTTCTCCCTAGTCTGCAGAGGTCGAGGAGCTCTGGCACTCACAGCAGAACAGGCATTTATTTAGGCAGAGTGAAAAAGAATCATTGCCTGGCTTTTTATGGGCTGCCAAAGGACAGCAAAGCAACCTGGACTGTAGGCATGCGTGCTGGTAGGTGGTATAAGAGGGTTTATTTTTCTGTGCAGCCCACCAGGCTTTGCGAGTGGGAACATACGAGTTCTGAAAACTGACTTTAAGCCTAGGAAATGCAAGATCTTGCTGCCCAGTTCTCTAGTTGCAACTTAAATAATAGTCAGTATAGACATGATTAAAAAGCAGTATTAAAAAAAAATCCTGGGGTATAAATCAGAAAATGAGATCTCGGTCCTTTTTTTAATATTTTTTTTCCCATGGTACTTGTTTATCACTGGTAGGTAGCTTATTAACACAAGGTTGCTGATTGACACTGATATGTATTTAATCAAGGCAAAGCATCATTTCAATGCACTTTAAACATTCGCCTTTTCTCTCTTCCCTCCAGTCCCTGTAAAAAGTTACATAAAGTTTAGAAATCAATATAATGAAGAAGATGTTAAGTTCACTGTGATAAGAGACAAGACCCATTCAGCTAATGCCGAATGGTAGTAGAACTTTTTAGAGATCATGAGAGATTGTATAGTTATTCGCGCTATTGATATTCTCTGGCTTTCATTAGACCTGTGAAAAAAAGTAGGTGCCCAGCAATTTTTTTTTTTTTGCTTGTTAGGAGTAAATAAAAATAATAGTTCTAACGATGAAGGGAAGTAAGTCACCAGTGATATGTCTCAACAGCGACCTTCTTCAGTTTTTCATTTACATTAACATGTGTCCTTCAGAGCTAGAGTTGTGCAACTAGTGCTGAGATTTTGGGGTCTGGATCTTGCATTGAAAAACCCATTTTCTTTTGCAGCATTTAGTAGCTCACATTTAAAAGATAATATAATTTGTTCTGCCACTGCCATAAGTCGTCTTCCTACATACACCAATAAGCGAAAGCTATTTAAAGAGCTAAGAGAAATATTTATGACAGATCAAACCATGAAAATACTTTGAGATCAGAAAGTGAAACTAGCTCATTTAAGAATTTACAGGGACACACCTTTCGTATTTTTCTTGTTGTATCATCAATTAATGCTTACCCCCAAGGTGTGTGTATTATAGGCCTGTACATTTATTTGGGGCCTTAGAGAAAAATGCCAACCATTCAAAGGTCACTTGGGAGCTCTCCCAGGCCAGATGGGAGAGGTGTTTTCCCAATTCCTTTAGACCTAGGGTGAAATCAAGTACTCTGAACCAAGGCTAAATTAAACACAGAGTTTAAACACTGTTTTAAATTAATCTGTAGTTTTAATCTGTAATTAATCTGTAACTGGACTGCATGCTGGAATAAAGCAGAAGAGGAGTGTGACACAGCCAGCTGTTAGTCTCAGCTCAAAGATGACACCGAATTCCTCAAAAGCAAAGCTGGTGCTACTGCCTCCCAGCTGAAAATCTCAGATACCAGTTTATCAAGATGCCAAACCTGCATAGTCAGGGGATCACTGGAACAAAATCTGGGCCATTCATGAAATGCAGGTAAAGCCAGTGCTTCATGGTTGTGTTTCTTAGGGGAAGGCACTGCCTCGAACAATGTGCAGGTGAGCTTATTAGTGCCTGTAACTCTGTTCTGGGTTAAGCCACCCAAGCTGGCAGGGAACTCGAGCTGTTTTATTTCTCTAACCACGTCTCTGAGCACTAGATTTGCTACTTATTTCACAAGCCACTGATTATATTTCAAACTCATATGACTTATGCTCTGTATGTACAGCTCAGAACTTGCTCTGCCTATGCCAGAGCTTTTGCTACTTTGACCTGGCCAAGTTGTGACTCTCCACTCCCAGACTAAGAAAACTGTGCCGGCAGGAGGAAATGACCATTTCTGTGTTTGGGGCAAGGAAGCGTTTCTGGGGAATATGGGTGTAATGCACTAGGAATGAGGATGGGTTGGCTTTCTGCCCACACAGCAGAACTGTGACAGTGCACTGTTTTGAAGGACTTCGGGTATGGAGCATTGAAAAGAGACCAATATAGACAGGGAAGTTATTTCTAGTGATGTAAGGGTCAGATTTTCACATGCACAGTGAATTTTATGCCACAGTAATACACATATGTGTATTAATATTCACGTGGATGCAATGAGACACAATCAAACCTCATACTGCCTGAGACCATAGGTATCATGTCACTCTGATACCGAGCCAAAAGTAAGCAAAATCTTCTGTAGATCCTGCTCATCTCAAGAAATCCCAAGAGAACATTTTATTGCTCTAGTCAAGCTACTACTTTCATACTTTAAAAGCTGCTACAGTATTGTTATTATCATTATGACAAAGAGGTCTATGTTTTCTGGCTGTTCCAGCTGCTGCCTTATTTGAATGGAGATCATAGAATCACAGAATCATAGGGTTGGAAGGGACCTCTGGAGATCATCTGGTCCAATCCCCCTGCCAAAGCAGGGTCACCTTAGAGCAGGTTACACAGGAACCCGTCCAGGCGGGGTTTGAATGTCTCCAGAGACGAGGAATCCACCACCTCCCTGGGCAGCCTGTTCCAGAGCTCTGCCACCCTCAAGGTAAAAAAAATTCTTCCTCATGTTTAGGTGGAACTTCCTATACTCAAGTTTGTGCCCATTACAAGAACAGAACATTGCTGATTTTGGTGCATGAGGACTGAGTAGACCACTGTCATCACAGAGGTCAGTCTGAATTTCTTCTGCTGCTTGTAACATCCTTTTTGCTGTTTATCTAGGTATCAAAAACGAAAGGAGAGGGGCCAGGTGTTAATTGCTTTCTGCACAGTTGGTAATGAAGTGTAAACAGCAAAAGGATCTTTCCCAAACATCCTGCTAGATAATTGGCCACCTGCTAGTGCAGTCCTGTTTAAGGTCTTTCCTCCTACCCTGTTGCATCAAAGAAATGGGGCAGCAGGATGCGCAATTATAGTTACATTCAGCACAGCAGCATCTCTGCTACTAGTGAGAGACAGAAACACATGGGAAAGCAACTTCTGCTCAGGCAGCAGGTTTGCACTGCAGTGCATAGGGTAAGTTGGAGGAAATGTGTCTGTCTGGGATGTAGTGCCCCTCTATCCTCTGACAGGAGCTGCTTCAGAACATTATCTGCCTGTCTCACTGCACTCAGCACATCGCCATTAAAGAAGAGGAGAAACAGACCTATTCATAGAGGCGGAGGCAAGTGATTCAAAACCCATCTGTATATTAACAGCCTATGTAAGGGCTGACTGAATGACCTGCCTGTGAAAAGTAGAGGTTTCTGTTTCTAGCTGCTTCTTATTCCCCATTAAATAAAGTCCGAGGCACCTTTGTCACTTCATTTATTACAGTTAGTCACCATAGTTATGAATAAAGTTCAGGCTAAATTACATGTAATTGGTGAAACTCAAATGCATAGTAGAGCAAAGAAATAGCTTGGAAGCCAGATGCTTAGCAGTTTCTGTGCATTTGTACAAGCAAAACCATTCCTTAACACTGAAAATAGTAGTTAAGGCCTTTATTTTAATTTGGCCCGATCTGGAACATACTGTGAGTATTTTGGGGGTACCCACTTATTTTTCTTTTCATTGAGCATCTAGCAATCCTACTTATGTACAACAAACTGTGGCAGTAGGTGCAGTAAAAAAACAAGCATACTTTGTGTCTCAGGCACTTTACAACCTGAATTATAAAGGGGGGAACAGGCACAGAAGTACAGTCAGAGTAACAAGTAAACACAGCAACTATCTACATCTTGACAAATTACTTTTATAAGCTTTATAGACTGCAATAAAGAGTTTTCAGGAGAAGGGATTTTTGCACAAGTTTGTAGAGAGATTTTCCTAGGCATGGGGACAAGTCTAGAAATATAACTTCTTGGTGGTGTAAGCTGCTAGCAATGTTTTTTGGAAGGAAGAGTCATCAAGTCAGTAATGAATGAAAGATGGCAGATAAGATCACTGAATCATGGCATCACTGAGCTGGGAAGGGACCTCTTGAGATCATCTAGTCCAACACCCCTGTTCAAGCAGGGTCAGTGAGAGTAGTTTGTCCAGGACCATGTCCAGTTAGGTTTTGGATATCTCCAGGAATGCAGACTCCATAACCTTTCTGGGCAATCTCTTCTTGTGTTCAACCACCCTCACAATAAGAAAGTGTTTCCTAGTGTTTACCTGGATTTTCTTGTATTTCAGTGTGCTTCTGCTGCGTCTTTTCATATCACTTGGTGCTGCTGACAAGAGTCTGAGAAGAGGCATGATGGTTTGTGAAGAGCTCTGAATGTAAAAAGAACCTGTCTCTATTTCATAGGTTAGAGAAAAGGAAGAAGTGTGAATCACATCTCAGATGAACACAAGGCATAGGAGAACAAGGTATACGAATAGAAATGAGTGGATCAAGACATATCTGTCCATGGCAGAGCTAAGGATGCTACTGAGATGTGGGCTGTAAGAGCTACTGAGATGTGGTAACTTAGTGGAAGATTTTAGATGGACTCAAAGGCTATACCTTAGAAAGCTGTCTGGACCACACGGCAGAAGTCCATGTTAGCTTTTGATCCATTTAATAAAAAGGAAGTCATGAATGAGTTTGCCTAATCTTCTACTACGAAATCCACTATATATGTAGAAGATGGATGTTTGGATCCAGGTGCAGGATCCGACATGATACAGCTGCAGGATCTCTGACATATAGCACTGACTCCTATTCACTGACTACTGCTACTGAATGTCCAAGTCACCTTGGCTAGCTATTTCCAGCTTGCTAGTGAATTGTTGTACTGCCTCATACATCAAACATAGCCTGTGAGCACATTGTAGGAAGGCAGGTGCCTTCAGGTTCCTTCCTTCCTACCCCGGATATGTATCAGCTGCACACAGTATACTGATTAACAACCTGAACACCTGGCAGTATTAAAATCTGAGATGAATTTAAGATTAATATAGCATCAATACTATTCATATATATGTATATGTTTGTACATGTCTGTGTATTTGTATATATATGGGTACATAAAGCTGACTGTAACAATCCATTGCATATTAAAATAGCTTTTTCACATATTCTTATCTTGGTATTCCTGAAACTCATTAGGCTCTTTTGATATAATTTATTTACTTGTCCTCATTCCCAAGTTGTTTTTAAATGCATCCTGTTTTCTGTCTATACTGTTATCCACCTGATTTATTATAACTCATCTTGTTTTCCCCTGGAAGTTGCTGATCAACAGCTAAACCGCTGAAAGAGGTGGAGATAAGAGCGCCTCCCCAGCATGGCATTGCATTAATTTGCTTTAAGTGATCTTTTCATTGTAGACAGCTCTACATGCTTGGGTTAACTTTGTGTGTTTTGGTGGAAAGGGAAGGAGAAGGGGAAAGGGGAAGGGGAAAAGGAAGGGGAAGGGAACGAAAAAGCATCTACAAATGAATGTTTGGAAGTAGAGTGCCCAAAACATGGGGCACATGACAATTACTCTCTCAAGGAGGGATCTGAAAATTCATCGTCTTCAACTACGCTGAAACAAAAGTCAGTGGAAAGCATGTTTGCTCTGAACTGATGGGACCCTTGTATGTCCCATACACCACCATCAAACAGTTTTTTTCCTAGTTTTCTTGAACAATATCTCTCCTATGTTTCCAAACTCCTTGTTACTTGCTGAGCAGCTTGCCTGCTGACTCAGATGCAACAGCACGGCCCTGTCTGATGAGCTGCTCAATTCAATTTACTCTGCTCAATGTTTACGTGACCTCTGACAAGTTATCAAAGTGGCCTTCAAGTGAACAAAATTTGAAGATGAACTGTAGTTCTTCATAAGCAATTCCCTGTCATGAGGTTGAATATTGTCCGAGGAACTGCAATACATTTGATGGAGTACTGGTTTATAAGTCAATGATGTTGTTTGCAAAGGCTGAGTGGGAAACAGGAGATACTGGTCAGGAAAATCTCACTCGAGTAAAACAAAGTTTAAAAATTCACAGTAAATCTATACAAAACAAACCCATGATATTTTATGTCAAACGAGAGGAAAGTTTGTGACTTTGAACCAAATCAATGTAGTTTTTCAGTTTCTCATCCATTTATACAATGATGCAGTGTTGATAATAAAACTTACAGATAACCAGACTTACTGGTTATTCCTTTCATCATACCAGACCCCTTTATTTCAGCAGGTGCAGGTTTTCTATCCCTTATGTAAATGTTACCATGACACAAGACACCATACCAGGTTATAAATACCACCTAAGTTGGTGGTAAAGACTGCAGGAGGAATTGCTGCATGTCGTTATCCCACCAGTAATGTGTGAAACAGTTGCTGTATTTCTGTCTCGGAGTTCTCAGGAAGATGTATGTGCAGATGTTTGGAAATCATGAAAAACTGCAAAAAAACCTGTCACATCCCAACTGTCAGAACAGAAAAAAAAGTTGGGTCCAGGAATCCCAAGAGTAATAGTGGGTCTGTAAACTGAGATGTACTGAGCAGAATGAGATTTTTCCTATTGCCACTTCATAGAGCTCTGCTGTTAACTGTTGTGAAAAGTAGTTTACGTGCAGAACGCCCTTTTTTCCCCCCCAATAATAATATCACTGGTTCTATGTTTCCCTTTACCCAATAGAAAATCCAAGTCCAAATAGTTGACCAGAAAGCCTTCAGATTTCATTTAGAATAAGGAAGACCATTTTTGCTCTCATGGTCCTCCTCATGTCTTTCCTAAAGTTGATGGATTTACATATATGCATGAAGGGCAAGAATAATGCCTACTTGTTGTAGAAATAAAAGTGAGGGTTTTTTCTGCTAAGAAAAAGACTAGTAATCTATTTTTGTTCTTATTCTTCAGTCTTTAAAGAAAAAAAAAATAGCTAAGCTGATTTAAATTAAATTTTACAAAGCATATGCTCCTGGGCAGAAATCTTATAAACCCATTTTCAGCCCAAAGCACATTCTTATGGTTGAGCTATAATAAACCACTCAGAACAAGGATTCCACTGGAATTGCTTACAGAATATAGTAGCACGAAAGGTATTATTGCTATAAAGCTTCACAGTAATGTTTGAATTTAGTTGACAGAACCAGCAGGGCCATTTTTATTTAGTTTGACCTCTCATCACAAGAACCTACTAGAATTTCGTGCTACAGAGAATAGAACACAGCCAAAAATTCAAAGTAGAATAATGATTAAAATAATAAAGTGGAGGCCAGGGTGTCCCAATGCTATAATGCATTTGATGCATGAATGCTGCTGTTCAGAGTGTTTTGGCACAGGGAAAAAGAGACAAAAGCAAAGCATTTGTGAATTAAGTCCCTGTTTATCAACAGTTAAAAGCCAAGGTGATCCATGATGGACGTGGTTTTATTGCAAACTTAATTTGGCATATGCCTGTTAGCTTACAGTGAAGCTCGGTTTGCAAAACAGGCTAATCTGTCTAGTGGTTACACAACATAATGTTGCATGGCAATACAGACATATACCAAGAGGATAATAGGTGACAAGAAGAATTTAAAAAAAAGAAATCAAATAGGAGAGAAGGCTGGGCATTATCTGATGATTATACAAAGTCCATGCTAAAGGACTAACGGTAGGTGATCACCATTGAAATGAAATGTTTACATAAAAACTTCCCCATACACATGCCTCTGTGTCCTTTGGGTACGTTGCCAGGTTATTTAATGACCTCGTTACTCTTGTATCAAACCCAAGGTATGGTTTCTGTTTCACGTAAGAGAAATATGCTGGCAACTAAAACTGGAAGATCTTTTCCTGCCTTATCTCATGGAAGCATCTTAGTCTGACTCTTGGGAGGGGGCTAGGGTCATAGAGGAAAAGGTGTCAGAGCAAAAATATAGACCATGTGGCTGCATTCAGTAATCCCTTATGCTTGCTATTCTCCAAATTAGAAACAGCACAACTGGTACAGCTCCAAGTATCAACAGCAGCAGCTTGAAGATAAAAGGCCTGTTCTGCATCTCAAATATAGCAAATCACTGCTTTGCTCTCAGCACACCACCATAGTCAAGATAAGGCAGTACATACTTTTCTTCTGTAATCCTTGCTACACGCAGAGCAAAGCACTGAAGTTGGGTGAAACTCACTCTGAGCAATGTCTTGTACGTACTAAAAGATAAAGACGTTGCGATCACAATTAATTTTAGTTAAGGAGTAGTGTTTGGAGGAGCTCACACACATGGTTGGAAATTAAAGACAAGAGAGAAGGGGATGATAAAGGACCTCACAGGAGATGCTGAGGTGCGTGGAGGGATGTGCTTTTGTGGGCAAAACAGCAGCTTTTAGTAGAAAGCTGGATTCTCACTCCCTGATGTGATATGAAGTAGGAGAGAGACAACAAGTTTGAATAGGTGGAACTGGGATGATAATTTAATCACAATGAAAGGAAGAGGCATTTTCTTAGCTTCATGTCTGAAGAATCTTTCAAACTGTCAAGAATATGAAGATGGCACCAAAGATGGGCAAATAAGTCTCAGGGAAGTTGTACCTATGTCATGTGTTTGAGAACCAAGAGAGATTGTGAGGTTAACATGTTCTCAAACAAAAAAAGCATGAAGTGAGACAGGAAGGGGCTGTCAATCATGTATGCCCCTGTGATAACCACTTTGAAGAGCTTCTCTTCTTTCTGTTACTTCAAAGGGCTCTGAAGTATCATGCAGCAGTAAGGGTTAAATAACAGAATGATGATGCAAGAGGGATACTTGACTAGATCTCTTCTGTAGGTGCTAATAAGTCAATGAACCTGTGAAATGAATGGTAGTGAAGGAAGAGGATGGTTGGTGCCTGCAGGATGAAATCCTAATCCTTCATTAGGGGAAGAGCCAGCTCCTGATCAGTGAGCCGGAGAAAACTGCCGGTATGATGGGAACTTTAACCACCCATGGATGACAATTTAAAACTGACTCCAAGCAGTAAGATATCTCTCAGTCCTTGCCATCAGCATTTATGGCTCCTTTGAGGGAATTCTTGGCATTAAGAATGGTGGTAATTCATATCGAAGGATTTCAGGCTGTTAACATCTCATTTAAATATCTCTATTGTTTTAATTTTTTTTATCCAGCTCTTGGACACGGAGAAAGGAAAGGCACTATATCTCTATAGAGTAATGTATTTTGGGTTTTAGCTAATTATTTTTCTCTGAAAGTGTATTTGAACACTTTGGAGGTATTTTTGGCTGTGTCAAGTAAAAGACAAAATTCAGAGCTTGGTTTAAGTGAACAACATGTGCAGCTAGAATTTGAAATCAACATGCATGTTTACCCTCAGAATCACCAACAGACTTCTTGCATAATTTCCGATACCTCTAATTCTATTTAGGATTTGCTAGGAAAATACTCTGGAGGTAAAAAACAATCCTTTATGGTATTGATAGATGGAGATGGAATTTCAAACAATGCTTATTTTATTTACAACATGTATTGAAATTTCTGTAGGGTGCTTTTTTTCCTACCTGGTTCAGATAGATATAAAATGAACCAGCAAAAATTCTGGGGGAAAAAAAATCACACCCCTGTGCATCACATACCTTTCTCTAACAAGCTTTCATAGTTTGGAAAGGATACAGTGGCTGAGATGAAGCATGTGTACAAGAACAATGAGCTTCTATTCACAGTCTGTAGCTCCTGTTTTCATACCCTTTCAAAGCTGCTTCCTCACTGTCCCAAGCACAGGGTAAAGAGCAGCACACAGTGGGAGAACAAGTTTCTGAAGATACACGAATGTAAGTGGGCAGGTAAAAAGCAATCAGCTGCACACGCGCTCCTGCTCTTTGTTTGGGATCTGTATGATGGTTGGACTTGGTGATCTTAAAGGGCCTTTCCAACCTAGATGATTCTATGATTCTGTGGTCAGAGCCGATTCAGAGTGTACTGCAGGCTGGCAGAATGCACCAGCTGAATCCAGGGGGTCTCTGAAAAACCCTGGGAGTGGGTTTCCCAGGCTTCTTGGCACAGCTGCTTTTTTTTTTATGTATGCTCTACAAGCCTAAAATGCAAAACCCTCAAGTCCTTTCTTCTGAATGTTCCTAAAGTTCATTCCCTGTCTCTAGGGGAAAACTCTGTGATGAATTTCTACATTTGTAAAGCTTTTTGCAATGCTTTCGAGAAGTACTGAGATCATCTGCAGTGCTTAAAGGCAGAGATTCAGTGAATGCGTGTCTGAAAAACAAGCATTTAAAACACCTGAACTTCCCCTGCAGATAACTAAAGCATGCTTATAGATATTTTTCCTCATTATAGGAGTATTTGTACACTTTGCAGAAGGGTATTCTTGAGAATATGCCATAATTTGAGGAGATTTTACTGCACTGCTTTTAAGAATCTCCTGCTTTTAAGATTCTTAACTGCTCCAGAGGTTTCTTGAATAGAAGAAAAGACAAACATTTCAGTCTTGGGGAAAAAAAAAGATACACCTGCTTGCTTCATTGGGTTTTTTTGTTCTTTCTTTTTTATTCACTAACTAAAATGAGAGAAATTTCCGCTGTCTCTTCAGATGTTTCACATGTCTTGCATTGTGTGAATTTAGGAAGGGGAACCCCTTGCGCCCAGTGAAGGACAGGCTGGCTGAGAGGCTGTATTCAAAAGCAGAATCCTCTAAAAAGCAGAGCTGACCCATTCTGTAGCTGCTGTTCAGGATAGCCAGTCCCCTTTAGGAGTGTGATTTAGTTTGCAAATGTTCCCGGTACAAGAAATTATGCAACGTGCGTACACACTCATTCACCTCAATCTTCCTTGCTGTCTCTCAGTTTCTTCTTGTATGAGGGAAACAGGGAAAGCCTCTCCTTAACAGTTATTTAATCCTTGTCCTCTTCCACCAGTAAAGCACTGATAAAGTCACATTATAGCAAATTAGCTTCTGGGCTTTTTATCACCACTGACAAGCTTAAGTGAACTTGTGATAGCAAGGCAGTGTTATACCTCGTGTGGTCATCAGTGGTGCCACAGAGAGAACCGATACTGGTCAGAGAAAACAGCCGAGTTTAATTTTTCAGCTTGAAATCCTGATGAATAATGAGTCTTTTCATGGGGACTTGCAGGCTCAGCATCCTCTGCAGCTGACATTATTGCCTTCCTCCTCCCCCTCGCCGCCTGGCTGCAGCCTGATGAGAAACCGTAACACTGATCTCTGAATCTTTGTTATTTAGTAACTAGCTTCATGTTACAAGAGTCAAATGTCTTTAAGAAACTCTCAAGAGAAATGAACATGACTCCTGCGTGCCCCAGGACCCGTTCGGTGTGTGCACGGCCCCGCTGGGTGCTGCCGGGCCCCTGTCTGCCGGCAGCCACGGGTCACCTCGCAGCCCAGCGAGAAAGGAGGAAGGGCAGAAAGAAAAAACACACACTTTACAAATGGACCCGCGCAGAAATATTGTTTCTCTGTCTGTAAGAAATGATCGTGGAATGAAAGCGGTTTAGAAGGAAGGTCCGGAGGTTTATTCGTGAGGCAGATTTTGGCACTGAAATCCTGGCCCCTGTACAAGAATAGCCAGCCCCTTCCATGGGACCTGGCCCAGCCCCGGGCAAGCGCTGCTTCCACCCCTCTCTGACCATCCGCACGCCCTCCCGGCGCCCCGGGCAGATCTTCTCCCCTCGACCCAGGCAACAGGACTGCTTCCTTCTCTCTGGCCCCATAGAAACGCAAGGACATAAAGTTGCCTTTCCTCTTGCCTGGAGTCGGGTATAGGACAGCGTGGACACGTCTCCTCCCCACACCTTGCGTCGTATCCAGGGCGAGAGTAGGACCTGAGGCTGCTAAAGCGCAGGGGACACCTGCCCCGTGCTCCCAATAGCCCTTGGGCACGCTTGTTGAAGGCAGCACATCTTCCTTGCTGTGACGGTCTTGGAGATGAGGACACGTCAATCCAAACCAGCCTTTTCCCAAGGATGAGGCTAAGAGAAATTGCTTAGTTCTTCTGAGGGGTTCCAAACTGTCCTAGGATTCTATGATCTTCCCAGTGCTGGCTTGCGAGAAGCTTCGAGGCAATCTTTTTGACTGTCACTTGAGAAACCAGAAACTTACAAGCTCTGAAAGTGTTTCTGAAACAAATTACCTGGCTTTTTCCACTCTACAGAACAAAATCTCATCAGAATTTCCGTCTTGCTGGGAATACTGTTATTTTGCTTTTTAATTGTAACTTGAAGCACCTGAAAGAGAACATTGAAATTCCCCAGGAGACAGAAATTTTGAGCTTAGCCAATTTTTTTTAACCTGTTAAGCTTCAGCTTCTGCAGCAGCTGAGGCAGAGAAACTGCAGAGAACAACCTTTGTCATTGCACATTTCATTCTTACCAGAACAACTCCATTTTATGCAAGTGACCAGAGGAAAAGGCCTGTAAATAAAGAACAAGTGACCAAGCAGCTAATGACTTTATCATAATGCATATGAGCAATGGATATGTGTGTGTGTATATATATATATACACATATATATAAAATTTTTAAGCTTGTCCTTACTTCTACTGTTGCTTCATCCCTTCTGAGCACTGGTCTTTGCAACTGTAACATTTTCATTTGGGCATACTTTGTGCTATTGGAACTGTGATTTGAGAATGCACTGTATAATCTAAGGGGATTTAAAGCCATCCCAGTAGGATACAGAGAAAATGAGGGAGAAAAGAAGTTTTTCAAGTGGGAGCAAAACACTGCATGCCTCTAAATGAAGTCATGCACTAGTGGTAAGTACTACTTGAGAGTTTATATCCAAAACTCACGGTTGTGATTTTTACAGGTGGAAAAATGATTGGGAAAAATAGTAGTACCTAGAATTCCAAAGGGAGAAAAAAAAAATTCTTTTGTCATGAAGTTTCCAGGTGGCAACAAGATGGCTGGTGTGAGGACCAGAGGAGTGGTATACTCTCCAGTACTGGAAGAGCTCAGCACATTACTTGTTGACCCTAAATTCAGGTCACGAGACAGATTAGTTTTATTAAGCAGTTCTGAAATAGGGGATAACTTTATTCTTTTGAAAAAAGAACTAAATATGCAATATATTATTTTATATCCAATATATCCTTACATATCAAAAAATGTTCTCTTTCTGAGAGAGGATGTGAGGCTTTTAAGATGTATCATAGATAAATTGGTTTCAGCTGCCTGGTATGAGCTTACTGCTGCTTTTGTATTCATCTAAGCGTGACTTTTGTGCTCAGTGGAAAGGGGGAGTGTTAATTATTTACACTACTATAAATCTTTAATTACTGTGCTATGGTGTCTATAGTCCCTTTATCATTTGGAGCAGTGGAATGGCTCTTGCTACAGTAGCACAAAATGGGATGTGACTGAAATGAAAGCTGTTTGTCACTGGCTTGTACGGGAGGCAGTGGTACGTCTTGGTTCAGCAGGCCTCCCATGTCTTCAGTGGCGAGCACATCACTTTGTAAGTAGACAGGGTGTGTGGCCGAGCTATTTACAGTGCACTAAAATAATACAGCATGTATATGGGTAGTATAGGGTATGATTTAGTGTTTTTCCTCAGGTAACTGGAAAATACACATCTCTCATCGCATAAAGGCCCTAGGATTAGGCAGTATCATCACTCAAGCAGTCGCTCTGGCTTCAGAGGGACTATCTGTGCTCTTACACTCAGGCCTCATAAGTAACTGCCTTGTTGCATCAGGACTTGTCTTGCCTTTGTATTTGGGGATTTTTCAGCCCTAGTTTGTACTGGATTCAAACGTCATCACATTTATTACAATAAATGGAGAGTGAGGTGGAAATAATAAGTGAAAAAGGACAGCAAGCTTTTGGTCATGGCTTTTATCTTTGCAGCTATAATTGCAAAGCCTAGCTGGGTACCTACATAATTCATGCAGCCTATAACTAAAGATAATCAGGAAAGCAAATGATATCAAGAGGGAACACGATAAATTCATACCCCCATTTGTACAGTGTTGTTAGTGTGAAACTGGATCCGCTATATCTCAGGTGGCTCTCTCCTGTCCTGTGTTACCCTTTTTCTCATCACAATATTTCTTCTGGTTTTGCTTCCAGTATTTCGCTATTTATTAAGGATAACCTCCCTTTCTGCAGACAAGGGCCTCTGCTCAGACCAACCTTAGCTTCTTTCATCGTTTTCTGAACAAAAAAATCAGATGGAGCTTCCTTCTTGAGCATAAGCATTGCTCTGGCTCAGAATCACTTTAACATGGTGTTTGGACCTCGACACAGCAAGACATGACTACTACTGAAATTATTTTTCTCTTATCTATGACAGACAGTGGACACCCATGAGAAAACTTGCCTATATGCTAGAAACACCTCAGGATCTAACATTTTTCTTTTCTTTGGAAAGAAAAAGTAATGTTCTCTAGCTTAGACCATGATACTGTGACAACTTAGACTGTGTTAGTGTGATTTATCTGCAGACACTGAGAATATATGAAGCTGTATGAAACTAATAGCTGTTCTCTATGGGGATGAATATAGTACCTTTTTTTGCTTCAAAATGATAGCAAAGTGCTGGAGCAGATGAGCTGGGGAATGGCTGGAAGTGGAAGTGCCAGGAGGTCCCTGGGAGCCCTGCAGGGAAAAACTCTGGGGAATGAGCTATGTACTGCACACCCGCCCTGCCCTGGGAAGCAGGAAGGACCGGTGACGTCTTCAGCTTCCTTCCAACCTGTTTTTCTGTTATTTGAGTCTGTATATCACCTTTCTCTACTCTCTGCTCTGGGACTTGTAGTTCAGATTAATTCCCTTGTTAGGACTTGAAAGAGAGAGCTGTCATTAATCTGCAGTTGAACTTTGTGGTGGTATCTTATATGCAAATGGTGATGACTTTGAGGCATCCATCAAATTGAGTCCATCACTCTCAGGTACTCTATCGTGATACTGCCGGTTTGGCTTAGTTTAAATATAAAATAGAGTAAAAGCATCTTTTTAATGGTTTACAAGTGAAACCATTAACCGAGCTAGCATTTGTGGCAGCCACTGGACAGTCATCTGACTTCACTGAAGTGTATGGACTTTGATAAACTTCAGATGAGTTTTTATTTAACCACTTATTTATAATGTACTTACTTAAAGCGTCCCTTAGCACTGAAGTGCATAAGTGGACTAGGTTTCTAACAGTAACACTGCTCTTGGTTATGTATACTTGTGTGACTTGCTTCTAACTCAGAAAATAATCTCTTAGTATAATTTGGATTAACTGAGAATTTTGTATTAAAGCTTGAGTATCCCTCAAAAATTTTTTAACTATAATTTTTAAAACAATTTAAATTTTTTTTTTTAAATAAAAGGCCCAGAAATCAGATACATTTCACTGTTGTTTATGAATTCATATACTAGAATATGGGCAAAATAGAATTGATTTCTGAAAGTAGTTGAGAGAAAGAACTTTTCATACCACTTTCAGAAGCTCTTTTTGCTGTCATTATCAGAACATCTTTCTTTGTGGTTATTGAAAGGAAAATATCTTTAAAAACCTGCAATGCACCAATAACGGTTTGTTTCACAGGGAGTCAGAGAAGAAAGACTTCTATGGAAGGTTTCATAGCTTCTTTCATGGATTCTCTAGACTAAGCTTCCTTTTTAATTCATTTTCTGGTAATCCTTCATGATTCAGTATTGCAGGAAAATGCTTCTTCACAATTGCTGTAAATGTTACCCTTGAAATTATAACGTGAAAAGCTTCCTCAAGACCTCATGGAGGAACCTGAACATATTAACTTAGGAAATTCAATGGACATACAAATTAGTTTGGCTAATGAGATGAATATTCACGTGGTTTCTTCAGATTTGCTCATAAAGATTTATTGCTGCTTGTTGCTGTATTTGCTGCATTATGCTACTGTGCCAAGGAAGAGGAAGCACAGACGTAGAATGGGTTTACTTTTTATTTTCACATTCCATAACCTGTCTATCAGAAGCTTTTACCTGTATTTCACTTTAAATTTTACTTTCTTTTTATTACCATCCGTCTGAAAAAAAACCACATTGAAAAATGATTGCTTTATAATTGATTGATGACACCCTTCACTAGGGCATTAAAATCCAGCGTATCCTCATAGCTTAGTATATGCATTGCTTTTGTAAGAACAGAGTTTAAATTCTGATCTTAATAGCAAACTGGTGACTTGAAATGTGACTGCTAGACATTTTTCCCTCAGATATTTTCAGACTTTTTTACAGTTAGGTCTCTAACGATTGAAGCGTGGAAAAAGTATGCAGAAGTTAGCTGGCAGAATTATTGAATATTCAAAAGATGATTAAAAACAGTATTAACTATACAATACCTAGTGTAGTGAAGATTTGTTTTATCGGTAACTGAGCAGTTAAGATGTAAAATGCAGAGGGAACTTGCAGCTACAATATCTGAGCATGCAAACCTCCCATGAGAACATCAACTAGATATGTTACTCTCTTTTTCTAACACAACTGCACTAATGGATGAGTACAAATACTTTGTGGAGGGTGCGTGCTTCATAACACAGTCTTACCTTTGGCTTAAGATTTTGCTTTCTAATGTTTTCAGATTTTTCTCTCAAGAGTGTGCAAAGTCTGATTCTTAGGAACCATCATGCTTTTACTGCTCCCAGATAGATCTTTATTCACATAGGTGCTCACAGGTGGCTCCCTGGTACAGTAGCAGTACATTCCCCGAGCAGACCCTGCCTTAGTGTTTGCAGTAATAGAGGTAGCACTTTATGCTCATGTACTTTATATGGGCTTTTATTTAATAAAGGAAAATTATTTTCATTGTACTACAAGATTTTTTTTTACTGAGGTATAAAATAAAGTAGTCTCTGAATGTGTGCAAACCAGCAAGGAAACAGGTCAAATCTGGTTAAATATTGTGAAGTCATTCTCTGAAGCTTAGATTATCCTGATTGATCACCAGTGAGTTAACGCACACAGGGAACAGTGTGCAGATGTTTGGTAATGGTCCAGTGTTGACCTTTTATTCTTAGAGATTACAGCTTGCTTCTTGGTCACTCTTTACTTTTCAACAGGAGTGTAGACAAACTTTGAATTTCAATTTCAGGTCCATGACTGAAATAGAAATAGAAGATTAAAAAGTGATCATCAAAAGGTGTGTGGACTCATGAACTTTGTTATTTTTGATGGAAAAAGGAAACATCATTTCACAGTGCAAGATCCGGTCGCTTTTGCTGGGAGATTTAACAGAAGATTTCCTGGTTGCTTTGGGGAAAAGTGAGCGCAACAGGAGCCCTGGTCTTACATGTCTGTTTGAATGAGTTCGGCTGAAAGGCAGATTTGTTGCTCACGGTGTCTATATTGTTGTGCTCATTCAGGGCACTGAAAGGACCCCTGCGTTTAGGGCTTTTTGTGTGTATGTTGAAAAGATTTGTTTCTTTCAGTACCTAGCACACGTTATGTAATATCACATCAGCCTATGCAACGTGGTGCAACATTGCATAAGGCTATTGCTTTTACCCCTTGGCATGGCAGAGAATAAAAATGGGATTTAAATTGTTCCCTTAGTATTTGAAATATCCCCAGGCACTTTTTAAAGTAAAATTCTAAATTATACGAAGGAAAGCTGAGCAGGTATTAGGTAACCGGCAACATCCTGGACATGGCAGCAGAGAGAAAGGCTTCTGTTTTCTTTGCAAAAAGAGAATTTGTGGGCCAAGACAGATGTGTCATGTTTGAAAGGTCTACATGCAGCTGACAATAAGAATTATTTTGCTCTGTCACAACGGGAATGGATTTTGTGGTCACATCTGTGTATTTTTAGATGTTTTGAAAACACAGCAATTATTTGGCTGCTGCTGCAATATTAATGCATTGTGTATGTATTACTTTCATAATTTGATATTATATGTTATATTTGAGAGCTATGAGTCATTTTTAGCTGGAGTTTATTTATAGCATCATAGTCATAGGCTATAGTGCAATTATGCCAAGGAAATGAGATAAATATGAAGATTAAGAACTCTCCAGCTTGATGAAGTCAAATTCAAATTTTGAAAGTACAATTCCAGTCACCTCTGTCCTCCAAAATATTTCAGTGTAAAATTTCTGCAGTGAAAACTGGATTCCACGAGCTGTAAAATATATGAAGTTTTTCTTCTTTTGTCTCTTCTGTACTGTTTCTCTGATATCTAATGGGTGAAAGCTTAAGTATTTTCCTTTCTCCTAGAGCCTGGGCACCTGGCTTCAGGTGGCCCGGCTTGAGTGGTGGTTGGACAAGATGACTGCCAGGGGTCTCTTCCAACCTCAGCCATTCTGTGATTCTATGAATAATTTGGATCGGCTTCTTCTTCCTGCCACTGATTTTCAAAAAACTTGTAGACCTTTACTATTTCAGAAACGTTGTCCCCACTGTCAGCCTTGGTTGAAGCTGGTGAACAGCTTCCAAGGTGTTTGTAAGGACTCTGACAGCTGAGTGGCATAGGAGCTTTTGTCTTCATTCCTAGGAAGTCCAGTCCCAAGAATATATAGCATAAAAACAGTAAAACAGTTACAAAGGGATCAAACAAAGGATCCATCTAGCCCTGTACCTTTTCTTCAACACTGGACATAAGTAGGTGCTTCAGGAACAGCGACAAAAATATAAACTTCTCTGATAGGGCCCCCAAAATAAAAGGTTCTTTCCCATATACTCATCTGATTTCCTGGAGAACTTAGCCGAACTGTAGTTTTTGTGATTTCTTTGGGCAGTGAATTTCATAGTTCTGGCACCTGCTGCACATAGAACCATTGTTATTGTTCATTGTTACAAACCTTGCTTTTAACATCTTCATTTGATGTGCCCTAGATTTTTTATTGAGAGGGGTGAAAACCTGATGCCTCTTCACTCTTTCCAAGGCACTTGTAATATTGCAGACATGTATCATTTGTTGTCATGAGTTGTCTCTTTCCCAAGCTGAAGAGTCCCAGCCTACTCAGATATCCTTGTGCCAAACCAGTTACCTATACTAGAAAACACTTGTTGCCCCCCTTGAATCTTTCTTATTATTAAAAAAAAAAAAAAAAAGGACACAAAGAGGGAGAGAAAGAGAGAACTGGTAAGCAATCTCAGCCTCACATGGGCCTAGGCATGTGGTTCTTGGTGACAATGAGGGTTGCAACTGTACTGACGCAAATCTCTAGGAGCAAACCTAATTACATGTCCCAGTGCTGGTGTGCCTGCCTTTCAAGCATTCCTTGCTCTGTTTGAAAACACGGCTGTAAATATATTCTGTGATACAGAAAAAATTTAAAGCGCAACTTTTAAATAAAGGAGCCACTGAGTTTGTGAATGCCTTCCAAAGTGTCTGAGGCTTAGCAATACCTGTGATACTATGCTGAAAATCAAACCAGCTTTTCACAATGACAACAGTTTAAACACTGGCCATGCTATACGAGCATAACTAGGAGAAAAGAAAAGCTTGATTCTTATCAAAAGCCATTGTTATGTCAATGTATACAAACTCAAAGTGGGAAGAGGCTACTTCTTTCTTTAACTCATTGGATTAAATAATGCATGTATAATCAGGAATAACTTTAATTTCTCGTTTCAGTTTATCCTGAAGTACCTCAACTGAAGTATCCTGAAGTATCCTAAAGCAATTCAAAGGCTATACTCTTCCATAAACTTAATTTGTGATGATTTGGTCAGGATCTAACTTTGAGTCTCCTTCTGCTGCTGGAAGCAAAAAGCTTTGTCTTGGAAGTTGACATATATAGATTGGCCAATGTGCTGTAATATTCAGTGTAGCACTAATTAACATGAAGAAATGCAGTCACCAGACACAATTCAGTCACCTGTTTTGTTCAATAAAAGTGATATACTGATAAAAGGAATTTACTTTTTCCAAATGTCTGTCTTAACAATTTTGTACCTATGATGAGTAAAGCTTGGTTTGCTGCCAGGTCTCCTGGATGAGCATTATAAGCAATGGCATTGTAGTCACTGTTGTTCTAGTGCCATCCATTAGTGCCACAGATATCACAGGGACCCGGTCTCTAACTTTAGAGTTTATATTGAGACAAATCAGAAGCATAAATAGGAATAGAGGAGTGGGAAAGACAGGATAATGGTTATAATAAAAACAATCTCATACAGTTCTTTAGTGCACAAGCATACATAATTCATACACATTTGTTCCTGGTCCTGCAATAATGGCTTTGGTCATTCTTTTTCCATACTAATGAAATTCCACTGGTGAGACAAAGGAACCGGAGTTTTTTATGAAGGACGTAAGTGAGAGGAGGGAAGTCCAGCATATTTCAGGAAAGCCAAGAATTTGGAATTCAGACTATTTCTTTTAGAAATACAGAGCACATTTCAAAGGTTTCCTGCTTGTCAGGTGACTGATGTTCTCTAGTATGGATCTTTCTGTATTTAGAAGTCATTTTAGTGAAAAATGTTGAATTCTTTTCCAGAGTGTTTGAGCATGTGCCTGCAGAAAGAGGACAGAACAGAGAATGTTTTAGTAAGCTGCTTTTCTCTGTCCAATGATGCCCTTAAACGATTTTTGAGAGTAAAAGGGAGTGGAGTAATTTTATATGAAGGAGACATTGAATAGAGTTGCCAGAACACTGATAAATGTCATTACAAATGACTGTACAGGTCAGCTAAGGATTACAATGTGATCTTCTGGACTTCTGTGTCACAAAATTAGCACCTCTCTGCTGAAACAGTCCGCAAGATTTATTCATTGTGATGCTGATTTTTAGAGTGCTGCTGTGTGTCCATAACTCACTGCTTTGAAATGAAATACCCGTTTCATACAAGACAGCCACTGTGCAAAGCGGTCTGGCATGTGAAGTTTCCATTTAATAGATTGGTACAACACCTAATGAATGGTGTGAACGTATAGCTTCTATCACGTGAAGACTTGAACCATAAGAATAAGAAAGTGTGTGAAAGAGGCACGAAGAATAGACAGATGCAATGATGAGCTACGGAAAACCTTTCAGTTCTGTCCACCTGAACTGAAAGTTCTGGCATGTCAAAGTTTAGTAGGTTAAAAGTCAGTGAATATTTTTGTGGTGTTTTGACCTTGACTGGCTTCCAAACATCTCTCCCCCACAAGTTTCTCTCTCACTTAATAGGTCAGAAAATATGATGGGAAGCTCATGGGTTGGTATAAAGGCACTTTAATGGTTGCAGGCAGAAGCAAAGCGAAATAAGGATATGTACTCTCTACTTCCCATCAGCAGGTGATGTCCACCCACTTCACGGGAAACACGCCCCCAGAACGTGATGTGGTTACTTTGGAAGACAAATGCTTCCGCTCCCACACCCTTTCCCTCAACTTCTATTGCTGAGCAAAACACCATATGGCAGGGAATATCCAGTTGGTCAGTTGTGGTCAGCTGTCCGAGCGGCGCCCCCTCCCAACCTCTTGCCCACCCCTAGCCTACTGGTCTTTGGTGAGGAAGGCTGGGGAGACAGCCTTGATGCTGTGTGGACACTGCTCAGCAACAGCCAAAACACTGGTGTGTTACCAGCACCACTCTAGCCACAAATGCAAAGCACAGGTCTCTATGGGCTTTTATGAGGAAAGTTAGCTCCATCCCAGGCAGATTCAGTAAAATTACAGTAATGTAAATTTGCACTTCTTTTCTTTTATATAAGTGGGCTTATATCCAATGATGTACCACGGATATTTGTAAACCTGGGTACAAATTCCAAAGCAGATTGCTTTTATCAGTTACAATCTCAGTTCCCAACCAGGAAAATAAATAAATTGGCAGTTAAACCTCTTTAAAAAAAAGCTTGCTAAATGAATTCCACCCTGCCTTGTAGGGACTGGGGCCAATATCATGCTTTACATTCAAATGGGTTTTTTTGATATGGTGCATTAATGTCCCCCTTCGTACAGAGAAAGTGGTGAAGCAACCACTCAGTACTTGGAATGTGCTAGCGAAGCCTGAAAGAGAAGGTATATGTTTTAAGTTAACCTGGCCTGGACACCATGAACTCTGTAACTCCTTCAGTATTTCTGGCAGTCTCCTTAACAAATTCATTCTGATTAGGCTCATGCATGTCCTCCATTACTGATATTGCACAACTTTTTGCAAGCTTTAGCAGGCATGCTAAGCTTTAAGGAAAAGAAACCAGTTCATTAATACTGAACTATCACAGATTCCTACAATTATGATCTGTGTTATTGCAAAGGGTTTTATAATGAGAAAGCATTCTTTTAACATGCTATCGGCTTAATCATGTATTCCAAATAAATACATTTCCCAGCACTGGTAGATTTTAGATTGATTTGTATATTGAAAGCATACTCTATTCCCTAAGTTAATTCTCGTCATGTGGACAGCAATCTTCTGATATGAAATACTGTTAAGAACATCTATGAGAAATTATTTGATGTCTGACTTTTCCCACATCAGAAGAGCTGAAAAGCTCATGAAAAGAATATACTTTCAAAAAAGAAAGTGCATTTAGCAAAGCACACTAGAAAAGACAGAACAGTAATTGTAGAGCATGGAAAACCATAGCAGAGATAAACAAAGAACTACTTATCAGCTGTCATTAGTGCTGGAGTGTGGGAGAGTGATGCAGCCAAATTCTGCTGGTTTTTGTACTCGTTTTTTTCAGGAGCTTTGCATTTTGGTGACCAAATTCCCAAACAATATGAATTATTCCGACCTGACTTGGCTAAGGTGTGTATTTTTTAGAAAGATTTGAGAATATAAGTCTTGTCAGCTATTGTGCAGATATGCATGGGTGCAGAGGCTGCCATCGCCTGTCTTGCTATAATTCCTTCCACAGTATCAAAGGAGCATGGCACTTAATTTCCTCTTCTTAGCTCTTCAGTGCACTTAGTTCAATCTCACCTACAACTTGACTTCAGTCAAGAAATGGTCCATATATACCTACTAAATATGGCACCTTACTGTTAGCAACTTTTGATTAGATGACAGCTGTATCAATATACATAGACAACATCTTTTTCTTTCTTTTTTTTTTTTTTTTTTTATGAATCCTGCAAACACTTATTTAGGGAAACAGCATTTGAGTATACTCTAGTCATGTTTAGCCCCCTTATTTTTCCCTATAGTCTAGTAAGACACTTAGTTAATATGTAGCCTACCCACTGCTTTAATGAGCTGATATTGCTTTTTCAGTGGGAAGAGAGGAGCTTCTCTCTGACTTCACTGCACTGCGTTACGGGCAGCAGCCTATGAGTCATTGCCTTGAAGAGAGGGTGACTTATTTTAATTACCCTCAATGAACCCTGCATTTGCAGGAATGAGTCATAGCCTAATGCAATTTCATAATAATTATATAAGAAGTATTTTAAAGTGATGCCTTGTAGCTTTGCCTATGTTATTCATTCTCCAGGGTGACTGGAGAACATGATTCATTTAAAATGAGCCAGTATATATTATTTACTAGTAATAATTACTTCTGTTATTTATAGATAGAGAGGGTGTATGGTTCTATACAGATCGACAATCTGATAAGGATCCCGAGCCTAGAGGCATGCAGCACATGCAGACATCAGAGTGATTAAAAATATGGTGGGTGAGATTGGTGCTATGATAAGCAGATAGAGCAGCTCTCTGAAGAGTGTTTTGCTTACCTTATAATGAATAATGTAGGGTCAGCTCGCAGTCATGTATAGGGGTGTTAACGGCCAGGGGAGTGCATGAAGGAGAAAGGCAGACAGTGAAGTTTGAAAGGAAAAGTGTAAGAACTAGGGGTAAAGACCTCAAACCTCCTTTCCTTATCTTTTACTACTCATGAACACCATTTGTCACAGTTGCACTGTTTTGCAGAGTGTTATCAGGTTGGAGAAAGCATATTTGCTGGAGCGGCTTCCAAGAGCTTGGTCATCGGAGCATGTTTTCCGCTTGGTACTGGAAAGGACATATTTTATTAAGTAACTGGTTAGACAGTGCTCTGGTAACAATGTGCTGCTATTAGGAGGTGGTATAACAAAGTACAAGGTATATCCTTTTAAATGCTCACTGGGGATTTTTGCCTTAGTCTTTTGAAGGAAACTGAGGGAATCATCACACAGCACAGTAGCGTATATGCTTGTGTTAGAGAGTGGAATCCCTGTAAGGGAGCCTGTTACTAGGTAGAAAAGACTGGAAGGTTGGGGAGGGTTTTTTTGAACTGTAGAGAGCTAGTTTAGGCACGTTTGTGTGCTGCTGGGGAGGAGCTCATTTATGAAAAAGGAATTTTCTTTGTTTTCTATCCAGCTGCCCATTGCCTTGGGCTACCTTCCTTGGGTGGTGTCTATCTACTTACCATAACAAGGCTCGGTCTTCTTGCTCAGCTGGTGTTTGCTTGCCCAACACTCTTAGCATAGATACAGACTTCAGGGAAAGTTTGGTTAAGAAAGTTGGTGTAGATGGATAGTTACAACATATCACTCTTTATGGTAACCTAATTACTCATATATGCAACTAAAACTACTGAATGTGCTTTCTGCTGTCAAAAAGAATTGTCCCAGTGTGGTTTGAAAACCCTGCTATCATAATGCTCTCTTTAGGGAAAGGAGAATCGAGACAAGAGGCAAGGTAAATGAATGGTACAAACTCACACAGAGATCTTTGTACATATCTCTGCAAAAAGAAGGGAATCCACATGTCTTCAGTCACAAGCAAAGTATCTTAACCACAAGACCATTCTTGCTCCTGTACAAACAAGCAGCTTCCTTTCATTTCTTTCTTGTCGGTAGTTATGATAGACAGTCCATGCATGAATGTTAGTGGAGCAGGGTTTGCTGTAAGAAACGTGTTTGGAGCTGACACTTGAAAGATGAATGAGTCAATGGGTTCACAGACAAGAAAAGCTTTTTCATTTATATGAAGACTATTATTGCCTGGTGTGTCAATTTTCTTTCTGAAAGGATTAGCTGGAGCTGGGATTTTTGAGCTGTGAATAAAAATACGTACAGGTATTGTGAGAAACATGAAAGAATGGACTACTTTTTAAATCATTCTGTCCATTTGCCTATCATTGTCTATTTGCCTATCATTATTATGAAGTATGTCATCTTTCTTGGATTTAATCAGGAATATATCTGAATCACTTATAACTGTGGTGCATGTGCAATAGATGGCAGAAGAAAACACTGACAGGTTTCCAGAAGGGTTTGGTCTAAGTGTCAGCAACTACTTTTGTTTGTGGTTCTTTTTGCTCTGATTCCTTGAAGAATACATCAATGAGCAGTGTCTCTTCCTAACCTGAGATCACTGAACACAGTAATATTTGCAGTTTGTTATCTCTGGCAGAGGGAATTCTACTGAGCATTTACTGCATGGGTTGTTGTATCATAGTGTTCCCAAGAGTCCGAATGGGAGGTAAACAGCCACTTGGAGAGAGCGTATAGAACCATCATAATTACTGTAAGTTTAATTACATCTGGCCTGACTAATATGGCCACATATTGTTTATCTGCAGACAGGTTTGTTTCTTCCCTTGGAAGTGACTGCCAAGCATATAAAGAAGGGGCAAAAACCTGATTGCTGGTGGCAAACATGGTTGGTTGTAATCCCGTCTGATGTTCAGGGAAGATCAATATTACAGCATGCAGAAGTATTTTCTTGGTAGTTTGCACGCTGGGCCTGAAAATTACAGTTTCTGTCAGAGCAAGTGAGAGGTGCTGCCAGAGCTGTCCTCTGTCCCTCACCGAGGCCTGTCTAGATTGGATACATGTTCTTTTCTGAGTGTTAACAGCAAACGTTACAAGAATGCTTGTAATAAAGATGCTTGACACATCAAATTAAACTGCATAAACCCAGCCCTGCTTTTGAACTGTTTGCTCTGGTAAGGGGGGGCTGTGGCCACTGGCGCCTGTGGCCGGATGACAGCTCGTTATACAACAGCAAAACAACAAAGTTGACTCCTGAGGAGCTCGGTGCTTTGTTCTACAAAGGCTGGAGGGGAGGAAGAAGCGGCTGCTCTGCTGCTTCCTTGGAATAGCTCCATTGTTAGATAGACAATACTTGGACACAAAGCACACATACCTTCTGAAGCCTCAGGGTGCAGCATGGGTCTCTTACTTTCACTGTAGGAAGCACATGACATGCTTGGAAAATAGTGCAGAAAAGTTGGGTTGATGACTAATAAACGACTTTGACAATGCTTCTGGCTTTGGTTTTAGGACTTTCTACAAACCTGAGGTATGAAATCTGTGTATGTGAGAGTGGCCAACCCACAATGCTAAGACTAGATGCAGCTGTTTCTAAACAAAGTACCTTTTCTTTTTCCTTATTATAACACCGGAAAAAATCTGCAAAGGTGGAGATGAACTAGAAGAGGTCATGGAGAGAAGAAATGTCACACAGTTTTCTCAGGATATTTATGAATTATTCCTGATGCTCTACTGCAGTGATCCTAAAGTGCAGCACCTGCCAGAAACAGAGGGTATGAATGTTTTCAGAAAAGTGAAGCACGGCTGATTCCAAGTGCAGCAAATAAAGTGCTTGAAATCTGAAGCCTGAATATGTTTGTCCATTTCTTTACCTTGGCTGAAGATGAAAGTTTGGTTGGAATACTTATGAATAAATTATGAATCAATATTTGTTAGCCAATGCCATTTCACCACTGCTAAACAGCATTGTAAAGCAACATTGGCACTGAAAAAATTAGAGATAGAGAGAGGAAAAGACTAAGAGATCTAGACTATGAAAAAGCAACTTTACTTCATCTAATCTAAAGAGACCCAGAAGGAAAGCTTTGTTTTTAATCAGAGCTAGGGTTTGTAACAAGCTCACCCACATGTTTCAAATTTCAGACTGAAAATAGGCTTTTTGAAACAAATGTGGTTTGTGAAAATGGCTGAAGAGGATTGCTTTCAACCTGTGCTTGCGCAGAATCAGAAGATTGGTCTGGATTAATGCACTGTTTCGATAGTATGGATATGTGAACTGGACGAGTCTTCTAAAATGCTGACATTCTGATGCCTCTGAGAAGATCAAACATGTTCGTTAGGCCAAAGCAAAAGGTGGCAAAGATGGGGAGAAGCTGTGACACCAGGCAACACATCCTCCAGGGTGATCTGCTCCCCTGGCTTTGTTGCAGCTTGCGCTACAGCTTCCCCTGTGTACTTGGACTTCTCTGTCACAGCCCTGGATCACACTTCTCCCAGAGAGCTGGGCCTTTCACTGCAGGTCCTGCTGCAGGAGACAGCGGTGCTGTATGGCAAGTACCAGCAATGCAAAGCTGGATTGTCAAGGTGGGGTATAAAGAAGTAGATTTTATGTTAAGTCAGTGGGATCTGACTGCCTTGAATTTAAGATTTCTTCCTAAATGCTTAGTTTTAGAAATCTTTGGAGTCTGTTATACCATTCTGTTCTGTGTTCAACTGACATCACTTTTTCAAGGTTTATAATGGCATGTCCTCCCTTGCTTTTTGCCCAGGTGGCATGTTTACATTGACCTCATGCAAGTCATAGAGTCACTTAAACACTTCCAGTTTCCCTAATAAACTACTTCTGGCACAGAGGTTGGGTCTGAGGCTACTGTAAACAGGGCTGGGCTGTGCAAGTGCCTGGACAATTAGAGTATCTTTTTATGAGAACTCAGAGTACTCCTCTAGAGGAACATTTTCATTGTCTGATGACTACCCCAAAAGCAGGCAGGTAGAAGGAAAAACAAAAGACACAGCACTTCAAAACATGAAAATTAACATCACTGTGAACATCAAACATCCAAAGGGAACATAGCACTGTAATGTCATGAATCATTTGAGTAAAATCAAACCTCTCCCTGAACACGTGGGGTGGCTCCTCGACACAGTTTCTTATGCAAATAATTGCAGGAGGGAACCCTCCTGGTCAAGTCTGTCAAACTAAAGACAGGTTCTTTGTCTGAAGACAGGGAATTAAATCTCTCCAGACATTTTCAGCAGCTGTCATTTTAAAACCTACCTATTAATAAAAAACAAAATTGAAAAAAGAGCTTTGAGTACTTTTTTGAGGGTTTCTACAAACTTTCCTTGTTTCCTTTCCCTGTTTTCTTCTATCCCCTTACCCCCTTTAACTTCTCTTAGGAGATGAACTGTATATTAGATTTGCATCATATCTGAGGCTGAGGACAATTAAACTGTTCTGTGTAAAATCTGTTGAGGTGAGGATCAAGCTGCCTGGTTTCTCATGTTTTACTGTGAAATGCCTAACTGGAAGTCTGTGACCAGCTTCAGTCAAATTTTTAGGTGGATCACCTGGTTTTGTTACTGCCTGCTATTTTAAAAAAAATGATGTGGCCTGTTGGCTCATTCACGTTATGGTGGATTTTGTTCACTCATTTAATACAAGGAACATATGTGTCAATAGAAAATCGCTCAGGCCTTCTGTCACTTCAGACAATACCCAGGATGTGAATGCAAAGTTCTTGGAGGCGAAAGGAAAATACTTTGTTCTGCTTCTTCAGCCAGCCCTCCACGGACTGACAGGAAAGCAAAGTACACAACACCCTCTGACAAAGCGGCCCTTATGTTTGGAAGAGACAAAGAAGTAGAAAACGTTAGCCATGACACACGCCATTGGTGAAGCAAGCACCAGATTTTCCATGTGCGTGTTTGGTAAGGCCTTAAAATGCATTGCAAAGTTCAAAGCTGATTTGCCCCATTCCAGCACTTTTCTGATGATACTTCCAAATGGGGTAAGAGGCCGTCCAATTGCTTTTTGTTGTGCAACAGCATGGGAAAGTATTGACTGAGTTCAAATCTTTCACAACTGGCCCCACAAGCAGTTAATTTTGAGAGCTCTCACTCCTGACATTTCAAAACAGCTAAAAAAAATTGTACCTCAGACATGACTAATCCTGAAATCCATGGAATGATTGGAATATCCCATTGTAGGAGTAAATCTTGGGAGATTATCTCCTTCATGTGAGAGGCAAGTCCTAACAGCTACAAAATAAATCCCTCCTGCTCCCTGGGTTGCTTGTGTTAATTTGTGCGCCAATGGCAAGGGAAAGGACATACAGTGTAGTTGTTGCAGGATGATTTGTTATAGTTATTGGAGAAGCATTTTGCTGTTGATATTTCCTCTATTTTGCAAATAGACTAGCCTGAGTTGTAGCTACAATAGCCCTTCTAAAAAACAGCCTGGAACAGAGATTACAAGTTTTAATGTCAAAGTGCAATTGTTGCAGGTTTTTAAGTTTGCATTAAAAGTGCAAAATGTAAGAAGGTCTTTGTCATAGCTTCTTAAAATTTTTGCAGTTGTTTGTACAACTTGTTGCATGGTCTTGCCAGACACCAACTGTGCTTGTTCTGGGGCTGGGTGTTACCCTATATATAAACTGCATATAGAGAGGAGCGATGGACCTCTGGTTCGAGGGTCGTGTTTGCTGTGCAGCGTAAAGTTTGAATGGCGTTGTGTGTGTGGGACCTGAGACAAATACTTACCGTATCCTCCCAACCAAATTCTCTGCTTCCTCACTCAGTCTTCTCTGCAGCCCTCGCTGGGTCTGCCAAGACCACAGATGAGATATTTGAACTTCTCTTTCACCTTGTTACCTTTCTGGACGGAAACTGAAAATAGTTTTATAACTACCAGCTTTACACACAAGGCTCGTTTCGAAGTGTCTGGAACACATCCAACTTTTGTCTTACTGGATGTTCACCAGATAACAACCTCGTTGTGGCTCTGTCTGGACTATTTTTGTCTCAGAGGCCTGGAGATGAATGGCTCTGTATGTTATTACAGCTTTACTGGGCCATTAAGCATTGCTCCCAGTAAAAATATCAAAATTCTGCATTGCAGCTTTCACCCCTGTAATTATATTTGTATTTAATTTAGCCCAAAGAGAGTAAGGATAGGGTTCTTTTCTTGAGAAAACTTGAGGGAAACCTCTCCCACATGCATGTCTCTACCATGGCCCATTTGTCTGTATTCTTGTTTTTAACCTATGCTGAGACTAATTTAATTTTATAAGTATTCTCATGGCATCATCAAATTAATGCCTCCTGTCAGCTGATAAATTGTCCCTTTTATTGAACGTACTGCTAATTAGTAAAGAGTGATGCTTAAGCAGCATGTTAAAGCGGGTCTGACACTAGAGATCTATGAGTCAGTGTGGGGCGCTCAACCTGCAAAACAGTTTACAAGAAGAAGGGTTTCATTTCCATACTACTTATATTTGTATTGAGCAAAGTCATTATTCTCCCAGGGACCTCGGAACTTAAAGATAGACATGACAGACCAAAAACAATTTCTATGAGAAGAATTTGGATCAGATATACATGGCATCAAAACCCCTTGCTCAGTGCCAACATGCTGCAATAAATCACATAAGTCATGGAAAATATCTGTCTGGCTTACAAAATGTGTCTCAGGGAGAGGAGACTGTTTTGGTTTTGTACAAGTAGCCATTTCCACTGGATTATTTCTGTGCTTAATGAGTCCCAAATGGAAGCAAGGGCCTTGACTCCAGAGCCTTCATGTGAGTAGCACTTGTTTACCTTAGAGGCTAATGAATTTCATTAATAGTAAATAATCTTTTTGCAGATTGCCCTTAGGTATCCTGCTTGCATTACCAGCTGCCTGTGGAGGGGTGGCTGATTAGTGAAGAGGGACAAGTGTTTATTCCCTCGTCCTTTGCAGTAGGCCAGGATCCTGAACTGCTGTTCTTGATCGATCCGTTCTGACACTGCATGGAAATTACAGTGTAGCTTTTTCTAGGGCAGTCTCCAATTTCAAAAAAATGCATTTTAATAGCTTGATAGGTCTCCTTGAATGTGGATATGTCCTGGCAATTGGCTGCTGTGCTCCCAAAATTGCGTTCTAACATTACACTGTATGCGATCAACTGAAAAGTACTGCATAAATAGGGAGGATAACTGGATTAACTGCAAAATGACAGTGATTAAGATCCTAGCCTGCATTCTGGATCCTCTCTCTTAGCAACAGCTTCCTGTGTGACTTGAAGGAAATTGATAAAGGTTAGGTTTCTCCATACCCTGGGAGACCTGGGCTTTAGTTTCTCTGTGCAGCCTGTAAAGTAGGAACTGCAGCATCCCTCCATTGTAGCAGTTCCCTAAGACTACATGTTTCAAGAGACTGCTCATATACTGAAGATACAAATGCGTATCTACTCCATCAATCAATGGGAAAAGTTAGGCTAAATTGTATTATCAAAACACAAATCCTGATTTTTCTGGACTGTTTCAGGTGGTTTGAGAGAAGCAAGGGAGGCTGAACCAGGAAAGTTCCTGCCAATGTGGAGTGAAGTAGTTTATGAGGAATGTCCTCACAGGACCAGGCATAAGATTTGGTTAGATAAGGGCATGGGTAGGGGATCACATTTTATCTGCCTGCAACCTATACCAAAGATAGCTCTAAAGCAACCTCTGCCTGTGAGCATCTCTGTGTCTAAAACCCCTTGCTCAGGAGCTACAGTTCTCTGTGTATCCACTTAAGAGTGATTACTAGCTACTTTGCAGGGAGAAAAGACCTGAAGCTGTCAAAGGAATAGCCAAATGTGCAAACTTTGAACAAATGCTGGGGCAACTCTTTTCTACTCTCTCTCTTACGCAAATTGTGTCTACTGGGTATCATCTGATACATTAAAGAAAAAACATACCTGCTACTATTCACCAGAAGCATATTGTCCTAAATCCAGCTGCTGCTTACAGCACAGTGGACAACCATGGCCAAAACAGTGATGAACAATTTGTTTATCTCCTTCCTGAGACATTTAAGACAATGCATTTTCTTTTGTACTGCTATGTGTCTGCAGTATGTGAAATGACTGGACAGGAAAGGGCTTCTGTGAGGTTATATGGGGACTGGGTAACATGAAGCAACAATTTCTCTTAGGAAGACTCAGCAAGGTCCAGCAAGAATGCTCTCTTTAGAGACTATTTTTCTTCCCTACTCCATGGCCAGATGTAGGAGGTAACCAGAATAAGAGCTACACTGACAAAGTGGGTTTTTTTCTTTTTCATTTTCTTTTTATTTTTACTGGATGAGCGAGCAGAAATCAACATAATTACATGAAGAGACATAAGAACCTAACATTCAGTATGTGAGATTTGCCTGGCTTGGCAATGCTCCTGTGAAGTGTCATTTGTGGCATTTATCAACACGAGTAGCTGCTAAATTACATTATAAATATATATGATGGATTAAATGGATGACTATACAACCAGCTAAGCCTTATGCAGCTGCTTCAGTGCTCACTCTGTGGTTATTTTTTTTAGTTCTGCAATTCATCCAGAAAGAGCTGCCAGTCACATGGTACAGTTTTGTGGTTTAATGTGTCCTATATAGGTAATTTTTTAAAGGAATCAATGGTAAATTATCTTGATTTTCTAAATCAATATTACTTTACTCAGATCACTTACACTACATGAAGAAAAGCATTTGCAAATTTGAGATATTTAATTGTCCGTCAGTGTTCCAGACTCATGTCAACTGATTTATGAGTTAACAGTCAGTGATAGCTGAGTGCTGCCTTCATTTCTAGACAAGGAGGTTATGCTTGGCAGGTATCACTGTTCTGTTATGTTCAGCCAATGAATACTTACCAAACCAGTACAAAATAGAGTGGAGTATGGAAATAACATTTTGAAGTAGAAAGTTCTGGCTAGAAATGTCTGGCATACATGGGGAGATGAAAAAATACTTGGTCAAATTACATGTTCTATCACAGACTCCTAGGTTCCTCAGATTACTACGGTAGTACTTAATGACTAACATAAAGAACAAATAACCTTCCTCAATTAATCCACCCTGTTTGGATTTCTAAACATCTGTGGCAATGACCACACGCACACATGTGCTCCTGTAACAACAAGAATTGAGGTTTATTTAAAAAACAGGGATGGATTCCTCAGGCCTGCGCCAAACCTCTAGCAAGGACCACGAGAAAAGTTTTTAAGACACTTTACTCAGGTCTTCCAGAGATGCACATCCGGGCAAATCTTTGCTCTGTCTTGTTTTTGCTTTTTGTCATACTTTTATTGACCTTCACTTAACCTCAGAGGCTTGATTTTCTCAAGGTATATTTGAATATCTACTTCAATTGTTTTTTTATCCCTCAGGGATTACACAGATTGGATGCTCCATGATGTCAACAGAGGATTTGCAATGTCAGACTTTTGGGAACTAAATTATTTGATCAACCAAGATATCGCAATGTAGAGATCTCGCTACTTAGATGGATTAAGTGCAATCATGTACGTGTGGGAATTAGAGGGTACTAACTTGGGGCTCAGTCATTTGAACTTTATGATCTCTTGCTTTTCACAAGCTAGGGGTTTTTCTTGTTTGTTTAAGGGGAAGCATTACGTTTCAAGCTAGAACCTGAAATAACTAATTTCTATTGCCTATCTATTTCTTTTGCAACCATTGGCATCTTTTAGCCACAGTGGACCACAGTTTCTCCATTTGTAAAATAAGATAAATCTAAAGGAATGTGACGGGCACTTGATTGCATAATTTGTATTGTTACTGTTGTGTTGGGTTGACTAGATCTGAGGATTTCTTTGTGCTGATATGAATAATGATAAGCTTCTATCTTCAAACTTGACACACTCCAGAACACCTTGAAGGTTCCAGATCCACAATTTCCTTCATGCCAATAATAAAAACACAAAATAAAATTAAATAAGATTAAATCAAAATCCAGTTGAGATAAGCTTTTCTCTTTGTCACTAGGGTAGAGCCCTAAAGAAATCTGCCCCTGCTTTCATAAAACACCTGAGAATGAGTCAATGTTTTGGTAATCTTGTTTACAGTATTTTCTTTTCAATTACAACAACAGTTAAATATATGTAAAAGAAAGCTACATCTGCCAGAATTTATTACCAAGTATGTTACACCATTGGCTCCCAGAAAGACTAGATGATGCCTGAGTACTTTGATTCTAGTCCCACCAAAGCCAACAGGACCCCAGTGTAGCACAAACCCAGTGGGAGCGGGACAAGGACAAAGCTGGTCTGGCTTCTTCCTTTCCTGCTGGGGACTCTCACCTGGTACTTCTGCCTCACCTAACCTGTCTCATGTGGGGTTTTGCAGGAGATTCTCAAGAGAGACTTTTCAGCAGTCACAGCCACCGACTGAATGTCTGCTGCTTTCATAGGCTTGCTTCAGTCTTAACAAAATATGCCTAAAAATAGAAATAAAAACAATAACAGTAATATTTTGTGCATGTGCCGTCAACCCTAAGGACATGAAAGCCCAGCACCTATTGTGCTGACTTAATGATTGTTATAATGATTGGCATGAGAAAGGAACATCATAGTTCCTTTGATACTTCAGGGAACAAAGGCACGTTTTTCATCCCCGAGTTTACTTGCAAGGCTTAAGGATGAGACTGAACAGTGCAAGGACTTGGCACTGTCCGTGCAAGAGAGGGAAGGGAGAAAACTACAGCTTTTATTTCCATAAGTAGATGTGGCTTGTTTTTATTAATTCTCTTCTATGAGTCGAACCATGTGCTGCAGCACTGTATCACTTCAGAGGATGTTGTTGCAACAGAAAAGGGTATTTTCCAACTCTTATCCACCCACAAAAGTGTTACCAAGAAAGGTCCTTCTAATATGCATGCCTCAGGAAATAAACCTTTATGATCCCTGATGTTAGAAATGTGTCTGCTAGTACTGGCATGTTCTGCTTTCCCCTGTCTTTATTTGGACATTTTCCATTTTTTGTTCTTCTTATGGTTACATGGTGTAACCTTGTTCCTGCACTAATCTCTTTTATCATGCCCCTTCAGCCGAACCTGCAAGACAGCTTCAAATCTCAGCATGCTTCAACTCTTGGATTACACCAGCATCCATTTGAATTGAGAGTTAACCTCACTGCAAGGCAGACAGGCGCAGCCCTGCGGCTTTGGATACAGTCTAGACCCAAGATGCGCTGATGAAGTAGGGCAGGATAGATGTCACAGGCTATGAAGCTCCAGAATATTATAAGATGTAAGTGGAAATAGTCGAGGGGGAGGCTGCAGGTCAGCTGTTGCAAAGAATGTAGCCAGACTCACTGATCAGCTTGTTTCAAAACACCGGGTTCCCCTTTCCTAGTTGCAAAATAGTTAGGCACAGAAATATTTTCTGTTTTCTAGAAATGGAAAGGAACTGCAATTCCAGCAAGTTTAGTGTCCTTATTAAAAGTAGAATTGCCATTACTTTGAGCAGAAGATTTTAACTATGATATTTGACTTTTTTTCCAAAAGACTAAGAAAAAAGATCTTTTAATTACTGCTGTTTTTCTATATGTTACTGCATTTTCTTTTTCAATTACCTCAAGGTTTTAATCTTTACTGGTCATTTTAGGGCATGAATAACTGGTCATGCGGGTTACACATCCATCGCTGATTTACCATCTCAGAAAATAATATTACAGAGTGAAGATGAAGTATGTGGTGTAATTATACCAACATGGAATCGCTTCAATTAATCACTGAGGGAACAGACTCTAGAGCCTTTAAGTCAAAGCTCTGTGGTCATTTTCAAAAACTCCACAACGCAATTCATTACTACTTCAGAGCATACAGTCTATACAGACTGTAACAGATTTGAATCACTTGAACACTTTGTTTACCTTCATGCGACTGCTTATTCTGAATCCAAGTGCATCTCACTGATATCTAGCGATTGGGTGTGGAAGCAACAGCTCTTCAATACATGCATCCTTTTCCATGAAAGGAAAGACCAAGTTCCTTTAGCATATGAACTTGACAAATGAGAAGCACTAGCAGACTTCCGGCTATCAGCCAGGGGGACGGAGATATTCCACATTGGAATGCTATGCTGTCTACCTCCTTAGGCAGCAGTAAAAGGTATACCAGCATTTAACTGTGTTTGTTTATAAATTTGTTTCCAAATTAACTCACACAACTTGCATACCAACTTTCCATTTGCTTGGGTTATAGCTTCCAAAAAGGCCCTCACTTAGATGCTATTTATGCTTAATGTTTTAATGGTGATTTTCAGCATAGAGACATTAAGGTATGACCTGTGGTATTTTTTGCCATTTATGGTGACTCTTAGGAGAGATCTATCTTTTGGACAGAAAACAGAGTGAAAGAATGCTGTGCCAAGACTTTTTTCTACCTTATCTCTGTTTTTAAAATTCCATTTGACCATTCACTATGACAGCCTGAATATGTTTATTACTGATTAAAATAATTAATATTTAACATTAATGCGAACATTTTAACTACATTCCCTTTAAGTTCCTCAAAAGAGGGAAATGTAGAATTGCAACAGACTGTTCTTAGGTGTTTATCTCTCTCTAGTGTTTGCATTCAAATATCTGAGAAGGAGAACATAAGAGAATAAGGTTACAGCATACCCTGCCTGGAGACCGAACTTCAGAGTTCATAGAGTCGTACTGTGCAGGACAGTTTCCTGATCCTGACCACTGAGAAGTGTTTATATCATGGTATTACTGGAACAGAAGCTGTTGCAAAAGGTGTTGCGGAACCTCTCCAGCATCAGCTGTTGTTCTGCAGCGCATTTGGGCTTCGATTCAGCTGGCTTCGTAGCCTGTAGCCACCTGACCTCCGGTTCCCTTCCTTTAGGGTGCACACAAGGCCCTACTCTGCCCCTTCTTTTTGCTGAGCTGTAATTTTAACTTCCCAGGTAGTCTTTCACTTCTCTTCTGGTTGTGTGAAATCATAGAATCATAGAATGATTTACGGGGGATGCGGCGACAAGGGACGATGGCTGCCCTGAGCCGCCGCTGGCCCGGCGCGATCCCTGCGTTAAAAAACGATCCCAGATAAGGTGACGGGGACAATAGCAGAGCTGCCCGGCAGAGCATGGGGGGGTGGCGTTACTAAGCGGTCTCCCTGACTTTTCTGCGACCTTGTGTAGCATCAGAATAAAATCAGAAAAAAAAAAGAACCAACCCGATTTTTAAACGTTCCCTGCAGAAACGGGAGTCTCCTTTTCGGTCTCCACCTTCTCCTTCTGCTCGTCATCCCCCTGACTGATCATGTCTCTCCAAAAGAAGTTTGGCTCTTTATTTTCCCAGTGTGTCATCGTGTGCCCACTTCCCAAAGAGCAGCCCACAGCAGTGATGTGGATTGCTGTCACCGTGATGAGTAAGACCAGGAGAGAAAGCACAAGGCTGAAAATCATTTGTAGAACTGTGAAAAAATCCAAGTTTACAGTCCTTACTGAGGCAAATCCATGCAGGGTACTAAAAGGCTTGCCATATGTTGTAAACAGCCTGCTTTTAACATTTGCAATCAATTATATAAAAAAAAAAAACAACTAAACTGATATTCATCAAATGCTGTTAACAGGTTCTGTGGGGCAGAAAGCTTTGCTCTGAGTGACCTTTTCCACTTTGCAGTTTGGGGGTTTGCCTTGTGCCAAGACCCAGAGCCAGCCAGAGCCAGCTCTCCGCAGGGCGAGGTGCCAGCCGGCTCCCAGAGATGACCCCAAGAACAGCCGGGGGGGTTACAGGCAGGCTGCCCACTCCTGCCCGGTGCTGCCAGCAATCCCCTCCCGGGCCAGGGCCAGCCAGGCCAGCCGCAGGGCAGCTTGGCACCAGAGCAGAGCTGTCCCAGTGCCACGGAGGATTGGGGTCACTGGCTTTGGCCGTGGCCTGGCTGACCTCCTAAGCCCACAGTGGCCAGGGAGTTGANCTGCCATGGGCAGGGACACCAAACCAGGTTGCTCAAAGCTCCATCCAGCCTGACCTTGAGCAATTCCAGGGATGGGGCAATCATTTCTTCCTTCCTTTCCTTGTGTTTTCATTCGGGATGGGAAATCAACACACGTGCTGCGTTGCTGAGAAATCCTTACAAGCAGCAGTAGGAGGAGGGATGCTTACAGGTGCCAGCCCATTCTGGCCACCAAAAATCTCCCCGTGACCCCTGACTCCTGAGGCCGGGGGTAGGCGGCTGCCCGGGGCAGGGGTGGGGGGATGCAGTCACGGCGGC